>OZ023243.1:5114363-5673068 GCA_964006365.1 Trididemnum miniatum | reverse complement strand
ATAGGCTTTTGACATCTAAACTGGCCACTAACTGGTTGTGTAATTTGACATGTTTAATTCGGTCCAGAAATTTAAATGTGTCTTTTACGGAAAGAGTGGTGGTGACGAGAGGTGTTAAAATTTCAGTTAACCAGACAGCGCACTGTTGATTGTAACTACCAATAGAACTCAGAATTGGTCGAAGAGGAGTGTTCTCTTCATGGATTTTGGGTAATCCATACAAGGATGGAGTCGAGGCAGCTGTTGGTCGGATTCGGTGGTAATCTTCTGTTTTAAGGGCCCCACGTTTTTTCAAACGCGCTAGAAATCGCTGAAATTTTATTAAGTTTTTTAAATTGTTGTCTTGCGTCGTTGGTCTAAATTTATCTTGATCTTTTAAAATCTGATGCATTTTTGAAACGTAATTAGATTTTTTTAGGACTACCACTACATTGCCTTTATCTGGTTTGCAAATAATTACTTAATTAGGCTTTTATCGGTGCTTAAACTTTTGAGAGCTGCAAGCTGATTAGGTAAAAGGTAAAGGTAAAGGTACGGGACAGCGGGTGCAAGCACACATTGTTTAGGCCATTTTCAATTGTCGGCCCATTACAATTTTCAATCACGAATGATTGAACGCTGTTAAGGGACATAACATGACGAACAACACATACACAAAACCCTTCGCACTTCCGCTTGTGCCGAGCGCCTGGCGCGGAAGCTGCGAATACTATTTTTAAAGTCTTTAGTATGACCCGACTGGGAATAAAACCCCAATCTACCGGCTACCAAGTCGACGCTCTTAACCGATACACCAAGCGCCGGTTGAGCTGATTAGGTGGTAAGTTGAAAAAAGATTGGTTCTAGCTGTAAAAATAACCTGATTTGTACTTGCTATACAAATTCATAAACATTCGTTTAAATTCAATTTTGGATCGAAAATTTAGAAACGGCCGGCTATGTTGGTACAGCTGTTCAAAACATGCTTGTGTTTGTAGAAAATCAAAGTGTGAAGGTAGAATAGAATATTTTAGTCCATGGTTTAAACTGGGTAGCTCTGTAAGGTAAGTTTGCGATGAGAGAGATTAATAACCACTTTGGGATCTTTATCTTTACCTCATTCTAAATCCTCACTTTGGAATCTTTACCTCATTTTAAATCAAGTATTTTCTCACGGCAACAAAAAATTTAACGATTTAACAAGGTTGCAACTAAAAAAACTTCTCCAATAGACATGCAAAGGAACCGTTTTCCAATTCCAAAGCAAACTCTTTGCGCAAATTGATGGCGTCGCCATGGGCAGTCCTATTGCTCCGCTTTTGGCTGATGTATGCATGAATTGGGTGATAAATCAAGCTATGGACGTCTCGACAACAGCAGAAAAACCAAACTTACTAGTACGTTATGTGGACGACATCTTTTGTATTTTTCCAAATCAAAATACGCTGGAAAAAATTTTTTATACCCTAACCCATTTGCATCCTAACATCACATTCACCAAAGAAACAGAACAGGACAACCAACTTGCTTATTTGGACGTATTAGTCAAACGAAACCGCAATAACGAATTGGAAACTGCTGTTTTTCGCAAAAAACTCACACAGGACTTTACACCAAGTTTTCGTCTTTATGTCTCATTAAATATAAACGAAATTTAATTGCCTGCTTACTACACAGAGCGAACCAAATATGCAGCTCATATGAGATATTTCACACAGAGTTTGATAATATCGCCCACATGCTGCTGTTAAACGGATACCCTCTCTCCTTTATTCAAGCCCAAATTCGCAAGTTTTTGAATAAAAGGCATAACAACATCAGCCAATCGCAACCCACTGACGAATCGTCAAATCAATCATTCAACCGCATCATACTTTTTCGACTACCTTACATTGGAAACCAATCCGTACAAATTGAAAAGGAATTAAGATCTTTTTTTCGCGAATATCTAATCGACTAAGTCCGCCTGTGCGTTATTCATGATACGTTTTGTATAGGTGATATGTTTCGTTTCAAAGATAAACAATGTACTCTCCGTCGTAGCAATGTCGTCTATAAGTTGTCTTGTTCATGTGGTAGTAATTATATAGGCCAAACACGCCGAAATCTCATATCCAGGTTACAAGAGCATAATCCGAAAAGTAAAAAAGCCAAAATACAGACGTTACAAAGCATGCTCATAGCTTAAAGCAACTTTTAATCAAAGACACTTTATTAATACATCAACACAGCCCGGCAATCAATATCGACGATTCATCGACACCGTTGTATTTGTTCAATAGCTATAACTGTCTTTATTATGTTTGTTTCTGCTATATGATTTTTTTTTCTGTTTATTAGGCCTAGTAATTCTTTTGCCTATATTATTTTAAGTGTTTTTTCTGTGGACTCTTTTGCTCCGTTTGCGTTATTTATTATGTCACCACTGGCAATGTTTTTGGCACCTATATGTGGTCATAATTAACGTTTATATGCAATGTTTTTGTTCACGTTTCACTTTAAAACAGTTCCCAGTCGAGAGTGCAGGGTTTTAGTTTTTTTTTCACGCAGCGTCAGTTTTTTTTTTTTCCATAAGTGAAGACCTGATTTGGACTTAACTTTGGAATTTTTACCGCCAGATTTACTGAACCTGAGAATCTGCCCTGTAATTCAAGGTAAGTTTTTGCTTTTTCATAGTTTTAACGCCTAGGTAGCTATTTTTTCTTTTTGGAATTTTTTCACGTTTCTCTAGGCTTCTGATTCTCAGGTTCAATAAATTTAGATAGTGAACGTAAGCCCACTTGCTTTGCACGAAATTTTAGCTGTTCCAATGCATTCTCTAAGTGTCTTACTCTCAGTGACTATAATTTTCTTTAGATTGATAATGGTTAGTGAAACTTAACCGAAACGTCTCATTTGAATATGTATCAATTTGTTTTGGCTTTATTATTTGTGATTACAGTGCATAAAATTTCCATCAACCATGCTCCGATTCCATATAAGTTTTGAAAGCATTTACTACGGCGAAAGCTACTTCATGTACAACTCAATAACTTTTAGGCCGCAACATACTCTACGTTGTGACTGAGTAACAAGCAGGTTGTCAGCCGTAATGAAGTGATTAACTGATACATTTCCATAGATGATCAGATTTTAGTTGTTGCGTAAATAGGCTAATGTTTTACTACGCTGCTTAACATAGCCTAATTGGTTAGGCTGCTCCATGCGTTTAAAGTGTGATCTCAAAAGTCTGTTTTTTTAGGTCCCGATCTCCTCGTCGTTCACGTCATCACCGACGTCATGATGATCGTCATCGAAGATCATGGAGTAGAGATCGAAGACGTTGACCGTGTGGCTGATAATCTTGCTGCGTCATCTGCCATCGTGTGCATTTGTTGTTTCGCTTTGCGTTGCTTTTATGGTCGAGATACGAATTTTGTCAAATTGAATTTGTTGCATAAGTTTAGTCTGGTGTCTTATCAGAAAGTTTCAGTTGTAGAACAACCATATGATGGGCATTTATCGCGATAATTTTTTACCGATTATCGTTATCGCTAAAAATAGTTTGGATTTATCGATTACCGATCTCGCTTTTGTAATATATTTTGATACCGCCAATAAATTATCGCGATAAACGATTCTTTATGCACGCTGTGTTCAAAGTTAGGGAGTTGGCGCTATGGCAAAATTTACGGTGTCGATAAAGTCTTGTTGCAGTTTAAAAAATCTCTCTTTGTTTTGTTTAATCCCGCGGCGGAGTCCATAAACTGCTCTTTTTTCTTGAAAAGTCTAAATAAAACACTATTGTGATTTGACATAAAGAAAAAAAAATTCGTCAAATACATTGAAAATTTACCGACACATTTATCGAAAAAATTTATCGGCGATAATTTATCAATTACCGATATCGCTTTAAGAAATTGAGATTTATTGGTATCGTCCAGAGCGTTTTTGAAATTATGGTTATCGCTTTAGTAGCCTACAGAAAGGATTATCGGGCCCATCACTGAGAACAACGATGGGCGATGTAGCGCAGAGGTCTACCTCGCCTAACTAAAAATTTCTAAGACTGATTTTGACGTTTCAGATTGGCATTAGAATGGCATATTTTTTTTTTTCTAAAATTCCTTTTCGCTAATAAACAGGTGAGGCTTAAAATGGTTTTGTACAGTCAGTAATGCTAACAAAAACGTGCGGTGCATGATGCATATACTCAGTTTGGAATCGATACCCAAAAAAGTAAAGAAACAATCGATAGTTCACCAAAAAGTTTTAAAATATCGATTTCGAAGGTAGTTTAAAAAAGTAAAGAATATTGTATTCGATATTAGCCCACACTGAGCATTTAGCGGTGTACGCCAAGCATTTTTTGTGATATCCTCACATTCATGCGTTAACTTATAGACAAACGACGGTCATAGTATATGCGAAGCCACTTTGCTATTAAAAACCTTTTTCTGTTTTTTTTTGGTGCAAAAAAACATTATCAGCAAAAAACAAGGTAATGACATACCGACGATTATTTCAAATTTACCAAAGTGAGATAAAGTAATCTGGACAATAATAATTGAATATAAATATCGAATTGCGCCGAAAAAAAAGTAAAGACAAGGCCACATTCGATATTCATTCAAAAAAGTAAAGGCTCCAGTGCATTTGATGAACAAAAAGTAAAAAATATCGCAATCGAATATCGATTACAATCGATTTTTCCCAACCATGCATATACTGTATTTTATAATCGATTATTATTCTTTGTGTAAAGCAAGCGACGATCATTGCAAAAGTTTAAAACTCCAAATTCCACATTATTTTATTTTGATAGAGGATGAATCAAATCCACTGCATAAACCATCGTTTCTACCATACAATACCGTATTGTAGAGAGTGTGCATAAGCGTACCATGCGAACCCATACCAACGAAGAAAATAAAATATATATATCCATACTACTTGGGGAGATCCCCATTGTATTGCGTTTGGTTTTGTCAGAATTTCGGGAACCATACATTGAAGTCTAAACATACCGGTAGTTCTTGTTCCTTAACCTGTTAACTGGTTAACATGTGATTCTGGTTGAAATGATGAACGATTCTATGATTTTACCTCTGGCAATTCAATTTTACAAGAAACACTATATTCAACTTTTTTCGGCTTCTGTTAACATTAGCATCAATTTTTCCTTTGTTGTTATTCCTTAGTCGCACAATAAGAAACAACTATCGGTACTACTACTACTACATAGAGATAATCTGTGTCAAAGTGTTAAAATAAATTGGTTTCGGCCCAGCGAGTTCTAGTCTGTTAGAATCTCAAATCGTGCTCAGAACTTCAGTGCTCAGGTAGACCACACTACAGCAATACTGTATTTCATTACATTGAGAATGTTGAAAGGACAGTCTATTAGTGTAAGGTAATTTTTATAATTGATTATGCAGTAAGTTCCTGCAGAACCTGTGAACTGTAGAAACAAATAATACCCCTACTGATACGGTTAAAATGCTGCACAGACGAGAGCCTAATGCAAAAAGATTTCACAGTTCCATACGGTTCCATACGTAGAAATTACAGTGATAATGGTTAGTTTTTCGAGTGGTACCGGTAGCTGTTTACAGGTTTAGTCTAGCTGTTTACCATTTTACCGAACTTTGCATGAATAGCTAATTGGATCTACAGTACTAGACTGCTGATTACTGATTTTCTGTTTATTTGATTATGAACTGATAAATGGTCCGAGTCCTGTTAGGCGTTTGAGAAGATAACCAGTACCGCTGGGTTATTAGACTAGTCTAATATCGGTACCAGAGTACACTGGTACGTTACCGGTAGTTAGTGTGATCAACTCAAAACCAGTTATCAGTGGTACCGGTATTTTCTACTCTGACAGTCTAAGGTTATCACTGATCAATAGGTCTAGTGCGTTATTTCAGGGTAGTCTAGTCTGGTAACAGGGTAACATCTAGTATCAGCCCCCAGGTTCGGTTAGGGTTGGTTGTGATTAGGTTCGGTTAGGGTTAAGTTTAGTTAGATTTCAGTTCAGTTACAACCCTAACCTTAAACCTAATTCTAACCAAACCTAAAGTTAACTGAACCTGGGGGCTGATACTAGACGTTACCCAGTCTAGTCTATAAAGACCTGCAAAGAGTGTTCATTTTAAATACGGTACGAAGTGTCTATTTCACCAAAAATTCCGGTTACCGAAGTTTGAAAAATCGCAGTTGCGTAACCGTTTTTGGTTCCTACAGTGCAACTCTCACTGTAGGGGAATCGTTAGGGGATGTTTTCGGTTTTGCAAACCACGATTTTCAAACTTCGGTAACCGGAATTTCCAGTGAAATAGACACTTCCTTTTAAATATAGCCTTATCTGTTGCAGATTTTGACTAGATTTTGAGTTACATATTTTTGTTTTACTTGTGATTATGCAAAATTCTATCCCAAAAGGAAATGGGTCTAGTATCCACACAAATGGGTATCCAAATAACAATGTGGTGCAGCCGTTGCTTACAGGTTAGAAAGTTACCGGTATGGTTTTTTCGCTCATGTGTTTCCAGCAATCTGGTGATGCAAAAGAAAAAATATTTTTCACTAAAACACATGTTTCTAAAATCTAGCTCAAAAGAAGAGCTTTAAATTTTATCTAAATCTGGTATATACTCTTGTTAGCCATTATTTATTTTGCAAATATTTTGTTTTTTCATATTTGAAAAACTATCATTACATGAAAGCCAAACGAGCTGTAGATAGACTAAACTTATTGAACAACTAAGCTTTTGCATTGGTAAGCTTTTGTATTTCTGGTAATATGGCAAATAATCTCTTGGACTGTAATAACTTGTGTAATGTGGCCCTGAAAAATAATCATCAAACAATGGACCATTGCTTAAGGAAAAAGATCAAAGCCACGCTACACAGTAGACTAACTTATAAAACTGGGCATTTTAACAACGTAGATTTAGCTGTCATTTATCAGCAGTAATGTAGATTCAGCTTTCATCACCAGTTGAACATTGATTTAGCGTGATTTGGTGCCAATTGCAATACTTTATTTCTATGCTTTTTTCTTTTAGACTTGTATCAAATTACAATGGCATATGCATATTGGAAGAATGGGAAAATGAACGATCATGCTGTCTTTGATTTATTTTTTCGAAAAAATCCATTTTCTGGAGAGTTTACAGTTTTTGCTGGCTTGGGAGAATGTGTCAAGTTTGTTCAGAATTTTAAATTTTCTTCATCAGGTGAAAATTTATTTTGCTGTCATATTTGAGAATTTGTATAGTATGGAAGAAAGTTTTTATCCATTCTTGCATTTAAAAACATGCATTAGTGAGGTTGAAAAGAACTCGTAAGACCAAAACATGCTGAGACCCAGATCCCCTATTGTCCCAAATGCCCTGAGGCCCATCAGTCCTAGAGCCGCATTTATGCATGGGATATGCCCCAGTGCCATAAATTAACATCCTATTCCTAGGGCCCATTTATTGCTTCAACCGTTCTGTCGTGAGGTCCTTTTGCCCTAAATTAGGCCTGAGGCACATTTACCCGGAGGGCCATTCACCCCAAACTTAACTCTTTTATGGGCCCCTTATAGTGCCCCTATCGCCCAGTTTTGCCATTCTATACCACAGTGCCTTACTTACTGTTCCATACTATGCCATACTATGCCACACTATTCCATACTATTCCATACTATGCCAAACTATTCCATACTATTCTATAATTTGAGTGTTCTCTACTTATGGAATAGTATGGCGTACTATTCCATACTATGCCATACTATTCCATAATTAGAGAAACCGCTTTGTATGTGCTAGTGAAATGGTCCTTAAAGTCATTGTTAATATTTCAATAATGATACCATTTTTACAAAATAGCAAATGTAAAGGTTGTAAATTTTTTGCTTGTAGATATTGATTATTTGAGAAGAGTTTTGCCCCATGTTGATGAGAAGTTCTGGAAGTATTTACGTGGCATTGATCCTTCGCAGGTGTGTAATGTATAACAGCTTATATAGCACTGCAATGTTAATATATTGCGTAATACTTGTAGTAGTCTTGATTTGGTCGCATATTTAGATCTTGCTCTATGCTGTGCCTGAAGGTTATGTCGTATTCCCTAAAACCCCACTGATTCGAGTTGAAGGTCCGTTACCTGTTGTGCAGTTGTTGGAAACAACCTTGCTCAACCTCGTTAACTATGCAAGGTAATTTGTTTGGTTTAAACTTCAAAGTTGCGTTGCTTTATGCTTAAGTCATTACAGCTTAGTTGCAACCAACGCTGCTCGCTTTCGTATCACAGCTGGCGACCACGTTCAATTGTTGGAATTTGGTTTAAGGCGAGCTCAAGGCCCTGATGGTGGTTTATCTGCTTCAAAATATTGCTATATTGGTGGTAAGTTTAAGTTTATTTTAAGTGTTTGATACGAGTTCTTTTCAATAACTCCGTTTACTGAGACAGTAAACTCTTGTCATTTATCTTTGTTATGTATTTCCAATATATTTTTTCGAGCAATTGAATTTTCAAGCGTCGATGGGAATTTTTTTTTTGAGAGTTACGTTACTACCAAACATGTTTTTTTGAATTAGACGTTTTGGTGCTGCAGGGGATTGTTGTTTTATGTCAACAATTTTGACATGTTTTATGCAAACGCTTATTAAAATCCTGTTATTCAATCACTGCTGTTAATACAAAAACTTATGTAGTGGTTGGTTAGAACGATAGGTCATTATTCGTATTATCATTTGCTCTTCTCCAAAAAAGACTTTCATTCAACACAATGCTACCGCATAGAGATCATCTAAAATGGAGCGTCGCACGCGTTTGCATTAAAACGTTAGTCTTGTTGTGGGCCCTTTCTACCATCTTAAATACAAAAAAGGTTCTGCGTAAATACGAGAGTCATTTGCTTTTTTTTTTCTCTCCTTAAAATTTGTATCTTTGCATAGGTTTTGATGGTACAAGCAATGTTCTTGCTGGCAAGTTGTTTGGCATACCCATTCGTGGTACTCATGCTCATGCTTTCGTGAACAGTTTTAAGTCCCTTGATGAATTGGGGGATGAAATAAAGGTAATCTTTATTTCACTCGGCGTACTTCGTTTACGTAAAGTTAACAGTTGAAGCAGAACAAGAATGTTAAGTTAACCCACAAAAATATGATTGTCGATGTTGCATTATTTGCTGTCAATTGTGCTCACTCATCTAGTATATACGTCAGTTGTCGGCATTCCTGACCATGTGCTGTATAACACTGAATTAAGTATATAAACTTTTGAAAGATCGCTATTTTAGCATTTCACGATCAAATACACATAATATTTCTAAGATTGCTACAAAAAGTTAAGATCGTCAGTCCTGTGCTGGTAATCTAGTCTTCAGGCTCCCAGTTGTTACATTTTATTGCTAATAATTAAGGGAGTATTGTTACAACTTACAAACTACCGGTATATCCATTATTTCGGCGAAATTGTGGCATCAAGGATGCGAATTCATCTAAGGAAATGAAGATGAAAGTTTTTAACAATGTATGTTTGTTTTTGTAGTCGCTAAAACCACATTCAAGTGTACGTCCCTCTGAGAATTTGCCAGATTTGAAAGAGCTTTCTCTTCAATGGCTTGATCGGATCTGTGGAGACCTAAAATTGTTGAAAAATGAAACGAATAAAGGAGAACTGGCCGCGTTCATTGCCTATGCCATGGCGTTTCCGTCTACTTGTTTGTGTTTACTTGATACGTACTCAGTGCTGCAGTAAGTGCTGGTTAAATATTTTGCTATGTGTATTGCGTGTGTCCGATTTTGCTAGGTCATTGTTTGCTGTTTAAAGTATGCTTATCGAAGTATTTTTCTCAGAGAAAATCGGTATTTTGAGGAATTGGGTTTTATCAAATTTTTTTGGTAGTGTTTGTACCGATTTTGAAGTTGGTCTGATGTTTTTTTCGATAAGAAGTTCTGTGTTGCTCTTACCTAACCTCTTTCTTGCCAGGTGTTATATAATCTGTTTATCACCTCAAATTACCGTGCTAATCCGGTTAGTTTGGGCTGACAGCATAAGGCGTATTTGTTAAGTTTGAATTTTGAACATATACTAGTTAAAATTGTTCTTTTGCAGGAGTGGACTTCCGAATTTTTTGGCTGTGGCTTTGGCGCTGAATGATTACGGCTATCAAGCTCTTGGTGTTCGTTTGGACAGCGGAGATCTTGCTTATCTGTCAAAGCGGTGTAGAAAAGCTTTCACAAACGTTAGCGAAAAGTCAGTTTAAATTTATGTGATCTGACATTAACTATGTCTTATATTGATAAATGTTTCTGCGAAAAGCACTTTTCTATTTCTTGTGATGCAGAGTGAAGCTGTTTGTGCTGCGTTTGTCTAATCATTCCTGCAACGGGAAGCTACGCAGCGAATTTTTACTGAATTTCTGATTCGCATTTTTGACAGCTCTTGCGTGTCCTGTATATTATTGTTCATTTGCGCCAAACTACACTGAACGTCCGTTTGCGCATATCCTGTTCAGTACAATAACCTGGAGGTGTATTTGTAGTAGCTGTTATATGTAGACCACTGCAGGTGATATATAATATGAAGAACATGAATGAAACCACGTAATTTGAGACCAAAATTCGTGAAAAACTTGATATGATGTGATTTTGAAGATATTGCTTGCGTAAGAGCGTTTGCCACATTATCTCAAAAAAGGAAAGACATTGCTGAAACTTTGTGCGCAATCAGAACACTGGGCCTACCGAAGCATAGTTCTCAGCATTTGCTGTTGAGATTTTTGGAGTTTTTTTCACGCAATCAAAAAGATACTCTTTGAAACTTTTTTTCGTTTACCGGCCAAAAAACTTATATTTATATGACTTATTTAATCGTTGCTGTAACGTAACTTTTTTAAAGATATGACGTTCCCCATATCAGGAAAATGAAAATTGTTGCAAGCAATGATATTAATGAATATACTCTTCGTTCTCTCAAGGAGCAGGTAAGTTGATTTCGTTATAATTCGAAAATTGCTAAACGTTTTTGGTGTGCAAAAGCATTTGCAAGCATAATGCCAGTTGTATAATTTTTCAAAGCTCATTGCTCGCAATTTGAATTTCACAAAACTAGCACGTTTGCTGCTCGTAAACAAGCTTTAACCATTGCTTTTTTCGTCATGTTTAGACTTGTCAGGACGACCAAGAGGTGACTTAGATTTAAGATGACATGGTTAATTTTTGCATGCTTATTTACTACATTGAAAAAGTTAAAAAGTCTACAATTCGATCACCACTTGATTACTTAAATACTGGTGTGAGGCAATTGGCTTTGAGATCTTCTTGTGAACGCCAACTTAGTTTTGCCCGATTAATGATCATTCTTACGTAGTTTTTGCTGTTGCCTATGCATCTTGACGATGCTGGATATACTGCTGGTAAGCGAAATCAGTCAATAATTTAAAACTTTATTCTAAAATCGATTTCGACCCATGTGGGTTATCCTCAGTTCGAAATGAGCCTTTATCAGTTCATACTGAGGATGACCCACATGGGTCGAAATCGATTTTAGAATAAAGTTTTAAATTATTGACTGATTTTGCTTACCAGCAGTATATCCAGCATTTAGATCCGCCAATGCAAAATTGTCAGACGATCAACCTCTGCTTTGTGGGCAAGATATTTTTTTTCCTAACCATGGTTTCGATGCATCTTGACGGCATATTAATAACTTGTCAGTTATCACTTAATCGAAGTATTTGTTATATTTTGTCTTCACCTAAGCATTTTAGAACATTCGTTCTTTTGTCAAATTAAAAGGTTGTGGACGCTGTTTGATTTTTTGATTATGTTTATGTTTTATAATTTGTCACTTCGGTTCACGAATATCTATCATTAAGATAATCGGGTTTCGCGTTGTGCTTTTAGCTCTACCGCAATAGTGGGTTTATAGTTATTGTAGTACTGCCGTATAATGCATGAGACTTAGTGGCACAAAAAAGTAATTTCAGTTATGTTTAAAGGCCCACTGCACCCAAATTCATTGAAAGTTGTAAATATGTATTAAATATATTTAAACGTTTTCGCGAAAATTCGATCACTATATCTGGTCTCGGAAACGAGAAAACTTTTAAAATATCGTTAAATTTGTGACGTTATTGGGTACCAACAACCAAGAAATAAGGCAACTTCTAAAAGCTTTCGCTATGCGAGAGCTTTCGAAAGTTTTCGGCAAAGTGCGAAGGCTATCGCAAAGCTTACGAAAGTTTTCGGCAAAGTGCGAAAGCTTTCGCTGTGCGAACGCTTTTAGAAGTCGCATTATTTTTAGTATTTAAAATATTCAAAAGGGCGTACATTTTTAGTATTTAGAACGCCTTTGCGTCGAAATTGCAATTTTTGGTCACAATGCCGCAAAAATTTCCGCTTTTCCAAAGGCATAAAACGATGGCGCTGACAAAATTGTTTTTCTTGATGAATGAATGGGTTTGCACGTTTTAGGTTGTGCTCACGCGCAGTTTAAATCGCCAATTGCTTCTGGAGCGTTTCTGTGCAGCACGAACCAAATTACAGGGTTGCCACATCGTGGAAAGTCCTGGATTTTTTTTGCTGTCCTGGAAAGTCCTTGAATTTTGTTTTAAGTCCTGGAAAGTCCTTGAATTTTGTTTTAAGTCCTGGACAGTATTGGAAAGTTTTTCCCGTGCTTTGCTGGGACAGAATAGTGAAAGTACTTACCCAGTGACTTGCAAGAGGTGAAAGAATGGACTTCCCTTCAAAAAGTCCTGAAAAATGACTTAAAAAAGTCCTGGAATGAAATTTTGCGATTTCTGTGGCAACCCTGAAATTACGAAGTTGTGATGGCTGATTGTGATCTGCACAGCACCATGAAAACTCACTGTCTTTCCTATTTCAACTTAGGAAGTAAGATCGCACTCTTAACCAATATTATGACGTGATGCTATTTGTTTTAGACACAAGAAATTGACAGTTTTGGGATCGGTACCCACCTGGTTACATGTCAACAACAACCAGCTCTTGGATGCGTGTTCAAGGTGACTAGACTGCACTTTTACGGTCATGTATCTTTAGCTTTTAAAGTTGGCAATATTTCTTTGATTTTTGTTTGCCACACGATATAGATTTTCATAAAGTGCTGTTACAGGCTATGATATTACTGAATACACTGGTTGTAGACTGTTAGTGCTGCTAAACAACAAAGCCGAAATCAAAACAAGCTATACATAGATCAACCTACCTGTGTTTCGAACGCGGACAACTGACCGCCGCAAACTCACCGCCATGAAAACTGACCGGCGCTACTACTGACCGCCAAAACAGCTTTGTGCGCTGTATCGTAGCGAAAACGCGCTTCGTGTGCTGTCTAATTTGCTAAGGCTCGAAAACAGGCATACAGCGAGAAGTAACAAGGCTCGAACACAATCACAACTTCGTGCGCTGTGTAATTTGACAAGGCTATTACATCCCGGGCAAATTTTTCAATCAATTCCGATGTTTAAGTTAGGGTTAATGATCGAAATTCAACGCCTCAATTCTGAAGTTAGAGTTATAGGTTGGGTTAGGGTTAGATTTGGTTAAGTTAGAGTTAGGTTCGATTAGTTGAGTAAGGTTCGGGTAAAGTTAAGTTCAGTTAGGCTTCTAGATCCGGTTAGGAACGGGTTATGTTCGGTCAGGGTTTGGTCAGGATACGTGGTTCTACGTGACGAAAGTTCTTGTTAATAAATTAGGCGTTTTTGGTTTGCATGGCGGTCAGTTGTCGTGTACCGCTATGTTTAACGCTGAGGGAATAAAAACCTTGTATTCCGAAACATTTTATGCATGGTATTTTTTCGTAACCGCTAGCTTATTCTGTCTCTAGTTCTTAAAGGATGCAACCCATGCATAAAATTTAACCTTTCAGTATGACTTGTAGCTCGTTGCTGTGAATGATGAACCAAGAATGAAGTTGAGTGAAGAAGTAACAAAAATCAACTTGCCAGGCAAAAAGAACGTATATCGTTTGTATTCCAAAGATGATCTCGCCATTTTGGATCTTATTCAACTTGCTACGGAAGATCCGCCGAAAGTAAGTTCTCGGTGGAGATTTGCAAGTGTTGTGAGCTGCGTACTGCGTTTGTAAATCGTTATATTTTTGACCTTATCTGTTCGGTATTTAATAGTCAAGTAATTGTCATAAATGTTACTACCTGTATAGGTTATTATAGATTATAAGCGTAATGATAGACCGACCGTTAGCTTAGTTGCTAAGCGCACAGGCTATCTGGGGTTTGATTCCCGGGCCGGTCAAATCGGCACAGTGTCGCCACCGCCGCGACCTGTGTTCGGAGCTGCTGTGTACTGGTGTAGCCCAAGTGCCAAGTCGCGGAGATGGGCCTCGTCACTCGTTACACGCTTCGGCGTAATACCGCGAGTATAATGTATATTTGATTTTTTTTTTTTGATTAGCGTAGTGATTAAGGAGACCGCTATTGCCGCGGGAAGTGTGGGTTTCAATTACCGGGCCGGTCATATTAGATGCAGTCGCCCACGGCTGCCTCCGCTGCGGCAACTTTATTGCTCGAATAACTTTATCATGATTTCCTTGTTTGACGAATAACGATGCCAAGATCTAGGCTGAAAATATCCAAAACCCTAAAAGTTTAAGAACTTGATTACACATTAACGAAGCTTTGTTTTCAAAGGCTGGGAAGAAGATATTAGTTCGACATCCATTGACAGAATCTAAACGTGCTTACGTCACTCCCCACAAGGTTGAATTGCTCCATCGACAATACTGGGGGCTGAATGGCGTTGAACACGATTTCCCTTCTTTACAAGATCTTAAGTAAGTGTTTTATGATTCAGGAATGAAATGGCACTGGGATAAATTTCGCTTAGCCTAAAATAAGTTATGTCTTTACCTGGAGTTAAGGGTTTTGGACCCCAATGCGAAACTCTAAAAATAAAAATCGAATCCCAAAAAGCAAGAACAATTATGGAGAAGAATGGCATATTGCTTTATTTTGAATCGTCCTGGTGTATTTTGAGCTCCTGACACTTTCTTATGAAAATCTGCTTTTACTAGCCAAGTGTTCAGAGTGACCGGAAAAAATGTCTGGAAAGTTTGGTTTGGTTTCGACTAGAGATAAGTTTTACTTAGGCTGAATAGGTTTTTTCTCTTCAGCATAGAGTGCTACGTGATGATGGTGTCTGGTACCATGTGTCCTGCTCATACCAAATGCTTAACTGGTAGCTTTTAAATTGATAGTTACTAAAAAAGCAGTTAATGGTGGTTTTCACATGCTTATATAACGCCGTATATTTCCAGGAAACAAACCTCGTGGTCCCTCAGTACCCTTCGCCCCGATATTAAAAGGGAACTTAACCCCACTCCATACAAGGTAATTCCACCTTTTTGCTTAACTAAGCTATGATAAAGGCTTGAAATTAATGCGTAAACTTGAAACTTCAGACCTTGCTTTACACTACTAAGAAGTTTCACTTAGGCTTACAACTGGAATTTTTTGTAAGCTTTTTCTTTTGGAGAGTTTTAATTCACTGTAAAATGTCACTTAGGTAGTGCATCAGTGTTGTTTACACCAATAGCAATTTCATTCGGAGTCTTTTTAGATCTTTATCAGCCAACATCTAATCGTTTAAGCCTTTAGCGTAAAGAGTTAAATATTTTATTAAGAAAGAGTTGTATATTTCAAAAATTTGAAGTAAGGAGTTGTATGTTTTATTAGCAAAGAACGTGAAGAGTTGAATATTTCAAAAATTGCATAAAATTTATTCTGGTGTTGTAAATGAACGTTTCAACATCATAATTCATAGATACAGCTTTTATCATTAGCAGCATGTTTTAGGCTATAAAAATGCCATTTTTAGGTCTCTGTCACCGACCACATGTATAACTACCTCCACAGTCTGTGGCTAGAACATGTTCCAATCGGAGAATTGTCTTGAAACGGACACGGATGACTGGTTTCATATTTATTCACGTCCAACATTCACATGTGCACGTCATTTATTATGTTTAATCAGTGAAGAAATATGCTTTAGTTTATGCTTTCTTTTGAAATCTTCTATTGTGAATTATATTATATGAGTTCTTTTGTAGACGCCGTTAGGTCGAAAAATTAAGAACAACAAATCAATATGATCCAAGCATATTAATGCTGATCATGCAAACCCTTAGTCAGCAATATGTTGTTTTCTCCGCTGAAATTTGGATTTTTAGAAAAAAACAGACTGCTCAATAATGCCAATATCTCAAGATATGAGGTGCTAAAGTTGTAAAGGTGAAAGGTTGATAACTTCAGCTTTGACGGGTCTGGGCAATGCGTTATTCTGGATAAGTAAAAAGCCACTTTGTCAACAACTCTGAATCGCTTTTTGCCGTTGTAGTTCTACGCGACTAAAGCATATCTCCAAACGACTCTTTACAAAGGTGTGGCTGGTAATACGCGAGCGGCTGTGATGGTGAGTCGTCCTATTAATACGGTTGTTACTTCATAACTTCGTTTGCTATTGAACTCGTTAGTTAATCAGAGTTGCATATAGAGGTGTCGTTCTTTTGATTACACTTCCCAGTTTTGATAAATGAGACGTGGTTTAGGTTGCCGGAAAAAATTGGCTTTGTATTCGCAGAGTGATATTTATAAAAGTACCTATTTCAACGGGGAAAAGTACCTATTTCAACGTGGTATGTCGAAAAACTTGTCTCTGTCATATCTATTGATAAAAATAAAACCTAATGTTAATGTAGAGCAGTAGCAAAACAAGTTAGTTTACGTGAAATTAACCAATATTTTTTTGCAATGCGTTTGTTTTCTATTAAAGACTTTAGTAGTCTTTGTACTGTGTATTATAACTTTGATTTTTGTGATTGATTCTAATGAATATTGCGAATTTCTTGAAGCATAGTTATTTCCTTTAACGTGTAGGTGCATTAATTTTGTTTATAAAATTTCGGGAGCACTGCTAAGCATATATATTTTTTAATTTTCAAAACATGGTGGCATGATTTTTGTGAGGTTTTAATTTTTTGTGCTTTGGTGAAAATTTTGGACCGCTGTTGTTGATAGTGGATAAAGTTGGTCTGATGCTTGTTTTCAAGAATTCATTTTGCATAGATATGTAAAAAGCTTGCTTTGATTGTAAACGTTGGGTTACTTATCTGCTCTCAAATTAGTGTGTCTTTGTAGTAACGGTTTTTTAGTTAGGACGCTAAGCAAACATTTTTATGTGGTAGTAGGCTATTTGCCCAACGTTGATTCTTCAAACATTTTGTTGTTGTGTTCTCAATGCTGAAGCTTTGTTTTTGATATGTCTTCATTAATTTGCTGAGTAAGTCTGTATATTGGTTTCGTGATAATCTTCATCTGCAAGGCTTTTTCTAACTCTGCAATTTTTGCGAAAGTGTTTTGCATGTGAACGAGAAGGCTATGTCTTTCCTCTTACGAGATCTACGTTTGCAAACGTTTTCCAGTGGCTCTTTGGACAACTTTAAAACATTTCGGTCTTCATTTGCGTTCTTGGTCAAATTCGCCAACTGGTGTGAGTTTAAAAGTCCATCGTCAGAAATCGTCTTTGGTTTTTTTCACAATTATTTTCAAAAACTTGCACTTTTTGGTTTGCTGAACATAAACTAGCCACTTTTTCGACTACGTGTTCGTGGTGTCTGGTCCCAAAATGTCGAAAATAGTTGAGATAAACTTTTCCCATATTGTTTTGTGTCACTCTTAGTGCACGTTTGCAGGGATATTTTCCCACTTTTTTAATATCAAACAGCTGTTCCCTTTATCAACAATGCTAATTACCTCTTTTCTAGTTTCACTTTAATTTGTAATATTTTTTGGGAAACATTGGGCTGCGGATTTAACTCCTCTCTGGAGACTCGTTCCACTTTTGGTGCTTGAACAAGTCAATTTAGTAAGACTGACAATAGGTGCTCTGAATGCTCTAATTGATTTGTACTGTGCAGTGGTTTTTTTTTTTGTAAATCGAACAAAAGATAAAAAATTTAGGCCGAAGAAAAGTAAAATGCTGATACCACTGAGGTAGACTGATTTGTGTTAAGTTTAACCATTTTGGAGCGATTTGGATTATTTTGCTGGCTGTGCAGCGTGCTCATTCATGTTTTCATCTTGCTAGATTGTCCTCTTACCAAGTATTTTGAATACCTTCGGCGTTGTCACCCCATGCTAGACAGCACTAGGATAAAAACAAAAGTTGCATGTATCTTCGTAGCTGCAAACTCTTTTATTTTTTTTAGTTGCTGTGTAGTTGGTGTGCCCACGCAACGTGTGATAAAATGCAAGCTTATTAGAAATTATTGTAGTGTTTTGTTATATCAATAAAAACGATGTCATTATAAATAAATGATGTCATTATAAATGTGATTCAAGGTCAAAGTTGTGATTCAAGATTCAAGGTCATTCATATTTAAATTTTGTTCTACGTTAGCTTCTTTACGACGAAGCGGAAAATGCAAATTAGAGCAAGATAATATTTTTGACGTCGGAACAGCTTACTGTATGTTCTGCACTCTGCAGTGCTGCCTTGCGGAAGACTGATGACCTACGATGTTTTTTCCATCGACTACCGTATTGAGCACAACTTTTTGTTTCGTTGTTGAGAAAGCGATAACTATGCGCTCATTGAATTTGGACTCACTAAAAAATTGCGGGTGTGTCAAGTTTTCCTTTGACTTTCGCTTAAATTGCAGCACTAGTAACGATTTGAGCTGATATTATCCTTGTGAACCATCTAAAGCAGTGTTTTTTAACCGCCGATCCGCTGCTACTTTCCTGTCGGTCCGTTAAATATATTTCCCATCTTATAACTCAATTCGAAAAGTGGCTGTCTGGACGCGCTATACTTCTTTCCAACAGCTGGCAGACGAGTAGGCCTTATGCACTATGCAGCATAGCAGTTTCACTCGACACAAGGCCTGTTGTTTCGTGCGCCCAACATCAACATGCAGTGTGCACTCAGCCTTTGCATATAGTTTGACTGAGACGAAGGGCGTTGCGCAGAGCAACTAATTTACGACAAGTTGTTGCAGTAATGACATTTTTTGCTGATTTTTAGGGACCACCGGTTCTCAAAATTCATTGAAATCTAGCCAGTTTTTAACCTAAAAAGGTTGAGAACCACCGATCTAATGCAAGGGCGCGATCGCTAAACTTGCCTATGAGGGTCTGACCCTTCCAAACCTGCTTATCCTTAGCGAGTCTCCTGGGGCAGCAGTTTGAGTGGGGCTTCGAAGGCATTTCCTTATTTTGCGGCGAATGGTGGACGCTTCGATCTTCAATGGTAGACTAAAACTTCTTTCAGCAAAGTTATTGTAGGCCTACTAGTCAAAATTTGGAAAAGCAGGTAGGGGCAGATGCAGAAATTATTGCTGGGAAAACTTGCTATTGAATGATCATGTTAAAATTTTGTGGACTCAAAGTATCAAAGCAGTCCACTAAGGAATTAATATCTACCATAACTAAAAATTTGAAAGGAGGTTTCAGCCCCCTGGATCCGCCAAATCAAATGTAGCCAAATAATTAGATCGTGACATGCCTAGTCTATTTAGAACCAGTTAAAATACGTAATTTTAATGACAGACACAATATAATGAAAGATGAAATCATCGGTATTTAGAGCCAAGACAGCGAGACTAGGCAGCAGATATGTCTGCATTTATTTCCTCTTCTGTTGCATATATGTTCACCTTTTTGTGTTTGGCCGAGCATATAGCGCTGTTTGTTCTCCAAGTAAGAAGCTGTAGGTTTATTACTTCAAAAGATGGAGTTGGACCGTCCAGGAAAACTTTTAAAATGTCAAAAAATATTAATGTATGTTAAAAAGCACGCGAATCAAGGCGATGTTATGAGTGTGGTAGCAACGGTGGACAGGTATGAAGATGAAGTAGAAAAAACAATTCATATTGGAAGTAAAAAGGGGAAGATCGTAGATTCAGTAGTACAGGACACCAACCCTACAAATTGCTTGGAATTAGGCACATTTTTTGGCTACAGCGCGTTGAGAATCGCTCGCCTGCTCGGACCAGGAGCAAAACTGTACACAATTGAGAGGGACCCAGATGCTGCAAAGTTTGCCTCTCAACTGATTGAATTTGCAGGAATGAGCGCACAAGTAATACTGCTGTATGGAAAGAGCTCTGATGTAATAACGCGTTTTTGTGATGGGGAATTTTCTGTGTTTTTGTTTTCTTGGATCACATGAAGACACTTTACAAGACCGATATTTTGCTGTTAGAAAAACTGAACTTGATCAAGCAAGGCAGTGTTATCCTGGCAGATAACTTACTGTATCCCGGAGCTCCTGATTACCGAGATTATGTTCGAAGTAACTCCAAGTACAAGTCAACGACTTTTCCGTGTATGTCACAAGATAACGAAGGAGTGCGAGACGAAATGGAAAAGTCTATTTATCTAGGCTATTAACTTGAACAAAACTGCTTCAGCAGTCTGTCCTATAGGTATAGGAAATATCATGGTAAAAAGTAGTTTTTTCTGCAAACATTGCTTTCATTTGCCTTTTCGAACTTGCTGATAACCCAGCAACAACAGTAGGCTACTGCTGTTTAACCTTCTTATTTGTATACGTACAGCGATGGCGGAAGTAGGCCTATTTCTAAAGTGGAGGGGCCCAAAACCAATGACCAGACTTTTTCGCCTACAACCAGAGCCGGCAGTGGCGTAGCGAGAAATTTTGAAAGAAGGGGGGCATAATTTCCACATTTTTTTCAAGCGTGTTCTTTTCGGCAGAACTAATTTGAAGCTGATTAAGAAACAAGAAAAGCTTTAGGGGGGACCGGGGGCATGCTGCCCCGGAAAATTTTTGAAAATTTACACGTTGTAATGACTATTTTAGTCCCTTTTGAATAATTTTCAGGCAAATTTTGTTCATATTTTTGACCCTGATTTTGAGTGCTTTGCCAAATAAGATGTATTTTGTTCGCACATTTTTAATTATGCGTGCTTAAGGCGTAAGGCTTATAGCAGGGATGGCGAATCTTTTTAAGTGGTGGGTCAAATTTAAGGTCCTCGACCGAAAAAAGAAAAAACGTGGGTTACGGATGTAATAGTATTAACGAGGGGCTTGAATCCAAGTTCTGCCGAAATCTGTGCAAAGAGCAAAAAAATGATCTTCACCTCAGAAATACCCAGCTTCCCGTTTTTAATGCCATAACAAGCTTTTCTTCATTACGCTATTTATTGTTCATTACCGTTTTTTTGTAAAATTGTCCAAACTACAAGTGCTGAGTGGGTCACTAAAATGTGCAAGTGGCTCACTTAGTGACCCGCGGGTCAGTGGTTCGCCATTCCTGCCTTAAAGCTATCGAAGAGGTTCGAAATTATAGAAAAATTGTATGCATCAAAAATATTTTTGAAAATGGATGGTGGGAGGATGCATATCCCTCATCCTACCCCTCTGGATTCGCCCCTGGCCATAAGCTACAGAAACCACGAAAACAATCCGGCATATTTCAGTCACTTGGCACCATTAGTATTGTTCTTTTTTACTAAAAGGCAGAGTCAAAATGGAGGGCATGGCACAATGCCCCCCTCTAAATACGCTCCTGAGGACCGGAATTAGATGATGAGAGGCCCCACGCTATTTCATCACACTGATTGGAAGAGCAAAAAAAGGTCTTCACGTCCTCACGTGTTTTCACTAAAAATATCGGTATAGTGAAAAGCAAAAAAAAGGTATACACGTCCACAGATGTTCTGTTTTTCACTGAAAGTATCTGTGAAGAGAGAGAAAAAAGGTCTTCATTGTTCGTGATGAGGCCCCATTTTCTGCGAGGCCCTAGGTTTCAGCCTGCTTAGCCTATACGTAAATCCGGCCCTATGCCTACAACCCATTTTTAGCCTGTCCACATGTGACATATATCCAATTTATGTGGGCTTCAGACCTACGGTTCTTGTTTCTAATTTCGGTTCCCCCCAACCCACAAACAAAATTTTAAAGAAGACATCTCTGGATTTAAGCTCTTTCCTAGGTTTTAATTTCGATCGTAGGCCTATTAACTTTCAAATACATTCATGCAGAGGCAATATTGTAGAAATAAACGCGTAAATAAGGGCCCCCCAAGGCCCCCCTCTGAAAAAAGAGGGGAGCAGGCCCTCCCTCCCGCTTCCGCCACCTATGTATAGCCTACGTAGCATACAGTAGACGTATTCCGTTTTTCATCTACGCACTTTTGAAGCATAACTAAAATCCTCTACCGCCTTATTCAGTTTTACTACGTTTTAGTTTCTCTCCCAAAGAGCCTTGAGGCAAAACAGGTTATTAAGAGCTTCAATTTTATTTCAATATGACTTGATGATTTGCTGTGTCTTTAAGCTATTACATTTAGTAGGCCTATATTTTTTTGCATTTGTATTTGTTTGTTCAGGCTATGTTTTTGTGCATTTTCAAAGTTAGGTATCTATTGATTTGTCGCTTTTTGTAAAAGTGAAAAAAATTCAAGCCACAAGACTGTAATCCAATAAACACAAAAAACGTCTGAAAGGACTTGCAGATGACCTAATTCTTCGATCTCAAAATGTTGCAAGTACCACATTAAGATTTCTCCTTTCCACAATGCGAACTTTATTTATTAAAATAAGCAAAAAGCATCTGTTTCTTCACAAACTCGTCATCTTTGGAAAATCCTCTGAAATTGAACTATTTTCATCATCATTTTCACTGCAAAATAGAATTAAAAATTTTGAAGTAGCCTACACCTGTCTACTCGCCATGTTCGACCGTATCGTTATAGCTAGTAACAAGCGGCAGGGATCATCGCGGATAAGCGTCTCGGCTACAGTGCTTCAACTTCTGAAAAATGTTGAAGCGGTGGTGAGCCGTAGGTGGCACTGTGTTCGATTTGACCGCCTCGGTAACCGAACCCCAGACCTCCGCACCTAAAGCGATTATGTCAGTGATGGGCACGATAAACCTTTTTGCACTAAAGCGATAACGATAATCGATAATTTCAAAAGAACCCTGGGCGATACCGATAATTGATAAATCTCAATTTCTTGAAACGATATCGGTTATTGATAAATTATCACCGATAAATTTTTCCGATAAATGTTGCGGTAAATTTTCGATGTTAGACGAAGTTTTTTTTGTAAATCATATTGCAAAAACGTTTTTCTAGATTTTTCGAGAAAAGAGAGCTGTTCACGGACTCCGTCATGGCATTTAACAAAACAAAGAGAGATTTTTTAAAAATTGCATCAAGATTTAATGGACACCGTGTATTTTTACCATAGCACCAACTCAATAACTTTGAAGTTTGAACACTGTGTGCGTAAACAATCGCTTATTGCGATAACAAAATATGTTACAAAAGCGATATCGGTAATCGATAAATCAAAACTATTTTGAGCGATAACGAAAATCGATCATAAATTATCGCCTATAACTATCGCCGATAAATTATCTCAATAAATGCCCATCTCTGGATATTGCTACCACGTCCCACTATAGTCGACGGCAGCTATTGGCTACTTACAATTTACGATATTTCCACTTCTCATAAAAATCTTCGGCTTCTTGAATAGTTTCGGTCATCGGTCTTCCATTGGTTTCAGGAAACACGAGAGACGTAAACCCGGCAATAACACCTTTGCAAAACGACATTTTTGTAACATATAGACCTACCACCTAAAAAGGTAGTAGGACTATTCAAAAACAAGTCAAGGATGTGCTTTTTTTTTTCGAAAACATTTTTTCAACAAAATTTAGCAACGATTACAGATATCAAAACATTTTATCACCAAATATTCCAAATATTGTGTTGGGAAGCCATTCCGCGTAATCTTGAAGAGATATGAGGAATGGAGCAAGAATTCCTCCAATCCTTGCCACAGTTGAACCAAACCCGACCCCATTCGTTCTAAATAAAGCAGCGACATATGATAGTATCCTACAGTAATGGAATTTCAATATTGAACCTGATCATCATTTGCTTAATCAGCATCGATGCAAAAAATAAACGGTCGAGCTCCTCTTTTTCTCCTGCCTATCGGTCAAATCAGTGTGGCAAACCTACACTGACAGAAGTAAAGAATAATCGATCTTGATGGTAGTTTAAGAAGGTAAAAAATAAAGAGCATATATACTTGTAGCAATCGATATCACGATAAACCATCATAATTAGCATACCTGACTACTGTCGGATATAATTCAGAAGTCAAAATGTAAATGACACTAAATGAAGTGGAAATGGAAAACTTTGCACTAAATGCAAGAACAACTCCAAAGGTAATAAGACCTGCAAAATTTTAAGCATTTTTGCTACTAAATACATGTGCAATTTCATACAAACAAATGCAGAGATACTCGCGCATCCTGGCCTGCGCAAAATAAACCAAAAGCACGTAATTATGCTCATTCTCCACAGCACAAACTGCGCTTCATTACCACGGATTACAGTGGACCAATTAAGCATACTCTACAAAAACAGCTGCATAAATTGATCAGCCATTGCCACAAATAATCGTTGTTCATCAAATGTTTAATAAATGAGCTGACTATATTCCGCAGGGGTATATTTGACATGCTGGAGCCGATTGCATTGACATATTTATAGCGAGTGGCTGCTGACTCAAACAGCGCAAACTCACTTCGCAGTCTCCCTTAATTACCGTTACTGTTGAATTTTTTGTACAAAAATTCGAATTTTTTTTTATTAGGCTACTTAGTTCTAAGTGAGACTGAGACACAGAATGAGAATACACAGATAAACGTCTTAGGTTCTCTACCTATCACAGGCCAATAAAGGTCGCACTAAAGCTTTAAAACTCTAATTTATTGCAAATTGAATCTGAGATTTTTCAGATAATTTTGCAGTCCTGCGCTCTACCTTCATCTCCTGCCGCATAAGTGTTAACCACAACGCTCCCCAATAACCCGATTCCGGACCATAGAAGCGCAACAGTGAGTAGTATTCTTCTACCAATGCGGTTAATGAACAAAATGGTAGCCGCATACGCTCCTAAATCAAGACATCCATCTGAAACGCAAAATCTTTTTAGTTTAAAATTTTACGTTTTAGCAACTTCTTGAATAAAAATTTCTCTTACTTAAAACGTTGTTGACAAACACATCTCCGGCCAAAGCTCCAGCATTTAATGATATTCCATAATAAACAAAACTGTTTACAAACCTTAAGAAAATAAAATTTGAATTAGCCTCTTCTTTTTCAAGATAGTTAAGGCAACAAGTTAACAACAAACAAGTTCTTTCAAGAATTTAGAATACAGAAACGCAGCAAAAACCCCCCCACGATTTAACCGGGATTTTAATCGATAAAAAGACATATTTGCATTATTAGCCTATCATCTTGTGAAGATGGATCCAGAGGCAGGGCCGAAACTAGGAAATGAGCCCCCCTCCCCCCCGAAATTATCTTTCGGAGCCCCCCCCATAATTTTTTCTTGGATGGTGATACAATAGAGTGAGCCCCGAAGGGACGATGCCAAGCTAGGGGGGTCTGGGGACATGCCCCTCAGAAAATTTTGCGAAATTTGACCTTATTTTGGAGGCTTTTTGTACGTTTTGAGCCTTTAAAATTCATCAGTTTTAACAAGGTTTAGTAGTCTGTTTTACTAGGTCCCTTTCAAACCCACTAAAATAATGCTGCAAGCAAACCCTACTCTAACATTTCGCTACCTATGCGAAGAAAAAACGTTTTTAAAGCTTATTTTTGCGCCTTTCACTTGAGGGGTCCTTGGTATGCTGCTAAACGTTTGTTTGCTAGTTTTGCGACTGCTATTTTTCGAAAAATTTGCAGGGGCCCCCCATGACCAAAAGCATAAATATATTATGGGAGCCCCACATCGGTCGCGTTAAGACAAAAAATATATTGAATCTTAGAATAGGCCTATTTAAGGCACCTTTATCATACGTTGAGTAAATAGTACTACGTACTTACTATTTACGGGGCCCCCTTTTTGGCGCCCCCCCCCCCCGGTTGGGGGTTCGCGGGTCGATAGTTTCGGCCCTGTCCAGAGGGTGACTATTTCTCCCCTTAAAACATTTATGAGTGTAAAGTGCTGTAGACGCATAAAATTGAAAAACAAGCATTTTTGATGCTTAACCGCCATCTCCCTTCAAAACAATTAGTCCACCCTTGAAAACAGATGAATTACCAAACAAAACCAGACACCAGCGTGATAATTCTCATTCGTCGCGGACGAAACATATCGATGTAGGAATATTTCGCTCGTTGCAATCCTTTTTCCAAGATCTAAAACGTAATACGCGTTAGAATTGAGCTTAAGCATGTTGTATTGTAGTGACTACAAGCTAACCTACTGTATGATTTATAATGTACATCCAGTTATCATTTGGATTTAGACGCGATAATTTTCTGTACTTAAACACTGTGATAGATACCTAGAGCTGTCTTTTCAGCATTTTGCCTATTTTATTTACACCTGTGTCTGACCTTCAATAGCATATTGTGTTGTTAAAGTGTTTACCATACTTTCTAATCGTCAATGCTGGTGTAACTGAGATTTAAATAATGTTAGGCTGAGCTGAATCTGAAGCAAATCAAAAAATGAATAGAAACAACAAAGAATAAAATCAAGAAAAAAAAACGCATAGCTTTATCTTTTTCTCAGGATTACCTCACTTCCAGCTTTCCTAGCACGCTTCCAAGTCTCATCTGATATCGTTCTTTTATTAAATCGAGCCATTTTTTCAGATACTCTGATACCTTCCTCTTCTCTTCCTTTAGTGAGCAGCCATCGCGGTGATTCAGGAACAAAGAAAAAAACGAGAACACAGGGAATTGTCAAAACTCCACAAGCCAACTAAAATATTCACGTCATTGAGGTATTTCCACTCAGTAAAAAAATAGCTTAAAATGTAACCTGTTGGCAGGAATGCAAAAAAGATCTCGATGTGCGTCGCTTTGATATTTCAGTGAAACATTTGTCACTGATCACAGCTAAGATCAAGATCTTGGAGCTCCAATTTGTGCTGCTGTCCCGCGAGCCCCCAATGATAAACGGGTCTCAGAAGAATAGTACCTAGCATGGCTATAAAAAAAATGTAAATTGATATGTTTTGTTCTTACCATCATCTCGTGCCAGTTGTTCCAGTAGTAGGCAATTCCGCTCAATATCATGGTACCAAAAGCCCAGTAAGTTCCAGCACCGAGAGAAAAATAAGTTCTCCATTCTCGCCTTACAATTTCCGTGACTATAGAAGAAAAAAATTAAATATTAACGATATTGCTAGATGTGCATAATCGTTTTTGCTTTTTGTGCTGCACACGGCTTAACTGGCCTGGCACCGCCCCCTATCCCCTAGCAAGAAAAACAACCCCTGGAAAAGACGCAGCAACTAAAACGTTGCGTAAATGCTCCCGCCAGTGCATAGCGGCAGGAGCGTATTTAGGAGGGGGCATTGTGCCATGTCCCCCCTCCTTTAGACTCTGCCTTTTGGTAAAAAGCACAAAAATGATGGTACCAAGTGATTGAAATATTCCAGACTGTTTTGATAGTTTCTGTAGCTTATGGCCAGGGGCGGATACAGAGGGGTAGGACGAGGGGTATGCATCCTCCCACCAGCCATATTCAAAATGCTTTTGATGTAGAGCTTATACAACTTTTCCATAATTTCGAACCTCTTCGATAGCAATAAGCCTTACTCCTTAAGCACGCATAATCGAAAATGTGCAAACAAAATGCATCGTATTTGGCAAAGCACTCAGAATTAGGGTAAAAAAATTTAAACAAAATTTGCCTGAAAGTTATTCAAAAAGAACTAAAATAGCCATTGCAGCATGTAAATTTTCAAATTTTTTTCCGGGGTAGCATGCCCCCGGACCCCCTAGAGCTTTTCTTGTTTCTCAATCAGCTATGAATTTGTTCTGCCAAAAAAAAATACGGCTAAAAAATGTGGAAAATATGCCCCCCCCCCCCTTCTTTCAAAATTTCTCGCTACGCCACTGCATAGCGGTATAGAGTAGCTAGGGCTGCGAGCTCAGCGAGTTCGAGTTTTTTATCGAGTTCGAGTTCACCAAAAATGTGCAAGCCGAGTACGAGTTGAAGATCTTCTTCATATTTCATTTTGCGAGTTCGAGGTCGATAATTTTAACCGAGGTTGTCATAAGTTCAAATAGTTTTCATCGATTTATGCTAAGTTCGAGTAATTTTTGTCAAGGTCAGGATAAGTTCAAAACTCAATCAGGTTTTTCAAGATCGAGTTTAAAGATTTTTACTTTTCTAGTTCAAGGTCAAGTCCGACAAAAAGACCGAGCTTAGTGAGTTCGAGTTCAAGTTTGAGTTCGCAGCGTTGAGAGTAGCCTTTGCCAAATGTCTCTGTAGATGCTAGATACTTCGAGATCTGCTCTTTTATCTACAGTAGTAGCTGCTCTACATCACGAAATAAGTTATTTTATTTCGCTTGAATTTTCAATCGAAAAAATAAATAAACTTACCATATACATAGGCTGTTATGACCATAGCCTGGCTAATAGCTCCAATGAAAAAACGTAAAACGTTGTAAAGAGCCAGAGAATGGGCAAATGCAATGCCAAAAGTACATCCAAGGATTGCTACCAAGCACACAAGGAAACATCGCTTTCGTCCGAATCTAATAAAAAATTATGTGAAAATGTTGAGTTTACATCACTTCGTAGCCAAGAAGGTAGTAACGCACGTCCCGCAATCCCCAAAAAATGTTGTCAAATTAGTGTTTTGCGCACCACACCTATCCTCTGTGACGTAACTGCGCTCAAAATCGCTTATACCTTTCATTCTCCACCACCTAAACCTATAACAGGCAAAAGTGAGGAAGCTCTTTATGCATATGATTACGAATCCTGACTGCATAGGAATTGTTGGCGCTTTTCAAGTGTCCCAGTCCCGTTTCAAGTGCTTTTTACTTTATTTTGACTTGCTACGAGTTGACTTAACATCCAAACCTAGTTCATCATTGCGAAGCTATTCATATTGAAAACACGACAGCAAATCTTGGAAGAAATTTAACAAAAGTCTAGGGATTAAGGCTGTCTTTAAACAGAGTTTCAACGCATAGACAATCAATTCAGAGTATTCATATGCGAACCCAAAACTTAAAAGCAACAGTATCTCTTTTTCATCTCCTATACCGACTGCAGTAATTCGTCATCTTTTAATTTCTGGAGCTGATCTACCCTTATTTTTATATTTGCAGCAGACATCATACAACTTATACTAATCTGCTCACGCATCTGCAGCATATCCTCCAATGAAGGATCCAACCAGCATTCCAGCGTAGTAGATGGAACTGGACAGGCTCTCCCAGAATCTTTGATCACAAATTAAATTGAACTGAAAAGGAAAAAAAGATATCCATGAAAAGACAAAAACCACATGAGTAAAAAAAAAACGGAAGACCAAAATCATCATAATTAAAGTGTGTGGGAGACTGCGTGGTTTGTTCATGTATTATCGTGAAGCAGTTTACGCATCTGTGAACACCTTAGCGCAATTAGCGGATCTAGAATTTTTTAGCGGGAGAGGGAGGAACTAAGAATGGAAAAAATGCTTGTACGCCTGATAAATATAGAAGCAGTTATGTTATCGTAGCGCACTATCCACAAATTTAGGTAAATGCTTGAGTCTTTTTAGCTGAGCCCCCCGCTAATGACTTTTACAACAACACCTCTGCGACTGTTTCAATTTCATTTGGTCTCATCAGAGTAGATCAGAGCCAGTTTAAACAAAAATCCACCCACCTCTGTGACGGTTGTTTCATCAAACAAACTACGATCGTAATAATATCCTTGGTCGCATTTGATTGGAGCATAAGATTGATTGACGCAACTGATGCTTCCCGTGCACTCATCCAAATCAAACCCATATCTGCGTCATATCATAATATTGCTAAGTTTAGTTTAGTTTTAGTTGCATATTTATCCTCCTACCACGAGAAAGCGATCAATGCGCTATACGAGCTCGCTTAGGAGTTGCCGGCCATCTGTCTACCACACCAAGATGGGGGGAATCCCGCTAAGTGCCTTTCCCAACGGCACAACAAGTAAACTTGTCGGCTTGTTCTCCACACTGTCCCTTTAATGCTGAGCGTCAAGCAGGGATGCTGTGAATACCAATTTTAAAGTCATTGGTTTGACCCGACTCGGAATCAAACCCGAGTCTACAGCTCAAGAGACAGACGCTCTATACCACTCGGCCATCTGAGCTGTTAAAGTAACACATTCCCATGCAATTTCAATCCGAAAGTGTTACCTGTAGCAAGTGTTGTATTCATTTTTGGAAGGGTCATAAGGTGTAGTGAGATTGAGTAGGTCTGATTCAGTGAGATCAGGATACACAGATGTGTTGTCTAATGGAGCGACATTGCATCTACAACAATTAAGTTTTCGAAAATTGTTAATTCTAGGCCTGCGATAATTTTAGAATCAGTCCATATTCACCAGGCTTGAGAGTGACTGCCTGACCTGACCGAACTGCGGAACTGAGCGGACAAGTGACAACTTTTACAGCTATCGTTGCAAAACTACAAAAATAGTAAACAACCAAAATTTTACCTTTTAGAACCGTTTTTACTGTTGAGGCAGTCTGAGGGTCAAAATCAGTGGCGATTCCAACGGGGAGGGGGGCAGAGGGGGCCATGGCCCCCCAGATTTTTGCCTAGCCCCCAGGTTGCCCCTCCCCCCCCCCTAGTTTTAACAAGCTCATGTAGCCTATGACAGGGTATGAAAATATACTACTCGATTGCCCTAACTCTGTTACAACAACAACAACTTTTAATTTGCTTATTTAACAGCGCAGTAATGAATAATCGCAATTACTAAGTTTTAAACAATTTTTCAATTATTACAACATATAATAAAAAGCCATCTGGCTGAATGATTGGTTGAGTGATTAAAACTATCAATTCGTAAGTTTCGCATTATTTTTTATCTTCAGTGGCTGTTCGTGTATTTATCTTTTACTTCTTTAATTTATTTTTGTATTATGTTTTTTGATGGGCCGCAGGAGCTTATTTAAGGAGGGGGGCATTGTGCCATGGCCCCCCTTTTGACTCTGCCTTTTAGTAAAAAAGAGCAAAATCAACGGTCCCAAGTGATTGAAATATGCCAGACGCTTTTCATGATTTCTGTAGCTTATGGCCAGGGGCGTCTTCAATGAGGGGTATGCATCCCCCCATCAGCCATTTCTAAAAATGTTTTTGATGTATACAACTTTTCCATAATTTCGAATTTCTTCGATAGCAATAAGCCTTCCGTCTTAAGCACGCATAATCGAAAATATGCGAACAAAATGCATCATATTTGGCGAAGCACTCAGAATTAGGGTCAAAAAATTTAAACAAAATTTGCCTTAAAATTGTTCAAAAAGAACTAAAATAGTCATTACAGCATGTAAATTTTCAAATTTTTTTCCGGAGGAGCATGCGCGCAGACCCCCCTAGTGTCTTTCTTGTTTCTCAATCAGCTTCAAATTAGTTCTGCCAAAAAAAAACGCTTGAAAAAATGTGGAAATTATGTCCCTACTTCTTTCAAAATTTCTCGCTACGGTACTGTGAGGGAGGATATCAAGTAGTGTAGTGGACCTATTCCTTTTCTGTTCTACGATTTAGGTTTGAGCTACAGATGTTTATTTTTGCCCAGTCTTGTAGTCATGCGTTTGATTCCGACGCTCTTTTTGCATGTCTATAATCAGACTGGGCCACTACGAGAGGTAGAATGCGGGAATTCATTAACTGTTTGCACTTAAAGGTGAAAGAATTACGTTAACTGCCTTTTTTAGGATGTTATAACAAGCAGATTTGCCGGCTTGTCATCGATTCCTTTAATGTCCAAGTTGAACGTATGGCAGGAAAACTGTGAATACTAATATTTAGGCAAGGCAATCAGTTCGACTCGTCTCGGAGTCACACCTTGAGTCTACCGCTCAAGAAACAGACTTCTGACCATTTTGCCATCTTGCTGTATGTTGTAGTGAATGTCAATAATAAATGTATGTAATGTGTCATATTGCAATATGCTTACTTTTTAAGTTTAGTAGCAAATTTCTTGGAACTTACTCTTTTCCTCTCAAACACAGTTTTCACTGGCCCCACCTCAATCTATCTTGGCCCCAAAGTGCCCCCCCCCCCACTTTTTGGGTGCTAGAATCGCCACTGGTCAAAACATGTTGCCATTTAATTTTTTAAATGCGCAAGTGACTGCAAAAAAGTAACTTACTGCAGCAGCTGGAAGCGATACTGGGTCAATGCGAAGTAAAATGTTATTAAGGAAACTGGGCGAGAATGTTAAACTTATGGTTTTAACTTCATTAACGATATTAAATTTGGGAATTAGCTGATTACCTGTAATCAGGAGTATATGCTCCAAAAATTGTGAATAATCCTGTAAATGCAGCCGGAATTCTGTAATACGACAATAGTAGAGCATAAATTACTTGAATGAGCCCGTGACCGCCAATGTCTTCTAGTAGAACATCAAATTGTATCATAGTTTAGCTCATTGTAAAACTCACCATACAACTAAAAATAATCAAGGTCAAAACCAAAACAAGCCGCAACCCCATCGCTCAAAACTGGTGAGCAGCAACTTCGTTTCAATCTTTGATAGCGTATTTTTAATTTTTACTAGTTGAAAACTTTTGACGAAATTCACCACTCAATATATACGGTACTTATGCTATTTTTATGATTCTGTTTCTCGTTCTATAGGCGGTTATAGGCAGGGGCGTAGCCAGAGGGGGGCAAAAGGGGCAATTGCCCCCCCGAAATATTTTCAGTGACCACTAGCCTACAAACAAAGATACTAAAACTATAACGTATATCTACTAACAACGCAAGCAGGGGCGGAATAAGACTACTTTTCGACAAAAAAATTTCGCTAAAATGAGTATTTTTCTTGCAAAAACCCTAAAAATCCGTGGCGGCTGGGGTTCTTCCCCAGACCCCCTTAGCCTCCGGCGGCTGGGGCTTCGCCCCCACACCCCGGTTGGGGCACCCCTTTTTGCCGAATCCTGGGTGCGCCACTGGAAAAGCCTATGAAGTTTTGCCCCCCGAAATTTTGGGCTGGCGACGCCACTGGTTATAGGCTGAAGTTGCGCAAATGTGTGTATAATCGCTTCTGAGTCTTCATTTACTGTTTTCGTGCAAGAACTTTACCTAAATTCTAATTTCTAACGGACCTAATACCACTGCTTGGATCCAATAGAAATTAGAATTTAGGTATTAGAAAAAGCGTAAGTGTTTTCGCGTCTAAGTTCTTCCATAAAAACAGTAAATGATGACGTCATCAGCAGCGATTACAATGGCATCTATGAACCCGACACTGGGATTGTGCCGGGTTAAATTTTTCACAAACATATTACGATACGTTTTCTTAAAAACGCAGTAGTGATGCTCAATCAGGAAGCAAACTTTGAACAAACGACTTTTTTATCATTCTATAGCTCTAATAGCATGGTAAGCTACCAGTGCCATCCTCGCCGATTAACCATTCCTTATTTTAGGGAAGAACTAAACGTTGATGCTTCCAACTCAAAACAGTATTTCATCTGCGCAATAAATCATATTTTTTTCCAAATTTACGTCAAATCTTCAGTTATAAGCTAAATGCAATTACAACAGTAAAATCTAGCTTTGTTGCAAGTAGTTCAATGATTAACTGACAAACCTTTTCAGTAAACTAATAACGTTATGGGTAGTCAAACAATGCAGAGGCTGCATCGCAATTAGTAGATAAAGAAGAAATAGTTTGTTTTCGATCAAGTGAACATGTTAATGCATAAAAACATTCGTACTAACAAGTTAATATTTGGGAAAAGTGGTAACTAGCTGAGCTATTCAATGCCGCTGTGGAGCGTAGTCTACCAGCTCATTACATGATACTGAGAGAGTTGCACACCGATGTTTGTTGTAAGTAATATAACCAAAAGCGCAAATTAATTGGCACAGAAAGAAAAAATGGAGATAGCTGAAACCATGCCTGAATAAAAATTCAAGAAACACTCCAAAAATTTGCATCTTTCATGACGACGTATTATAGCCTTACCATACGTCCTCCTTTTGAGGGATATGCCCTCCTTTTTAACAAAAAATAATTTGTTCTCTGAGGACGCTAATAAATGCCAAGACCAGATGTCCTTCTTTTCGGCGTTATGAACAGTGAAAACATGTCAAATCATTCTTCCACGAAAATTTTTCGGAAGTTTCAGTTCAAGCTACGGCCTGCAGACGTGATGACCTTTTTTGCTTTTCACTTGATTTTGGGCCGAAAATAGGGCATTTTTTGCTCTTCGCTTGATTTTGGGCGGAAAACTGGGCATCTGCGGGCATAATGACCTTCAAAGAACCTGCCCCCCTCTTGCGCAGTGAAAACATGGTAGCCCTAATGTATTAGGCGACAAGTGGGCATGAAGCGGTTACCGGTTATTGCTCCCTCTATATTTTTGCCCTTCTTTCTTTCGCGCTAGGATTCCTGTTCCATATGTATCGAAAGTGAAAAATATAAAAATTAATTTTCTTGCGTAATGTAGGCTACTGTAAGCCTACTGGATAGGTCAGCGATGGCGGAAGCATTTTTAAAGGGAGGGGGGGGCCAAAAGCAATGACCAGATATTCTTCGCCTACAACCCATATTTATTCTGTCCACATTTGACATGTCTAATTTTTGGGGGCTTCAGACCTACGGTTCTTGCTTTTACATACTTTCTGCATCACATTAAATTATGACATCAAAAATTTAGTTGTGATGCAGAAACTACTCTAGAACCAACAACCGTTGGTCTAAAGCCCACATAAATTGGACATGTGAACAGAGTAATTGTGTAGCTAAAGTTTACTGTTTTAGCAACCCCAACTGCTACTGTAAGTGCCATAACCGTCCGTAAAGCCTCTATTTGAGCGCCACTGTAGAGGAAGGAAAGGATTAAAAAATAGAGCGCCACCCTCTAATTGAACACCACCTGTAATGCCATTACAGGGGAAAGTGTTGAAAATGACGAGTACGGCTACACACAATGATAGGCGCGATAAACCTTTCTGTACTAAAGCGATAACGATTAAATCGATAACTTCAAAAAAGTTCTGAGCGATACCGATAATAATCGATAAATCTCAATTGCTTAAAGCGATATCAGTAATTGATAAATTAGACCGGCCGTTAGCTCAGTTGCAAAGCGCATGCTATCGGTGCGGGAGGTCTGGGGTTCTATTCCCGGGCCGGTCAAATCGACACAGTGTCGCCAATGACTCGCCACCGTTGCGATGTTTCTTCGGAGCTGTGTAGCCCAGGCGCTAAGCCGCGGAGATGGGCCCCGCAACTCGTTACACGCTTCGGCGTATTACGGCGAGTATAATGAAGATTTGATTTTTGAAATTTTTCCGATAAATATTGCGGTAAATTTTCAAGGTGTTTGGAGATAGCAGTTTGCAAACTCGTGTATTTTTTCCATAGCGCCAACTCACTAACTTTGAAGTTTGAACACGGCGTGCACTAAGAATCGTTTATCGCAAAAATTTATCGGCGATAACAAAATATATTACAATTAAGAGCGATATCGATAATGGGTAATAAATCATCGCCGATAACTATCCCCGATAAATTATTTTGATAAATGCCCATTTCTGGCTACATAGGGATGTGTCACCTGATTTTCCGTATTGAGTTTTTGATTACTTTTCAGTAACTGACTCACTGCATTACGGTAAATGTTTTTTTTCTTTAAAGGTTAAATGTTTACTCTGTAATAAGTTTTTTCTTTTCATTAATTAAATTTTTCTTTCCAAAATTTTGACCTGCTAGTCAAAAAATATAGTACTATTCTCTAAACTGAAATCCATCTCTAGTAGAACGCCACAATAAGAGAAGAGAAGGGTTGAAAATAGAGTGCTGTGCCCAGAGATGGGCATTTAACGAGATAATTTATCGGCAATAATTGATTATCGATTATCGTTATCGCTCTAAATAGTTTTGATTTATCGATTGCCGATATCGTTTTCGTAATATATTTTGATATCGCCGATAAATTATCGCGATAAACAATTTTTTATGCAACAATGTTCAAAGTTAGTGAGTTGGCGCTATGGAAAAAGTACATGCGTCCATAAAGTCTAGTTGCAATGTAAAAAAAATCTCTCTTTGTTTTGTTTAATGCTACGGCAGAGTACGTGAACTGCTCTCTTTTCTTGAAAAATTTAAAAAAACATTTTTGCAATTTGACTTTAAAAAAACTTTGTGAAACACATTGAAAATTTACCGCAACATTTATCGGAAAAATTTATCGGCGATAATTTATCGATCACCGATATCGCTTGAAGAAATGGAGATTTATTGATTATCGGCATCGTTCAGGGCTTTTTTAAAATTATCGATTATCGTTATCGCTTCAGTACAAAAAGGTTTATCGTGCCCATCACTGGCTGTGCCCGTGTGGCGCTCAGATAGAGGTTTCACGGTATGTCGAGTATACGGTCACGGAAACAACGAGAGCAGAAAGCTTTTTTGGAGCATAAGCCTACGAAAAGATAAAGTTGGGATGATCAATAACTCAACTCCAATTTACCTACACCGATAAGGTGATTTGTAGAGATAGTAGAACTTCATAAATCGTATCGTAAGGCTACACGTAAAACTAGAATTCAAACGAGTAATTGCTTTTTTTGACTAGAAAAAGCAATTTTGTTGGCAAACGAATTGCTGGGGTTAGCGCTGCACGGCAAAACAAAGGGAACTAAAAAGTTTAAATCCATTCAAAAAAATTTAAAAACTGAACTGTAGATATTTTGCGCAGTCCGCCGCGTTTATTTTATGACAGCTTCTTATTTTATGGATTTTGAAGGTTCGTTCTAACGTCAAAATTAAGTCTGAAAAAAGCAAAGCTCCCACCTTCCCGAGAATTAGCACCGCCCCTCGCATTATGAAAAATTACACCGCAAATACAGTGGGCTACATTAATTTCTTTTGAGTGACTGTCTGCGTACGGTTACAATATGTTGGTGGAGGGGCGTAGTTTGGAGTTTAGTTGCTATTGTTTACGATAAACGACACTCACGACAATTAACTACTGTACCTCGTATTAAAACGTTCAGTAAAACGCTTTTTCCATACCGAAAGTGAAAGCTTAGATTAATGATTCTCAATCTTTTTTGAACCGTGGCCCCTTGACTGGACCTACTATAGTGTGTAAATTTGAAAGTTCCGGTCAGGTATAATTCTATAGTGATTCCTTCCATCGAAGCTCCCAAAAGAACACTCTGTGCTCTGTGGTCCTTTTGGGGGGCCAAGGGCCACTGTTGAAAAGTTGAGAGCTTCTGACTTGGATGCTATTAATCGCTGGTTTGCCTTTTATTTGTTAAGATGCTCAATTTGACATTTACATGGCGCAAGTTAATTTTTTTGCTGTGAGAAGATTACACTTTTACTGTTCCTCCCACCACATAAACAAAATTATAAAGAAAACGTCTCTGGATTTAAGCTCTTTCCCGGGTTTCAATTTCGATGGTAGGCCTATCAATTAAGCTTCAAATATATTCATGCAGAGGTATTATTGTAGAAATGAACGCATAAATTAGGGCCCTCCCAACCCCCCCCTGAAAAAAAGGCCAGGACCCCCCGGCCCCCCCGTTTCCGCCACCTATAGGATAGGATACTCATAAACGTGTGACATACCACACCATCAAGGCTCTTGATGTCGTTACTGGTAGTTCTGATTGGTCTTGTAACAGCTAGCTTGGTTCGGTTAAATATTTTCATTTAATTAATCGTTTTCCGATCACGCAACGACGCTATAACCAGAAGGAGCATCAAACAATAACTTAATTGCCTTAATTTTGATTATCACAAACCGTGTCATGGAGATTTTTTACCAACGCTGCGATGCGCTGTTGACGAAGACGAGGCTAAATTAAATTGGTGCGGCGAAGAAAGGCCTGCTGCAAAATTTTTACGGTTGTCGCTTGAAGACCGTATATATAGGCTACTCAGTTGAATTTGCTATTGTATTCCTATTTTTTCCACCAAGTCTTAACTGCACTAATTCAAGAATAAAAACGTAGCCTATGTTTCTTAGAAGATTGGTCAGGTCATCTATAAAGAAGTTGTGGTTACGACAGCTATGATCGCGAGGTTGATGGTTCAACTTTCACTCACGCCTCGTTGTTTCGTCGTGGGACAAAATGCTTTACAATAATTATTATTCTAGCTTAGTGGATTCTGGCAAGTTGCAAATTAAAGAAGTCAGAAGCAAAACCCAACCGGAAAATTCAGAAGCAAAGGAAACTCCTAAACTAGTCTGGATTCGTTCTAAAGTATAGCGCTTCCGTCGCTTTCTCGTGACAGGATGACAAAAATGAAGAAATCAATCTACCGCAGAAAAATTGCGAATGATTTTTTTTTAACTTTAAAACGAAAAAATTTTAATGAAGCTAGAAGAATTAACAGTAATAAGTTAATGCCACCAGAATAGAGAACTCTAATGCCACTCTATAGTGCTGGTGAAGCTTTTCAACTCCTTTCAATAGCTTTGATCATTTTTCTTAGTTGGTTTATGGCTTGATGTTTCGAAAAGGTGACCGAAAATTGCTCATTGTTTAGGTCAGGGGTGGGTAACCAGCAAAGCACAGCGGGCCACATCGATTGCATAATATTTTTAGCGGGCCACATTTACTTGTAGTTTTTAAATTTCGCTTTGAAATTACGCTATATTACGTCGCAAATTTATCAAACATTTGAGGTAAGCTGTTTTTTTCCGCAAAATCAGAGACTTTTGCGCGGTTTTTGTGTCACAATAATAGCATGTAGTTGAATGCGAATCAATTTTTAGGAAAGGTTAATGTTTTGTGTTGTCCAGAGGAGAGATGTTTCTGCAACTAAAAAGCAATGTCCTTCCTGGCCTACCGGACGGGAAGTCATGACGACTTCCTCTTGTTAGGTCAGAGGCTATAACAGCACTCCATCACCAGCAGTGCAAAGCACTCCAGTAAATCGTACCGTAGAGTGAGACAGCGCTGTTTCTGGCTATTAGCCTTCATCAGCCTCCCTCAGGTAAGAAACATTCATCTTCCAGGTCGAATGATCTTGCCAGGATCACTCATCCCTTCGGATAAAAATTCTTTAAGAAAAATTCTTTAAGAAATATTTATCCGAAGGATGAGTGATCCTGGCAAGATCATTCGTCCTGGAAGATGAATGTTTCTTACCTGAGGGAGGCTGATGAAGGCTAATAGCCAGAAACAGCGCTGTCTCGCTCTACGGTAAGATGTTTCTACTCTACCAACGTGTGTAGACCTACACTTAAAGTTCTGACGCGGGCCGCGTTTAAAACTTAAGCGGGCCGCAGGTTCTCCACCTCTGGTTTAGGTGTAAAGTCTGAAACGGCTCGTTGGTTTATTCTAGTAGGCTACATATTTCAAATATTTTGTCCTCATCCAATCAGGAATGAAGCATTAATTTTTCCAATCCTTATCGCAGTTGCTTCACAGTTGTTCCAAGTCCAACTCCGTATGTTTTAAACAACCAGGAAATCAGCATATTGAAGTCTCCAGCAGTAGACCGGTCCTACTAAACACCGCAAAGGACTGAAACACCGCAAAAGACGACAAAGGACGTGAAATTGATGTACTAAACACCGTAAAGAACGACAAAGGACCTTAAATTGGTCTACTAAACTCCGCAAAGAACAACAAAGGACTTGGAATCATACCATAACAAAGAACAACTAAGGACTTTAAATTAGAGTTAGGTTAGGGTTAGGGATTTAGGGTTCTTTGTCGTACTTTGCGGTATTTTGTACATCCATTTGAGGTCCTTTGCGGTGTTTAGTAGGACCCGCAGTAGACCAGTTTAGGAATGGGCTTCCCAAACTGGGGGTTGCAACCCTGCAAGGGGTTGCGTAACAAACTTAACAGCTTAAGGGGTTGCAAAGAGTATACAAATTTTACGCAAAGTATTGCATATTATGCAATTGCATAGTATATGCTGTTGTGCTTTTCAGACTTTTAGACTAGTCCAATTGTGCAAACATCAGTCTTAACTTGGCTGTAGATTCTGGTCTATCTCAAGGCTAGTGTGAAATAGTGATGCAGCAGATGAATGCTGTAGTTCCATGTATAAACTGTTTTGTTTTGTCACTTCGGCATCATGTGACACAGCTGGATGGGTTGCCAGTAACTTCGCCACATGCTAACTTCGCCACAGTAACTTCGCCCAAGAAACAGAGAAACTTCGTCACATGGTAACTTCGCCACACTTTGAGAAGGTGAAGGGAGATGTGGGGACAGTTGGAAAATGTGTTGGGGTGTGGGGGGAGGAAAGGGAGATGTGGGAAGAGGTATGAGAGGAGGTGTAGGAAAGTGTGATGGGGTGTGGGGGAAGTAAGGGGAGATGGAGGGAAAGGTGAGGGTAGGGAGGAGATGTGGGGAATTAAAAGTGTGTTGAGGCCCCACACCTCAACACATTTCCCTACATCTCCCCCATTCTCCTCCCCACATCCTTTCCCCACACGCCAACACACTTTCCCACTCACCCCATACACTCTCGCACACCCTCCCCACACTTCTCCACTCCCCACACATCTTTTCTTACCTCTCCCCACACCCCAACACATTTCCCTACATCTCCCCCCATACATCTCTTCCCACAGCTCCCCTGACCTCCCTCTACACCCCAACACACTTCCTTATTCACCCCATGTACTCTCCCACATCTTACCCCACAGTTTTGATTAGGCCTATGTGGCGAAGTTACCATGTGACGATGTTACCTTAAATGAATTTAACTCGAAAAGCCCGATAAAATTTTTTACGGCAACCGGGAATTTTATAGTCTTGTTTCGGTGTAGGCTATGTAAATTTTCGATGTATGAAAGTGTGGCAAAGTTACCATGTGGCGAAGTTCCTGTGGCGAAATTACCATGTGACAAAGTTACTGGCAACTGCTGGATACATCTTTTTGTTTCATCGCTTTGATTTGCCACACCATGCAAACTAGAACTGTGCTGGCAAGAGGTCAGCATCTGTAACTAAAAACTATTTTTAGCAATGAATAGCTGGTTGTTTTGTGCTGCAATATACCTTTCGACTCCTATGCTGATCGTTTAAATAAATTAGGTATTAAGTCACTGGAGTACTGTAGATTAGAATTTGATATTATTCTCATGTTTAAAATTTATCATAACCTTTCTGATTTGCCTTTTGACAACTATTTTGAACACTGAAAAAATGTACAACCTTCGTTCTCATAACTTAAATATTAAATTCGAATTTTGTGCCAATACTGATAAATATCGCAATTTCTTCTTCATCCGTATTATTAAAGTTTGGAATAATCTACCTTATGACTTAGTTTCTACACCCAATATTGTTATATCCAGAAAGCATTTGAAAAACTTGAACCTTTCCTCTAATGCAGTAATGTGTTTCTTAGTTTTGGAATAATCTTAGTTTTGGAATAATCTGCAGTAATTTATGGAATAGTATGGCGTACTTTTAATTTATAGTATTACAGTACCGGTATTACTTGTTGCACAGTTGCCATTGCTTTTTGTTAATATTTTGCTACTCTGAACAGTTAAATATGTACCATAGGTTTACTTAATTTATCTTGTTTTGATGTATTGTTTACCCTCACTTGTTGGTGTGCTTTGGTTTGTGACCTAGCACCATTGTGTTGTATCTTATAAAATAATTAATCAATGGTTAGCATTAAAGCTGAATATCCATCATTATCGGACTCGGCAGCAATCGCACTTCGATCGTTTATCTTGACATGCCTGTGCAAGTCAGCATGATCAACGTTGACGGCAAAGCGGTCCTACTAAACACCACAAAGGACTGAAGCACCGCAAAGGACGACAAAAGACCTCCAATTCTTGAACGAAACACCGCAAAAATCGACAAAGGACCTTAAATTGATCTACTAAATACTGCAAAGAACAACAAAGAACTTGGAATCATACCGTAACAAAGAACGACAAAGGACTTTAAATTAGAGTTAGGGCTAGGGCTAGACTGTTAGATTAGGGCTTGGGTTTTAGGGTCCTTTGTCGTACTTTGTGGTGTTTAGTACATCAACTGTAGGTCCTTTGCGGTGTTTCAGTCCTTTGCGATGTTTAGTAGGACCCCGGCATTGTACGGTATAGGCCTAGTTCCTGCATAAGCAACATTGAAACTGTTTTGAGACCAGCATTAACAAATATTGGGGTGTCTCTATTTATGGAATAGTATGGCATAATATGGAATAGTATGGCATAGTATAGAATAGTATGGCATAGTATGGAATAGTAAATGTGCATCCAAATGTGCTGAATTCCATAACCCATATGCCCCAGAGCTTCAAACTGCCCTTTTGTCACAACCGTCATAAGGCCCGTTTGTCCCAGGGACCAAAACATGCTGAGACCCAGATCCCCTACTGCCCCAAATGCCCTTAGGCCCATTGGTCCTAGAGCCCCATTTATGCATAGAATATGCCCCAGTGCCCTAAATTAACATGCTATTCCTAGGGCCTATTTATTGCTTCAACCGTCCTGTCCTGAGGTCCTTTTGCTCTAAATTAGGCCTGAGGGCCATTCACCGGAAATTCAACTCTTTATATGGGCCCTTTTACTCTAGTGCCCCAAACGTCCTATCGCCCAGTTCTGCCATACTTTACCACAGTGCCTTACTATTCCATACTATGCCATACTATTCCATAACTAGAGAAACCGCAAATATTGAGCCCCAGCTGGATTTGGTTTGTAGGAGAAAGCAATCGCACCTATCCCATTACTTAAATGTGTTTGCTTTTTGTTGTTGTTTCTAATAAGCTACTTAAGTGTAAACTAGTAGGCATTGCAGGCATCAACAGCTCAGATGGCCAAGTGGTAAGGGCCTCCGCCTTGGGAGCTGTAGACTTGGGTTTGATTCCGAGTCGGGTCAAACCAATAGCTTTAAAATTGGTATCCACAGCTTCCCTGTTTGACGCTCAGCATTTAAGGGACAGTGTGGAGAGCAAACAGGCAAATTTACTTGTGCCGTTGGGAAAGGCGATTAGTGGTATTTCCCCATCTTGGTGTGGTAGACAAATGGCCGGCAACTCCTAAGTGAGCTCATATAGCGCATTAACAGATTGATCGCGTTGTTGTGATAGAAGGATAAATATGCTACAAAAATAAATAAATAATTGAGTGACAGTATATAACTTGTTTTTAGTTTGTGCCTTTCACCAATTATCACAAACGCATATCGGTATTTTGCACTGTTTGTCATTTTAGGAGATTCTGGATTAAAAGGGATCCGCGAGCGAAAAAGTTTAGAAAGTCCTGGTCTAGGGTACCGGTGTGGTCTAGGCCAGGTAAACAAAACACGTATTGGTACTCTGGTACTGGTATTATCATAGTTATTTATTGTTGAAGTTGCAAGCTAAACTAGTCCGAGAAATGACATTTCTTGTTCCTTGCTAATTTCTTAAATTTGGGTTGTAATGTAGTGATAGCAAGTCAGATGCAATGGTGCTGTGATGAAGGTTTTTATTTGTCATACAGGTGCAAAATTTATTCCTTAAGAAGATATCACAGTGTCATCATAAGATTAGTGTAGTGTAGGTAAAACGGTAAAATTTTGTCTGAAATTATTAGCAGCAGTGTGCTTACATTGATGCTGCAGAACTCGCACTTGCTAGTTTGCAAATGAAGGATTGAAAGCCACCTATTGAAGTGATTATTGCGACAAACAGTAATCGAATAACAAAGATAAGTTTAAGAACTAAGACTAGCCTAGAACCTGAGAACCATGATTACTTGGGCAGTGATATATTTTTAACAACAGCTCTTGGTGAATGTTATCTATACTGTTTCAACAACAATCACAATTATGAATCAACAAAATTGTGAACAAAAGGAGCAATTGAATGTAGCCAAAATCACCAGCCGAACACGGTCTGAAACACTTGGAAGGTCCATACTAAAACTGCATTCTGGAGTAGCCCTGATCCAGGTTAAGTTTTAAACTGCGATCACACTATGTGAGACCTTGGAGACATTGCGCAGATTTGTTTTATTATCGGTATGACATCACATTTGCACAAAGTCATGTCATAGCCTACCAGTAATAAGATAAACCTGCACACTGTTGCAAACTGCAAAGGTCTCAGCGTCTCAGTTAGTGTGATCACATCTTTGTTGCTAGACTCTGGACATTTTTAAAAGGAAGTGCGTCTATTTTGCCGTTAACGGCAAATAGACGTATTTTGTCGCGAACGGCAAAATACTGATTGGCTGGTTTTTTCAACACCAGTCATACATATAGACGCAAGCCAATCAACAGTCTTGTGTAATCGTGTATGGATGCTATGCTGTATGGTAGCCAATCATTATTTTGCCATTAAGGACGAAATAGATGCTGCCTTTTTAAAATTGTCGCTTGACGTTATCTGATGGCTGAAGAACATGGGGACAGCCTATGGTTTATTACACCCAAACTGCCTGCTCTAATGCCCATATCTTTTAGTCACAGACTGTGCTTGGCCATGATCTCACGATCGCAAAACGCTTGAAAGCGTAGTTTATCTGAGCTTTAGTGTAAAATTTACCAATAAAGTTGTTAAAGTCATCAAGCTTATTTTTGGTCCTACCCAACTTTGATTTTTTGTCTATTCTAAGCATTTAACTCCGGGGCTTTGGCTGAGCGCGTGGAATTTTTTTTTTATTTAGTTGCATATTTATCCTCCTATCACGAGAAAGCGATGAATGCGCTATACGAGCTCGCTTAGGAGTTGCCAGCCATCTGTCTACCACACCAAGATGGGGGAATCCCGCTAAGTGCCTTTCCCAATGGCACAACAAGTAAACTTGTCGGCTTGTTTTCCACACTGTCCCTTTCATCCTGAGCGTCAAGCAGGAAAGCTGTGAATACCAATTTTAAAGTCATTGGTTTGACCCGACTCGGAATCAAACCCAAGTCTACAGCTCAAGAGACAGACGCTCTATACCACTCGGCCATCTGAGCTGTTAATATGGGGCTGTATAAATATGGGGCTTATGATTTGATTTGAAGCCTTGGATTGCTAGTTTATAATTCGTAAGTTCTGGTCGTTGGTTTGAAATCAGAAGCTTGGGACTATGGTTTGGTAAAAGTCTTGGAGTTTTTGATGCTGAATCATCACAGTTTGTGAAAAAGATTTCCATCATTGTGCGTGCACTTTTGAAGTACGGTGTAATAAAAATCTGTGGCAAAAAAAAAAAAAAAACAACTATCTCATGATTACTGTTCTTTGTAGTACTATTCTGTGTGTCTGTTGTAAACTAGGCCTATACTTACTAGTGTTGGGTGTGATGGATCAATATTTGGAACCTTCGCTTTACTCAATTAAGGCTATCTTCATTATGGACAATAGTGGGAAAAGACTCTTGGCAAGATATTATGATGACACGTATCCTACAGCTAAAGAGCAAAAAGCTTTTGAAAAGAATGTGTTCAAAAAAACTCAAAAATCAGACTCCGAAATAGCTCTGCTTGAAGGTTTGACCATTGTATATAAATCTAACGTTGATTTATATTTTTATGTGGTTGGATCTTCGCTTGAAAATGAGTTAATTTTAATGTCTGTGCTTTCATGTTTATTTGATTCAATAAGTTTACTGCTGAGAAGAAATGTTGAGAAACGTGCATTAATGCGCAATTTAGATAGTGTGTTCCTAATTGTTGATGAAATCGTAGATGGTGGAGTCATTATGCAAATTGAAGGAAATAATGTTATTGAGCGTATTGTTACTCGTGGTGAAGATGTACCATTGACAGAGCAGTCAATATCGCAAGTGTTTCAATCAGCTAAGGAACAATTAAAATGGTCACTGCTCAAATAACTTTTGGTTAGTATTTTGATGAAGTTATTTTTTGTTGTAATTTATTTTTGTTTTATTCACACTTAGCTTTTATTGGTGTGATGATATGCAAAAGATTAAGTTATAAATGTGAGTTATCATTGACTATGATAGTTAGCGTGGGTAGAAGTACGAAAAACTTATTTATAGCCAGTTTAAATTTGATTTTCAGTTAATCTATTTTTTTCTGATATGTTGCCAGTGATGTCAACGCAAAAACCTGCATCATTATTTACGTTACGATAAATTCATTTTCAATTTTACGTTGCATTGTTTCATGAGGTGTTTTGCAAATTTGAATGATGTTGGAACGTTATATTATTGGAGAAAAGCCTTGGTAGAACTTACTGTTAAATATTGAACATACTGGTAACTTGGTTTTAAATCTATAGCTGCTCTTAAATACCTTTTCGCTGCTTTGAATTGTATTTCTTGTGATGCTGATTGGCTGGCATTTACACTCTGAATATTTGCGTAGTGTGTGCATTCTGATATGTTATTTTTATTAGTGTTTCTTGTGTAAGCCACTTTAGATAACTGGTACTCTTAATCTTTAATTTTTTCTTAGTTTTGTTCGTAAAAAAGCTATTTGCTGTTGGCTATTTACTGTTTTCTGTAAAGCAGTAATGTGTAGATTAATAAGAATTTAACAAAAATGGTGATGCAGCCAATTCTATTTTTGTTTGGTGGTAAGCAAAATCGACCAATTATTCTACCTCTTATTAAATGCTTCACATTTTTACAAGTTTTGGCTTCAAAAAATTGTATTCCTTCATTGTGATTTGTGCTATTTGCAATTTTGCCGCTTTAATTAAATTTGTGTTATGGTTTTCTCAAAGATAAAGGTAATTTAGAACAAAATTTCCAAGTATGTATGATACTGGTATTTAAATTTAAAACATCTTGGTTAGAAATTGCAGAGTAAATTAATTTAGCATACTTTTAATTTTGATCCAGCTTTACCAAACGAGCAGAAAATTGTGTGGTATGCAGTGCATCCCCCGTTTTTGTTTTTTTTTTTACTAAGGAACTTCTGGCATTACTAACTATGGTAACCAAACACAGTTTTTTATTTGTCATGCAAATGTCATACTAAAAGAGATATACTAAGACTTATGAAGAATGTGATGTTGGTGCTTGGGCCTTTGTATTTGGAAGTATACAGCTATTAAGTAATTTGGTGGTCAGCTATTTCGCTAATGAGAAGTGGGTTTGGTCTATTTCTCGTACACTTTTGTAGATGGAAATTATATATAATACATTCATTTATTGAGCTCATCTTTGCGAATAATAATTATGCAGTTTAAGTCATTTGTGAGTTTTCATGTGCTAGCAATTACAATTAATTTGTAACTGCTAGTAATGTTCCTTTAATATGATGTGCATGAACTGATGTAATGGAACGTTCATTACTAAATCAATTTTTTAAGGTCGAGTGTGTGTTGCGTTTTAATTCAACCATTTATTGACTAAAAGTTTTCTGCATTGCTTCTGCTGTAGTTGATTTGTTATGTTCTGAACTGTGTTGTAGGAGTAGTGTTAATTTGCTTCTTCACAGGCGTCTGTTAAATCTTGAGATGGCTAACTGGTATCTATGAGTAATATTCATACACTACAGTGTACAATTTTGATTTATTTTTCAGATTTATAGCTCCTTTGCCTCTATGGCTACTGCTTTCAGTAATCAAGTTTACAGTGATGTGAAACTAAATGGTCGGACAGTTGTGATAACTGGTGCTAATCAAGGCATTGGATATGAGACTGCACTTGATTTAGCTGGCAGAGGAGCTAAGGTCATATTAGCTTGTCGAGATTTAGAAAAAGCTGAAAAGGCTAGAAAACAGGTTCGTGTGTTTGTAATAATGCATAATGTACACTGGCTATGTTGAATTCATTGCCTACACTTAGTTTGTAACCTTATTGTATTCTATAAAAAACTTCGTTGTTCAATGGAGTACAATAACCGAACAGTGCGTAATACATGAATAAAGTTAAAGATTTTAACCCCATGACAATTTTTACTAAACTTCAACTTTCAGCCAGTTAACTTTTTTTTGAAGTAACTTGTTTCAACTATTTTAGCGAAGTAGTATGCATAATTTCATTGTAGGTATTTTGCATCAATTGGAAAGCAAAGAAAATCGTTCCTTTAAGCATCTTGATGTCCAGTCAATGTATAGTCTAAAAAATAAGAAAGAACTTTGTGTTGCAGTGATTGTATGTTATGTCATGTTTTCAAGATTCTCGAGTCCCATCCTCAAGCTGAGATTATTATAAGAAAACTTGATCTTGCCTCACTTGAGTCCGTTCGAGAATGTGCAAAAGTTATAAATGAAACTGAAGAAAGACTGGATGTTCTGGTCAACAATGCAGGTTAAATGCAATTGCTTGTGGTGGTTGCAGGTTATATTTTGGTTTTGGGCTTAGAATCGGATATGTGGATAAATTGTAGAAATCGTTTCTGGTTATTTGATGCATTTTGGCTCTGATCTATTGTTTATGAAGGTGCTTTTTAACTGCTTTTGCGTTACGAGACAGTTATGTGGCAGCTGACTATTTTATTTAGCGGCTGGTTTTAGTTAATTGAACATTTTATATACGTAGGGATTATGTGTTGTCCAAAATGGGAAACGAGAGAAGGCTACGAGATGCATCTGGGTGTCAATCATATCGGCCATTTCCTTTTCACAAATCTCTTACTGGATTTGCTCAAAGTATTGCATGTTACTTATCAATTGGTTCCGTTTTGTTTCTTCTGTCACTACTGACCAAAGCCCATTTTCCCAGTTTAGTTTATCTTAGCGCCAACGCAGCACATCTTGCATAAAGCTTCAGCAGTGGCGTGTCAAGCACTTCTTTGATCATTATTTTGTGAAGTCTTTTGCTTTTCGTACGTATCTTCATGTTACAAACGGCTGAAGTTGGTTTCAAATTATATTGAACAGGAAATTCGACTATTTTAGGAGATTGCAAAAAGAGCTTGCGCTCTTCGAGTCAGCAGCCACCCGGTGTATATGTAAAATGCGATCGGCTCCAGCCGCAAATCGAATCCGTCACGTGGGATCTATAATTTGTGCGCGGTACGGTTGTTTACTTCTGGTGGCAAAGAACCAGAGACGTTACACTTAAGTTACACCATTTTGGCTTTACCGAAGTTCATAGAAATAGCCCAGCAACATAAACTTTATCCGTTTTATTTTTGTAGAAAAGTGCGCCCAGTCGAATAGTGATTGTTGCATCAAGTGGTTATAAGCAGGGGCGAATGCACTGGGATGATATGATGCATGACATAGAGTACAAGCCTTTCAACGTATATTTTGACAGTAAACTTGCAAATGTACACCATTGTATGGAGCTGTCTCGTCGCTCGGAAGGTTAGTGATGTAAAACTAAAGTTTTCACTTCGTGGCTCTAGATTTTTTTAAATTTTGTTTAATTTCTAATTTCTATGGACTAGTACTGTTTATTTCCTTTTGTTTTGATCATTTTGCGATACATTAACACAGATGAGTGCCCAGTAGGGTAGCCAGAAAGAGCACCAAGCTACTGGCCTCTTCTTTTTCGACGGTGCCTAATCTTAGATGTACCTAGTCACCCCAACGCCCTGAACCGTACTCTTTATATTTCTGAAATTTTTGGTTCACTGCGATCGGCGCATGTGAGAACCGTGTAGGTTCTACGTCGACTTGCGGTTCAGGAAAAATCTAAAGCGTTATCATATAAATTAAAATCATGGATGGGCAATTTCATGCAAAACGTTTGCTTCGTTAACCACTACTTTGTTAACACAGTTATGTACCTCCGTTAACGTTAATTCGTTAAGTTCAGATCCAATTAATGAAAGTTAATTAAATTCGTTAGATCGTTAATTAAATTCGTTAAATCGTTGATTTTGACTTGAAGCGGTATTTAAAAAAAAAGCTGAAAATGTTTTAATATCAATGTTTGCGTAAGCAATTAAGCGTTTTTTCTGCTAACAAGCAATATAGATATGTTTTGTTGTTTTTGTCTCACTTCTTGACCTCATTGGTCGTATTTTGCTAGTTTATCGATGCCAAACTTAGCCAACAATAAGAGAAATAAGCGTTCACAAAAATTTAACGGAAGTTATCACGCACTTACAAAAGTTAATTCAATCCGCTGATTTCAAAGAGAAATTTAGCAAATTAAATAGTTAATGAAAAAGTTTGCTTCGTTATTGACGATTAACGAAATTGTGCCCACCTTTGATTAAAAGGTTTTGCTCGCGGTTGCGTGTTTGAATGTGTTATATGTTATACGTTCATAGCATATTATATACCTTGTATGAGTGTATGTGCTGCGTGGAATCTTTCGTATGTTTCCTGTATTTGTTTGTTTCAGCGATTGCCTTCGCAGAGCAAATAACATTTTCAGTTTATGCAGGGTTGGCCAAAAAATTTGCACCCTTAGACAAAGTGCCATAACTTTTTTTTGCATAGAGATAACAATTTAAAATTTTTACCATATTTTTACGATATATGGCGTAGCTGTTTAAAATTTTACACTAAAATTCCCAGAAGTAATGAAATGCCGTCCATTTAAACATTAAGAACTGAATTCTCTTTTCACGAAGTGCGTTCACAGGTTTTATTGCAGGTAACGTAACTTTTTTTTGCAATTGGCCTTTCTATATTCATTGTGACGTAACAATGCCTGAATGCTAACATATCTTTTTTCAAATGATAATAACTTTGTAATACCAAGCCCCACAGTAGTTTCGATGTCGTGTGCGGTTGGTGATTGCAGAAAACGGACAACACATCGAAAAATATTGAACGAATGAACAATCGCATACTATTTGTGCCGTGTTAATTTTCATGCAATTGAGCAGTTTGTGATGCTCACTATTTAAGCACCTGTAATTTTGTCATTTTATGGAAATTCTTAATAAAATTGTACACAGCTACGCAATATATTGTCGTAAAGAAATGGTAAAAATTTTAAAATGTTATCTTATTCCAAAAAAAGAGTTATGACACTTTGTCCAACGGTGCAATTTTTTTTGTTTAACCCTGTTTAATACATAATTATTCAAATCAAATCGCAGTTTCACCTTCAAAGCTTTTCATCAAACAGTCTTTTATTTTGCAATGCTGGTAAAATCGATTCAACTTTAAACTTGAACTGAACTTTCCATCTTACTCGTGTAACCAGTGTTTTTTTTTTTTGAGGTTTGGCTTGAGGAACCATTATGCAATTTATAACGTAAAACACATCCTTCTGCATACACTCTTGTAGAAGCAGATTTTGAGAGACTATTTCGGTTCCTCAAAACGCCTTAAAAATACGTTCATTTTCTTAAGTTTAAGTGGTACTTTAAAGAAAATGGATATAATGATGAAAACGTGTTTTAGGTACAGGAGTCACTTGCAACTGCTTGCATCCTGGTTTTGTGAAGACAAATCTTGGTCAATACATGAGGAAAGACCATACCCCATTTTTACAGCGAACAATGTTTGCTCTGTTTTGGCCTCTTGCTATGTTGTTTTTTGATTCTCCGAAGAAAGGTGCCCAAACGTCAATTTATTGCTGCGTAGCACCTGAGTTAGATGCTGTCAGTGGGAAGTACTTTATGTAAGCAGCTAAATGTTGTTGTTTTCTTTTATACGTTTGTAGATGGAATTAATATCGACGATTTATATGGCCCTGCTGTTGCAACACCTACGAGTGCTTTGCAGGAGCCGGAGTCTGCATAAACAAAACATTTTTGAATACTCAGTTGGACACGTTTGATTGCTCAAGTATACGTACCATCAATTTAAAAACTTGTTTCTGTAGAAAATGCGCCGAGGCTGAACTTCTCTCTCATGCTTTGGTTGAAGAAGATGCTAAAAAGTTGTGGGAAATGACAGAGAAGTGGGTTCAGAAAGAAGAAAAATCATCTGATGAGCAAGAAGTAAAAAGTGCCGCGTAAAAAAAATCGAATTTTTCCATTGTTTATTTATTTCGTTTTTGATTTTACACCACCATTTCGTATTGCATTATAGTGCGTTACACAACAATTACACATTGCAAATTATTTCATATCGTTTTAAATGTTAGGTCCATTGTGTCATTGCCATTGTAGTACAGAGTTTCAACTGTTAATTTTTTAAAGGTTTATATTTATGTTGATTCAAAGTCTATCGACTTTTTTCTTTTTATAAATGCAATATACTTGCAGCATCACTTACGTGTGTTATTGATTACGCCCAGTGATGGGATTCAAAATTTCGAGAACAGGTTCTCTTTTGTACTACACTTACAGATAACAGGTTCCTTTATTTCCCTTGCACAACTAATTATCTCTATCTCCCTAGATTTGAAAAATTATTTGATAATATCAGAGCCGTATCTAGAAAAATATTTCGGGGAGGGGTTTAGATATGAATATTCACTAACGGTAGGCCTATAGCGAAATTTTTAAAGTAAATTTTTACGAAGTTGTGTTTGTGTACGTTATATTAACGCTTTCTGGCATAAACATTACAATGCTTATGAAATTTTTTTCTTAGTCACTGCTATCGCTGTTTAGTGGCGCACCAAGGATTTGGCGAAGTGGCACGAAACCGGGGATCTGAGGGCGGAGCCGCCAACAGATTTTTATGGTTTTCACTTCGAAAAACACTCATTTAAGCACACTTTTTATCAAAAAAACAACAACAAACGTACCGTACCTGCCGTTAGTGCAGTCCCTAGTAATAGACAGTACAAAAATATTATATTAGGCCCACCTAAACGCCTTGGGACGGACTGCTGGTATGTCTAAAAGCAGAAGCTTGGCTGCGATAAATGAAAGGAGGATGCAACTTTATTAATTTTGGCACATTTGAGTGAATGACGTGTAGGTGTGTTCTATAATCTATAACAACGACAGGGGCATGGCACCAAGGCTCTCCCTGGATGCGCCTATGCCGCTGGTGCTGGGCTTAAACTTACGTGGTCCAGTGCGCAAGACCCGAAATAAAAACTTATCCAAAGCACCCACAGCATTTTTGATGAAATGCGTGAGCTACGTTGCTCACAATAAAGATCTGGTTTGCAGTGAGGGTACCTTGATTCACTATGCACTGCAGTCAGTTCTTGTATAGGCTACATGATTGTTACTTTATTATTGTTATTATTAGCACATTTATCCTACCACGACTAAGCGCTGTACGACTCGCTTAGGAGTTGCCGACCATCTGTATACCACACTAAGGTGGGGAATTCCGTTAAGTGCCTTTCCCAACGGCACAAGTAAACTTGCCGGCTTTCTCCACACTGTCCCTTAAATGCTGAACGTCAAGCAGGGAAGCTGTAAATACCAATTTTAAAGTCATTGGTTTGACCCGACTCGGAATCGAACCCCAAGTCTACCGATCCAGAAGCAGACGCTCTACACCACTCGGCCATCTGATCGGTTATTAACCACTCGGCCACTTGTTATTGTATTAGGGCGGTAAACTCAAGCAAAATCTTAGCCCGGATCCGAACCCAAAGTTATGCAATTTTTCGAACCTTGAGGCGCAAATTTTGCCAAGATTGCCTATATTTCTTGTAAAACTATTTTCCTGTGACCAAAACTTCTCGAGTACGCTGCAAATACAACTGCATACAGTGCCTTGATGCTTACAGAGAGCGAATATATATATTGCTTCTGTACAGAGCACAATTAGAGGTAGCCTACTGTGCAGGAAGTGGTAGACATTTAGGCTACTAAGCTGACGTTTAAATTTCGACTAAAGTCAAATTGGAACAGACCCTCTGGTTGGCTAAAATCAAATTAATTGGAACCTACCGGTAGGCTATAAAGGTAGCCTACCGGTAGGCTAAAATCAAATTGGAACAGACCCTTAGCTTAATGCAATTATGCAGGCTGCAGGGCAGGCACCCTTGGTTGAAGATCACCGTGTTTTGTATTTTAGACTAACTCACACTGCAAAGGATTCGCTGCAGCTGTGATCATAGAATGAGAAAAAACTAACGAGTTTCGAAAATGAATAAGGGAAAATTATATCCAGTGGTATAAAAAGTAGTCCAGAAATCTACTTAAGTAAAAGTATTGTTACTGACGGCGGAAGTTACTTGAAGTAGAGTAGAAACTGAAGGTAGGGGAGGTAAAACGTAACCAAGTAAAAGTAAAAAGTACCAGCAATTTGAAGCTGCTTAAGTGAAAAGTAGCGTTTGCAAAACTAAGGCCATAAAGCTGAGCTTTGGCAAAAGATAGTTTGCTCACTTCCACACTTGACATATATTTTGCCGATGCTCAAGTATATTTAGGATATTAGCACATTTATTTGACGAAAATAAAAGTGTGTCATAATCTGCAAAATGCAACCTCAGTGTCCACGCCAAACACAAACAACAAAAAAACTTATGTAATAAAACAAAACAATACCTAATACTAATGTTGTCAATTTTATAATCAAGCATGATTATTTATCATTTGCGTGATACATTGCTTAATATTAACTACTTATCACTTTTAAAGCCACTTAAGTGGCGTTACTTTCTGATTGAACTACTTACGTAGAAGTAGTCGAAATTTAAATCACTTAAGTAAGTACTAGTTACCAAGCAATAATACTTAAGTGTTACCAGAGGATTCGCCACATGAAAGATTCGCCACACAACGGGTGAGACACGAATGTGACCGAGAATTTGAGCGTAAGCGTCGGACAAACGTTTGCAACAGCGCCGATGTGGAAGATTTGCCTCACAACGGTGATAGGTTGGGGTCGGGGGGGTTGGGTCGGGAGGGTTAGGGTTAGGGGGGTTGAGTTCGGAGGGGTTAAGTAGGGGAGGAGTTGGGCCGGGGGTGTTGGGGTCGGGGAAGTTGGGGTCGGGGGGTTGGGGTCAGGTGGGTTGAGGTCGGGGGGGTTGGGTCGTTTGTCTCACCTGCTGCGTGGCGAATCTTTTTTGTGGCGAATCTTCGATGTGGCGAATCCTCTGGCAATCATACTTAAGCAAAACTACTTCGTTACTTTACACCACTGATTATACCACTTTCTTTTTGCATTCATGCAAACTCATATTCTCTTCTGCGAGCAAGCATTGATTTTATGTAATACGATAATTTCCTTAGAAAATAGAAAATTTTGCTAAATTGATTGAAAATTCGGAAATAGAAAAGCAAATTATTTGTAACGTTTGCACCTTTAATACGTTTCTATTTGCCCTAGCCCACTAAAATATTTGTAAATATCAATCTTCGTTCAGCATAATTATTCAGAATGTGACTTCTTTTTCAAGCAAGCTGTATCATACGACACATAATCAAAGCAAACTATTAGTTGAACATGACGTTATTGCAAAATTTGTAGTAAACTGGTATTGCACGTACGGCGACAGTTTTAGCACAAGCCAGGCGCCTGCTTCTTTTACGTCACTGACGGGCGACCACTAATCATAGCAAACAATTTAACAAACAACAGTTCATCTTTAAATCAGTCTCCATTCTTCACCGTAATTTATTTGTATGAGAAGTAAACAAAGGCTTCAGCTTTTTAATGGGTTTGTGTCTTATATACTTCAATGCGGTTATAGCTGGATTAATTATGCGGCAAATGTACAAAATGTTGCGGCACCCTGTGCTTGTGGTGCGCTGACTTTTATGATTTATCAAAAAACGCATACCGCAACAATGACCTGCGGGTCAAAATGTTGCATCTTACCACTGTTTACTATCTACGATGCAATGTTTTGACGATTGCAGAGCTTGGACTGTTTTAATTCAAACTTAAAAAATATTTCAGGAAAGGGGGTTGAACCTCCTCATCCCCCCCCCCTAAATACGGCCTTGAATAATATAGATATACAATACAACAACACAATAATATTATTGACAACGCTGACAAAGCAAAACATCTTTATTTGCTTTAGACAACCAATTGACATATTTTGTAAGTGACATTAATAATAATAATCTCTGGTCTTAACACCGATTTGAACTACATCTGATTGATCTGAAACATCTTTTTAATTTGGGTAGTCTTAAAAAAGACTTTTGAGCCAAACTGTTTTCGTCTCGCTCTCTTCAGGGCTTAACGCGAAAGTAATGTAAGGAGGGAGGAGGAAACAACTGGTCATATATTTCGATCAGCTTCACGTTACATCGAAAAAATTGCTACAAAGAAAATAGATTGTGATTGGTTAAAAAATGAAGAAGGACTATGAATGGTTGAAAAAGGAAAACTGCGGTTGGTTGCTGGATATTATGGATCGCGGAAGCCAATTAGTGAAGAATTTGAAGCGAGTAGACGAACTCATTTTGACGACACAGAACAGGCTTTATTATTTTGGTAAAAGTTGCTTCCAGCGCTGCCAAGTGAAATTGCGTTCTCGCTTTTGCTGAAATCGAAGCTTGTTTAACTTTACGTCATAATCAGCACAATTAAGATTTTGAAGTAAATGTTAACCAATTTTTGTGCGGAAGCGAATTTCATCGTGAGTTGTTGGAGGAAAGCAAAGGGCTTGCTTTGACGCCATCTTCTGCATGCACTACTACAGCTACGATAATTTGGAAATAATTTTGAGCTCGTTCATGTGATTGAGCTTACGTTACCTGCTTGAATTTTTTTTTGAAGGGAAAACTTACAGCACCGGTATTTGGAGTTATGATACCGTTTGTGATTTAAGTAATATCGGTACCGCCAGTTATTAATTACAATTTTATTAAAGTATCGCAAGAGTGCAATAGAGAGAAAGTATATGTGGTAGTAGGCTGCAGTCAACTTAATTGCTTAGCAAAAATAATACATTCAGCCTGATTCATGTTACGGGTTAGGCCTAGCGTCCAGTTTGTTTTCATATTCTGAGTTTCTAGAATAGGAATTTTTAATAAACAATCAAAATCGCTAAACGATTAGGCAACCAATGTTGTCTCTGTTTTTGCACCGATTGTAAATGAGCCTATTGTATTGTTAATGATACAACAGCAGCAGCTCCCTTCTACTCTTCTGACAGAGCGTTGATGAAAACCAAACCGGCAGTCTAACAAAATTCACCGTTAGTGCGTTTTGCGTTTAATTCCTATGAGTCGTTAGTACTGTATGTATGAGTAATTACTAATTGCTTTCATGTATTTTGAATAGCAGATCCAGGAACCGAACAACACCTGCGCGCTTACTTTTGCATATCTGTAGTAGTACGATATTAAGCAACCGTATAGCCTACTTTTGATGTCAAGGAAGATTTGAGAGCTCAGATGGCCGAGTTGTGAAAACGTCCGCCTCGGGAGTTGTAGACTTGGGTTTGATTCCGAGTCGGGTCAAACTAATGACGGTAAAATTGCTATTCACAGCTTCCCAGCGTGACGCTCAGCATTGAAGAGACAGTGTGAAGAACAACCGGCAAGTTTACTTGTTGTGCCGATGGGAAAGACACTTAGCGGAATTCCTCCATCCTGGTGAGATATAGGAATGGCTGGCAACTCCTATGCGAGCTTTTACAGCGCATCGATCGCTTTTTCGTGATAGGAGGGTAAATACGCAACTACACTAAACACAAATAAACAATACACTTCATTTGTGATAGCTATGACACGGTTGACACCTAATTCTACAATACGCTTCTGATTGTTTATAATTTGCGGGATCTACTGAACAGTAAACACCGCAAAGGAGCGACAAAGGACTTCAAATTGATATACTAAACACCGCAAAGAACGACAAAGGACTTGATAACCCTAATTCTAACTCTAACCTAACCCTAATTTAAAGTCCTTTGTCGTTCTTTGTTATGGTATGGTTCCATGTCCTTTGTCGTTCTTTGCGGTGTTTAGTAGATCAAATTGAAGTCCTTTGTCGTACTTTGCGGTGTTTAGTAAGTCTTTTGTCGTCCTTTGTGGTGTTTAGTAGGACCGACAATTTACTGAAAAAACATCGGCATTGTTTGGCTGTGCACTTGTAAATTGTCGTGCAGCTCCAACTTGTAAGTAAATCACGATTGCAAGGACGATGTGATGTTAAGTAAGTCCATGGTGTCCTGCGTGGAATAAACTTTAAATAAGGCGGAAAAGTGAATTACAATTAACCTAATCTGATATTTAACCAATCAGAAGTGCTCACATAGATTTTTCTGACAAGCATTAACCAAATAACCATTGCTTGCTCGAAATTTCCTGAAACATTTTCAAATGTTATCATAGGGCAAGTTTTTTGCAACTTTTGCACCTTTTTTTACAGCTTTCGACAGCTTCCAAAACACTCAGACCCTACGTAGTTTAGCGTTTTAAGTTGTATCCATAAATTTTATTGTGCAACTCTTCGCTACTTTTTCTATTTTACGTGCAACTTTTTATTGCAACTTTGTTAAATTTTTGCTCAAAATGCAAAAGTGAAAATGTGATTTGCAAATTATGCTTTGAACCTGTTACAGAATTTTAGTTTTAATGGTAGTATTTTTCTAAAATTATATAACATTGAGCTTTGTGATGGATGATAAGTTATGTCTCAATGTCATCTATAATGCAACAGTTGGTTTGTATTATTTAAGTTCAGCTACAATCCTGTAAGTTCTAGTACCAAATTCAAATTCCAATTTTATTATTTGTTGTCGATTCATGGCGCTCAAAAAAAAAAATACAACACCAAATAGCAAACAACAATCAACAACATACAGCTGCGAAGTGACCACAGTGGTCTTCGAGTCGAGCAGCAACCCACTGGAAATTAAATCTATAGCTAGAAGTCAGGTGTCGGATTGGGAAAGGAGCAGTGGTAAAATTGGTAAGTTAGATGTGCCGGAGCTCTACGGTTTGCAGAGAACGAAATGAAATATTAGGTTGTTTTTAGGCGCTTTATAACTACCAAGGTCTTGTAGCGCCAGGACTGAAGTAATTTATAGGACAAGGTATGTTTTAACCAATTTCATTCTCCACACTATCTGTGGTGTTGAGCGCTAAGCTGAGTAGCTGTGAATACCATTTTTAAAGTCTGTGTTACGACTCGACGGAGTATCGAACTCAGTCTCGTCGAGAATCAACTCCGAGCATGACAAAGAAGACCAGTAGAACCAATAATAGCGAGGGTCAAAGTTGTCGGTCTTCGGGCAATATGACGCGGCCAAGCTATCAAGCAACATATCATGGCTTCACAGTGCATATCGGTATGAAAGCAGAAACTCGCAATTTAGGTTAATTGAATCCTAGACGACCATGTTTCATTCGGTGATGAGCATTTTTGAGCGGCTAAAAATAACTGTTTATAATAATCGTGATACCGGTAACGAAACCTTGACACGGAATCATGTTTTCTATCGCAACTTCCTACACGTTCATTTTATGCTCAGCACAATGAGCACATTCTGGATTATGTTTACGTACAGGGACGTAGCCAGCGGAATATTTAGGGGGAGGCCAAATTACAATAGGCCAAGAACTTCAAAAAAACGATCTGTTCAGGCCAAGGCGGTAGGCTCACGCTGTCTTCCCGTATTTCGATTTTTGCCACAAGCTATTGGTATTTATTTTGTTTACGGATGAATATGGAGTGAATTGTTTACGGTAGACTGGAGATGGCATGGGCTGCTAAGAGACCCGCAAACGAGCCGCTAACCGGTCTTTTCAGTGGTCCGCTAACGGCCCAGTTCTATCTTTTTTTCCCAATTGGGCCGCTAACGAGCCGCTACCAATTTTTGAAATCCCTTTCAACTTTCATTTTTCTGTGAAATGTGGTTGAACGTTAATAAAAGAATGGGCTTTGGGCGGGCAGCGCTTTATTTTGGGGATGAGTTGCTAGGTCGGTTACCGCTACCGGGCAAGATGTTCCCGGTCATGGGTGGTCCGGGTTGCAAAAAAGTCAGCCCGTGCCATCTCTAGTGTAGACCAAGGCAGGCAAGAATCGCAGAATCGCTACCCTAATACTACTCAAATTGCCTTCTGCACGGCATTATATACTTAAAAAAATACAACGATTTTGTCGCCGTGGTATGCACAAACGAAAAATACATAGAACAACAAACACAACGAAAAAGTCCCACAGAAAGAAACATCACATTAACATCAACAAATTACTATAACAGTAATCAAACTCTGATTTTTCGGTTTTTGCAAGCAAATTTCAACACTATATTCTGGGCCAAATGTATTCATAGCTACTGCAACAACACTTTCCTGCACTTGCTGCCTATATTCTTCTTCGTAAAACAATTTTCAATTGAACATTCTTTCTTTTTGCTCGCCGTACGTTTGATTGCCTTTTTGCGATACAATCTTGTTGTTTCTCTGTACTTACACTTAAATATTTGATCCTATTGCGCTGTTATGATGCAATAATGCTCAACAAGCGCTTTTTGAGGGGAAATTATATCGAAGTTTAAATGGCGCAAAAATTAGTCGTATATGAAAAAGTGGTGAAGATGAGTGAGTTTTTGAAACAAAGTTTGCGGTATTCTATAAGAATGTTTTGATGACACTTCAGATTAAGCTTCGTCAAAAAAAAAGGGGGGAGCCAGTGCTCCGCTGCCCCCCCCCCCCCCCCCCCTAGCTACGCCACTGGTTACGGAGCATGATATCAAGAAGCTGAGAATTTTTTGAAATTAAGATCATGATATCAAGAAGCTGAGAATTTAGAATTTAAGCTAAATTTAGAAAAGAAGCTGAGAATTTAAAGGCAAAAACGCCAGCATTAGTACTTCGCTTATTCCTGTTGCTTCATCACACAACATCCCACTTTAAGCATATCTGCAGTGCTTTACATTACTGCTACATAAAAAAAAAACTCTATTATTGTGTTAATACAAATAAATAAACCCTTCTGTTTCATGCAATACGCTCGTCACACATATAAGGCACCGTACCTCAACTACTCACTTCTTAGTCCTTGCCGTTGAGCAAGAGAGCAGTAGGCCTGCGTCTGGTAGCCCAGTATTCGTTCTACTTTACTCTCATTCACAAAGCATTTTGACATCATAAACGTAGTATGATCAACAGGTTTAAAATTGCGGTTTTAGCAAATAATGCACCTATAAAAGCCTTGCGGTCGTGATGTGAAAGCAGAGCCGAAACTAGGCAATGCGCCTCCCCCCCCCCCCGCAATCATCTTTCGGGGCCCCCTGAAAAATTTTTCTTGGATAGTAATGCAAAAGAGCGAGCCCCGAAGGGGCGATGCCAAGCTAGGGGGGTCTGGGGGCATGCCCCCTCCAGAAAATTTTGCGGAATTTCACCTTATTTTGGAGGCTTTTTGAGCCTTTTAAATTCCTCAGTTTTAACAAGGTTTAGTAGTCTGTTTAACTAGGTCCCTTCGAAACCCACTAAAATAATGCTGCAAGCAAACTCTAACACTTCGGTACCTATGCGAAGAAAAAACGTTTTTAAGGCTTATTTTTGCGCCTTTCACTTGAGAATGAGAGGCCTTTGGCAGGGGCGGATCCAGAAAGTTTTGGTGGGGGGGTGTGATTTTGAATTAGGTTGAATGTTAACTAAATACAAAGACGTTTAGACCCGGAAACGAGCGTAAATAAGCCCTTTCAAAATGTTTCATGTCAGGGGCGTATTCAGAATTTTTTTCAGGGAGAGGACACCAAATTTCGTCACTTTTTCAAGCGCGGTTTTTTCCCGGTAGAGTTATTTCAAGCAACTTAAGTAACAAAAACGACTCTAGGGGGGTCCGGGGGCATGCTCCACCGGAAAATTTTTGAAAATTTGCATACTGTAATGGTCATTTTAGCGCTTTTCGAACAATTCTCAGGCAAAGTTTGTTCATATTTTTGGCCCCTACCTTTGAGTGCTTCATCAAATATGATGCATTTTGTTCGCACAGTTTCGATTATGCGTGCTTAAGGCGACTAAGGTGTATTGTTATGAACAGGGGTGCAAATCTATGTTGAGCATTGGGGGAGATGATTTAGCAAAAATCGACCATTTTTAGACATTGGGGGGGATGATTTAGCAAAATTGACACGTCTGCAGATGTCCAATTTTTTGCCCGAAATGAAGTGAAGACCAAAACAAAGGTCATAACGTTCTCAGATGTCAATTTTTTTGCCCAAAATGAAGTGAAGGCCAAAAAAGGTCATCCCCTGCGCTGACGCCCAGTTTTGGGACATGAAAATATTGGGGTATGCTGCCGGATTATTGGGGGGGATACATCCCTCCATGGATTTGCACCCATGGTTATGAGAGGTTCGAAATCATAGAAAAACTTTATTTATCCAAAGCATTGTTGAAAATGGCTAGTGGGGGGATGCATCCCCCCACACCCCCCCCCCCCTGGATCCGCCCCTGGCCCTTGGTATGCTACTAAATGTTTGTTTGCTAGCTTTGCGACTGCTATTTTTCGAAAAATTTGCTGGGGCCCTCCATGGCCAAAAGCATAAATATGGTATGGGGGCCCCACATCGCGCGAGTTAAGACAAAAAATATATTGAATCTTAGAATAGGCTTATTTATGGCACCTTTATCATACGTTGATTAAATAGTACTACGTACTGACTATTTACGCGGCCCCCCTTTGTGTGCGCCCCCCCCCCCCGGTTGGGGGGTTCGGGGGGCGCTAGTTTCGGCACTGTGTGAAAGACAGGGGGATATTAATGCGACGATTACTTAGCATCACGGAGTGATTCGGTTGATCGATCCTATAACATTCGTTGTCCCAGGAACTGCCGGAGCTCGCGCTCCGGTGGTAGTGGAGAAGTTTGGGGCGGAGCTCCGGCCCAATTTCACCACTGGAAAGGAGTCCAGATTTTATGCAATCAGAATAGTATTGTGTGTTCATTTATTCAACTACGTTCCTCATTTAAAACAATACCATTGTACCATAACTACGGTACCATGATAACAGTACCATTGTGTCAGAACCAGGGTTGCTCGTTATGCATATCCTTGTTGTGCATAAACCTAAATCCAACTTTTTACAACAACTTTTTTTTTAAATATATGCAACTTTTTATTGCAACTTTTCTTAAAAATAAATGCAACTTTTTCAGAATTTTAGTGCTACGAAAACTTGCCCTAGTCATCATTCCAAGTTTGATCTACATTAGTCTATGAGTGAATTACTCACGCAGCTAAAGCTACACCGTAGTCCAGTGGTGTGGAACCAGCAATGCACAGCGGGCCACATTGCTTGAATAATATTTTCAGCGGACCACATTTGCTTTTAAGTTGTAAATTTTGTCTTAAAAATACACAATAATACATTGCAAATTTATCAAACATTCACACGGAGCTGGTTTTTACCGAGAAACCAGAGACTTTTTCGCGTTTTTAGGCCACAAATGCAGCATGTAGTTGAATGTGAAACAGTTTTTTTAGAAATCTTAAAGTTTTCAATTTTACCAGTTTGTTGTACACTCAACAAAGTTTTGACGCGGGCCACATTTTAAATTTAAGCGAGCCGCAGATGGCCCGCGGGCCGCAGGTTCCCCACCCCTGCCGTAGTAAATTTTCCAAAGTTGTGTGAACTTCGAAAGAATATGACATTTGCGTAGAGCAGTTTTTTTCAGATAGACGATTACGGTGTTTCGCTTTTTCAAAGGCTACATTAAACGCATATCGATAATTTATAAATATGGTCAACGGAATCAAAATATGATTTTCTCTAAACAAGATATAAAAATATATCTTTCTAGCCAGCGGTGGACCGCAAAACACTTCGCTGTCATCTAGTCCGAGTCATCACCCTTTAGGTTTAAAAAAACAAAACAAGAGAAGAGGCTACGCACAGAGATGGGCGCGATACTCAATTTTTGAGTTAATCGATATCGATACACGATACTTGAAAATAGAGTTAATTGATACCGATACACGATACTTTGAAGAGGTGTTAAATTGATGCCGATATCGATACTCGTATCGCCGATACAAGTATCTCGATACAATATCAGGAAAAAAATCAATTTAAAAAAATTGGTTTACGAATGAATTAAAAAAACTGCTACAAGTTGGCAATCTGCGGACAATTGCAAAACGTAAAAACATCACGTATTTTTTTTATATTTTGTTGCATATCCTCCTATCACGAGAAAGCGATCAATGCGCTATACAAACTCGCTTAGGAGTTGCCAGCCATCTGTCTACCCAGAGATGGGCATTTATCGCGATAATTTATCGGCGATAGTTATCGGCGATAACTTTTCATCGATTATCGTTATCGCTCAAAATAGTTTGGATTTATCGATTACCGTTATCGCTTTTGTCATATATTTTGTTATCGCCGATAAATTATCGCGATAAACGATTTTTTATGCACGCAGTGTTTAAACTTCAAAGTTAGTGAGTTGGCGCTATGGAAAAAACACCCGGTGTCCATTAAGACTTGTTGTAATTTTTAAAACTTATTTCTTTGTTTGGCTTAATTTCACGGCAGAGTCCGTGAACTGCTCTCTTTTCTTGAAAAATCTAGAAAAAACATTTTTGCAATTCGACTTACGAAAAAAAACTTCGTCAATCACATCAAAAATTCGCCGCAACATTTATCGGAAAAATTTATCGGTGATAATTTATCGATAATCGATATCGCTTTAAGAAATTGAGATTTATCGATCATCGGTATCGCCCAGGGCTTTTTTAAAGTCATCGGTTATCGTTATCGCTTTAGTACAGAATGGTTTATCGTGCCCATCACTGTGTCTACCGCACCTAGACGGGAAATCCCGCTAAGTGCCCTTCCCAATGGCACAACAAGTAAACTTGCCGGCTTGTTTTCTATACTGTCCCTTTAATGCTGAGCGTCAAGCAGGGAAGCTGTGAATACCAATTTTAAAGTTTTTGGTTTGACCCGACTCGGAATCAAACCCCAGTCTACAGCTCTCGAGACGGACGCTCTTACCACTCGGGCATCTGAGCTGTTAATTGGGGCATGTTATAATTTCACAATTAACGTCGTTCAATGGCGTTACGAAACAGTTGCAAATGGGCTACTAATAAGAGAAATTTGCGGACAGTACGTCGCTTAGAATCAAGGAGGGAATTTAGCTTCATTTCACATTCTTCAGAAACCGTAAATAAACACGCAGTCAACACTTGGTAAGATTGATCGTGCTCAAAAACAGTATCGAGATACTTTTATCGGCGATGCACAAAAACATGCTTAATCGATACCGATAAGCGATACTGTAGTTAAACACATAATCGATACCGATATCAATACAAAAGTATCGGGCGATACGTATCGCCGATACAAGTATCTCGATACTGCCCATCTCTGGCTACGCAGGCTTATGGGCAACATCTGTCCTATAGGCTGTAAAATTGAGACTTCAGCAATTTTTTTTGCCATTTAAACGGAAGAACGCGCCAGCCCGTTGGTCTTGCTCCGGTTCTATCTATAAAACCTCCGACCAACAGTTGCGCTGTCACAAATCACTACGTTTTCGATATTAACTGCCCAACTACCATCAAACTTCAACATTCTATAAAACGTTAAACAGCAAAATATGTTAAACTATTGCCTTTTTGTTTTGAATTCTATGAGCTATTTAAATGCTTCCGGGCGTGCACAGATTAATTAGTCTACTGCAAAAATAACATTGTTGTCGATATATGTCAAACAGTCCCCGAACTTCGAGACCTTCATAAGAATAGAAGCGCATGTAATGCAAAAAATGCGAAACGTTTGTGTTTAAATTCTGCAGCATTTACCAAATGTTACTTCTAGCGGTTCACTATCACTGCAAACTTGCAGCATAACAGCACACGCGTCATTTGAGGGGAAGCCACTGACAACTTTGCTTCCTCGATTGACACTGTGCTGATCAAAGCAAAATTTTGTCGGTAACTAGCAAGCTCTGCACCATTTACACACGAGCCAAGTAAATGCAGGAAACAAGAGTATCAGAAAAACAAGGTGAAAATGTTGCTAAGTAGCCATAGGTAAAAGTGAGGTTAAAATAGAAAGCGAAGATTGATTTATTTTTTGGAGATTTTTAAACTGTTTTAGAGTGATGGGATCGGACAAGTCAAATATATCGCTATATGAAGTGGTTCCACGGATTGCATTGTCTGCAGTTGCACCGACTTGCATTACAAACGTGACTCAACCGTTTACGTCATTTGACTTGAAAACTACCATAATTTGCTGGCTTTTTTTCCCAGAGTAGGCGTATCGACTTCTCTGACTAATTTACGCTGCAATTCGACAGTTGATTGTTTTAGAGAGAGCTACGTACGTCACAGAAATTAGCAAAGAGAGCGAGAAGTTCGACACTCGTGGGTTAAGGAGACTTGCGTTTTCACCCTTTAGGTTTGTTTGGGCAAAGTAGCTGGAGCAGTTGTGAAAAAAACACGTTATATTATATCACTACTGCTTTCGCTTTTAAGTGTGCTATTGCTACAGCGGCGGGTGGCGGATATTTTAAGGGAGCTTGTAAGGCCCTTAGCTCACGCGGACGCATAAGCTATTTCGGAATGGTTCTACGGAAAAAGATAGGGCTCAATCGAGATGACTTTAAGTAGAAACATTGTACTCAATATTGGCAACAGCAAATTGGTGTAGTGGCCAATATGCTGGACTGCTACTCGTAGGGTCGGGGTTCGATGCTGCTCTAGGTTTTGATTTTATTTTCAACGTATGTAGTTTCATATGTATAATTCGGTATGCGGTAGAGAGGTGGCAATGAAATAAACAAAATATATTCTTGAACAATTGATTGGCGGTACAGAACTTGAGAATAGCTTTGAAAAAAGCTGTTTTTGCGTTAGGCTTCAAGAAACCCTCTGTCATAACTCTTAGAGTAGCTTTGAGAAAAGCTGTTTGTCTCGGTAACTCTTTTGAGTAGCTTTGGAAAAACCTGTTTGTCCCAGAAGCTTTTCGTGACGCACTCGTCAGCCTTTTCCATCTGAGTCTGCTCGTAGCCAGCAACATTAAAGCACGGCGACCTAATCTGTGCAAACAGAAAGAGTTTGTCTATACTCTTAAACCACACATGGGCAAACTACGGCCCGCGGGCCAAAGCCGGCCCGCCGGTTCTTTTATTATGGCCCGCCGACACTTACAGAAACTCCCACCATGAATTGAGCGGAAGACCTTTTATTCCTTTAGAGATCACGGATGGCAGTGATTTTCAAAAAAATAAGCCTCAACGGCGCAAAATTGAAATGAAAAACGATGTGACAACCTTTTATTTTGGAGATCACATTCGTACGTGGACAGTGATCTCCAAAAAAATAAAAATGTCTTCACCTTGTTTTCCAATCAGCGTGCGGCCCGGGGCTTCAACAGATTTTCCAAATCTGACCCTTCTTGTAAAAAGTTTGCCCACCCCTGTCTTAAACTGTTCAAGTAGAACTTAGGTTCGCACATCTTGTCCAATCAGAACTGTGCGTGACTTTCCCGCGTTCAATTGGATTCGCCAATGTAACTACCGCTTCGCTGCCGTCCGAAACTGATATTTATGAATTGCCAGACCATCCCTTCTCGTTCTTACTTCGACGCGGCTACCTACTGAGGCGTGCGTCACGAAAAGCTTCTGGGACAAACAGCTTTTTTCAAAGCCACTCAAAAGAGTTACTGAGACAAACAGCTTTTCTCAAAGCTACTCTAAGAGTTATGACAGAGGGTTTCTTGAGGCCTAACGCAAAAACAGCTTTTTACAAAGCTAATCTCAAAACATATTCTGTACAAGCATTCTAAAATATGCCTGTCGGATTCAAATCAAATCTTCATTATACTCGCCGTATTACGCCCATCTCCGCGGCTTAGCGCCTGGGCTACACAGCTCCGAGGAAACGTCGCAACGGTGGCGAGTTGTTGGCGACACTGTGTAGATTTGACCGGTCCGGGAATCGAACCCCAGACCTACCGAACCGATAGCGTGCGCGTTGCAACTGAGCTGACGTCCGGTGTGCCTTTCGGACTTCTCAGTGTACAAAACTTACGCATAGGTTAATCAAGGTTCAGAACAGCTTGGAGGAAATCATGTTTTTTAGTTTGCTCTGTAGTGTACGTGATTTTTTCGTTTTCTATTTGACCGTAGAGCTAAAATGACCATAGATGTGATGTTAGTTCGCAGCAGTGACTCATTTCATGGAAAACATGACGAGGCAAGTGCGATGACATTGGATTGAAATTACAAGCTACGTCTGTGCAAAGGTTAGAGTTTCGATTAACTGCGTAGTATTGAAATAAACGGTGCATTTTTTACGGAACGCTAAAATTGTTGTGCATTTCATGGATCATTTGTGTCTGAGATTTAAATTTGAATTTTCTGTTGAGTTAGTTTAGTTGCTATAGTATAGGGGTGGGAAACCTGCGGCCCGCTTAAGTTTTGAATGTGGCCCGCGTCAGAACTTTAATTGTTAAGTGTACAACAAAATGATGGAATACAAAACATTAAGATTTCTTAAAAACTGCGTCGCATTCAACTAACATACTATATTTGCAGCATCCAAAACGCACGAAAGTTTCTGATTTTACGGTAAAAAACAGCTCAGCATGAATGTTGTTAACTTTGCGACGTAATATTGTGCCTTTTTAAAGCAAAATTTAACAATTAAAAGCAAATGTGGCCCGCTGTGTTTTACCGGTCCCCCACCACTGCTATAGTATCTGCAGCAATAAGTTGATGCCAGGTAGGTTCCTGAAAAAAAACTTGTGAAGTGTGTGAGAACATTTAGTGCGCAAACAACGCCCAAATTCTCAAATTGTTAAATTTTTTAGTTTCATTGTTAATAACCAGATAATTGTAAGGTTTCTACATTTGCCCCTTAACGTAATTACTGGTATCACAGTTAATAATATTACCTGAAGGCGAATTAGTAAAATACATGATTGTAATTTCTCAGCGTAAGTATCTTAGTCCGAGTGGATAGGCGTAAGTTACAGCTCGCCGTTAGCCTCAGCCAACTACCAGATTGTCATCAGGAAAAAGCTGAGCTGGAAACGCGTGGAAATTTTCCTGTTTTTTCGCAAAAATTAAAAAATTTACCTAATTACTTTAAACACTCAGTGTTTTATCCAAAGCCTTCTGCGCAAAAACCAGAGCAGTTGATCTAATTAAGGGTGCGTTTGTTCGCTTTGCGAGGTTTTGTTTTAAGAAAAAATCTATGCATGTCTGCAATAATAAAGTTGCAAAAGTTGATACCGGTAGCACGAAATTACGTAAACCGTGAAACATCGTTGACATCAATCACCATTAAAGTTCGTTTTCAAGTTTTGTTAAGAAAATCAAAAGGGTAAAGCAATTTTGAATTGTTACAGTAGCCTACAGAGTAGCACGAACTGATGAGTTTGCTAACACCATTCTTTTTGTCGCTTTTTTGAACTTAAAATTTTCTTTGCAATTAATTACATAGTCTTTTCCGTCAAAGTACTGTTTATTGTAGGCCCTCACAATTGCATACACTTGTACGGAAAAAGTTCTTAACTGAGCAGGAAAGTAACCTAAGTAATTGGAAAAATGACGCAGCATCTGTACGAAACAAGAAAAAGCAAATTGCTAATTTTAAAGACGCTTCAATTATTTGTGACGCCACGAAGTGATGACGCAGTTTATTACTTCCTTTATTGGCATCACGGATACAAATGAACTCATTCTGAGTTTCACGGAGTAAAATCTGTAGGTTATTTGACAGTCTGGAGAAAAAACAGTTTTTGTGGGGACAGAGTGATACCGTGTACAGTAAGTGAGCTGGCATAAGTGAAGATGAGTGTAGATTGCAAGTTTAATCAATGGGTTAACTCAGATCGCCGCTCGCGACCTAACTTCTAATCGTAACTTCGGGTGCGCATAGCTCTACCTACTCTTAAGTTAATCGGTGATTGAATTGGTTCACAAATTTTTCTGATGAAAGATTTTGAAAATATTTACTCCTGGTTATTTGAGCTCCTCTATCGAGATCTAACAAGTTTGAAACATTGACTTTTAGGAAATTTAGTTTGATTCAAGTGGAGGTTTTCAACTTCTGGGCCAAGGCCCAGTAGCGGGCAGCAGTGCTTTCGGTGGGCTCGAAAGCGGCTTTAATATTCCCTAATCATGTTGCTACGCTCACTTGGTACTTTTCCATAAAACTTAATGGGCCACCGCCATTTTTCATTATTTTCGTGGTACATGAGCAAAAAAAGGTTGGAAAATTTTGGATTATGGATTTTTAATATAGCTTCTCGCTCTAGTGCTTCTGCCGATGATAAAATTACACTGCAGTAACAGCAAAGAACATGAAATTATAATAAAAATTCTTGCTGAACTGGCCCAACTTTCTCATTTGTACAAGTACACAAAAATGTGCGTTTACACTTGAGGTAGTTCTCGTCTAGTCCGCTAGCGTATCTTGCAATTAACGCAGGCGAGGGAGATCGGTCGGATGATTTTAGAATATTTTCTTCATTTCGATTTTTTTGCTTTAAATCTTTGTTCTTTCACAAAATACAGATTAGTTGTTACGAAAAAAGTTGAATTAAATTACAGTTTTTAAGAATTTTTTGAATTATCATGAGCCAAAAAGAGGATACATGGGATCAGTATCTGGAGGATGTGGTATTGGAACTTGATGGAATGGCCACGGATTTGCAAGCGTTAGGACGATCAGGAAAACCAGAGAGTAGCATTGCGATGCCTACTGCACCGCAGTTGAATACAGTGGACAATGCTTCAAATGGAAATCTAGTTTTCAGCGAATCTACTCTAAACAATTTCTCATCATCTACTTCAACCTTTCATCAATACGACAGTGTAGCTCCTCCTGCTGTGCAAATTACTGGAGTATCAGAAGAAAATAACGGAACTGAAAACACTGCAAGTTACTTTTTATCAAACGTTGACCTTCCAGGGCAAGAACGTTGCGCACAGGTAGACAAGTAATTTAATTTTGTTCCTTCTCAATTGAGCGTCAAAAAGTGAGAAAAGTGGGGTTTTAAATGTTTAAACTTTTCCGCATCGCTAAACAGTATTAGCCTACTGTTGGAAACTGGGCGTAGTATATATTACGACATATTTTGTGCTGTGAGGTCACGAGACGATTCGTAATTGAAAACTGATGATGCAGTTAATTATTATCTATATCGTACTTTGTTTATGCAACTTAATATGAAAACAAAATGATCGTAGCCATTTCATTCGCTGGTATAGAGACGCCAAATGCAAACATAAAGCCAATTTACAAAAATAAAGAGCAATATGTGGTGCAATAATATGATAAAAAAAAACTTATTCTTTATGTTTGTTTCTTTTTCTTTCACCGAAGTTCGATTTTATAGTAATTTGAGTGTTTTGAATTCAACAGAATGTAACAAAGTTTGCCACCACCCCGAACCATCGTACTGGTGATGTGGTAATTGAATCAAACCAGCATACTACGTTTGGAGTCGCAACAAAAGTATGTCTTCACTGAATACTTAGTACTTTTTTGTTATTATTGAGCTAAAGTAATGCTTTCACTCACATTGGGTTGTGTTGTGGGCCTTTTAGTTTCAATATTACTTTTGCTGTAGTTATAATTATCTAACCAGTATCAATTATTTTGTAGAACCAGTCCTATGCACCTTTAGAAACAAATACAGTAGGACGACATCCACATGAAGAAATATTGACCAGTCAAAATGTACTATCGCACGTGTAAGTAAAGTTTAGTGCAGTGTTTCTCCCACTTGGCTACGCGCGCTTACTCCTTTTTTCCTCAGGCAACAGAAAAGCTCTTGCAGTATGCATTGCCGATGCCTTGTAAAAAAAAAACGTTGGAGGTGAAATGAACCTAGCGCATAGCCACTCATTTACCACAGGTTGTTGTAGCAGTATATGAAATCTAAGAACATATTTAGCTGAAATTAAGCAGTACGATTACTGGAATTTGATAATGAAACAGAAACAAACAAACAGCCAAGTGTTTTCCTTTTCTTTCAAACACCCCATTAACGAAAATCAAGTTGGTGATTTTAGCTCTTGGTATTAACATGACGTTTTTGGTTGGTTTTTAACGTCCATCGGTCCACAAAATTTATTTGGAAATTTTGCCGATCCGCCACTTAAAAAGGTTGAGAACCACTGATTAGTACGCACAAAAACTATAATTTGTCGGAGTCTCACGCATTAAACAAGTTTTAAAGATGTTTATAACTACGTAGGCTGTTATAACCACAGAGAGGGTTAAAAAGTGCTTCGCAGAGCCAACTGAATGCAATCCAACCGTATTAAAATGATTTGTGTTATTGCAAAAACGGTCAATAGGCATGTTGTTTATATAACTTGAATTACTGGTAGAAGTCAATAAGAAAATGTGTAGAAAAGCCACATCCTTGTAAGTTAGTGGCTTAATTAAGTTACTACGGTATTGTATTTGACTCCAGCACTCTAGATTTTGAGTTGGGAAAGGATAATTAAATGTGAAATGTCAAAGATGCATTCTCACATTGGCTATATTATTTATAGTGCGTAGTATGACCCATTTTTTATTGATGATGACATGTTTTTGTGAGTTTAAATGCCATGGATTTATATTTTTTGTATTCTAGCTCTTTTCAATGCGTCTTTGTCGCTATTTGTAGCTGTTGCAGTTATATAACGACGAAAAGAACTAAGTTAACACGAGAACTGTGACCAATATCTTCTCGCAGCGTCACAGAAAATTGTTTGAATTTACCTCCTTCCCGTTCTGTTGTTCCTCAATCTTCCCATGTGACTTCACGGACGAATGGTTTTTACGACGACGTGATTGTGGAAAATAGGGTACCGGTAAGTAAACAGATAATGAGAAAAATCCATTGAAGTTTAGAAATAACCGTTTTCTGTAAAACACTAAAAATATTTTTTGTTTCAAAGTCACCGATTTAAAATGTGCTTAGTTGTTATGGCTGACTAAAATTTCTGAAGTGGGACGGCTTCTGCTCCAATTCATTGAAGGTAGGCATTGGTGTTTCCTCCCTGGATGTCGGAACGGGAAATTTGGGGTTTTTAAAAATTTCCTGTTTCCCTGTAAATTTATGTCAGGATTCCTGGAAATTTTTTACACATTAGTAAGAATTTCAGGGGTACTGATATCCATCATTCCGACATAAAAATTGCGTTAGTGCAAATTTTAATTTTTTTTTGCTTACTAAAAATTAGTTTTCAAAATTCGCAAAATTTTTAAAGACAATATGCTTGTGAAATCAATTTTTTTTCCTCAATTTGCCGAAAAAATTGTAAAACTGAAACAAAGTTTGTCAAAACAACATAGCAAAATGTTAAAAATTTGATCTGAAATGCTGAAAATAAAAAAAAATGGCAAAATAATCAAACTCGAGAAAAATTCCCTGGAATTTTTCGAATCCCGGAAATCCCGAGAATTTTTGGGATCCCCGGAATTTGAAAATTTCCTTTTTCGCGGGAAGGTGAAACTCCGGTAAAAAGAGAAACCCTACTAGGCATGTAGTTGAATCTCGTTTGTTTTGATTGCTTTTCTTGGTTAAAATAGATTTTTTGCAAGGTTTTGCTTGATTTTGATTCCGTATAAGTCTAGTTAGGAAATCAGCAGCACTACTGACGATTCTTTACAGCCTTAAAAATCTCTGATTAGGTTTACAAAAAAGGATCCTAAGTGAAGGCACAAAAGGATTAGAATTATGGCATGCAAGCATATTAAAAAGATAGCAGTAGGTTTCTGCAGGCTTGCATGTGATTTATACCTGTGGTCTATTTTTAGGTTAGTAGGAAATGCGAAGCCTGTTCTGAAACGTTCTGTTTATTCTTTGTAAAAGCGATGGCATTTCCACCAGCTAAGCTATATTAGCTGCGCTGAAGCAAGATACATCAGTGCGAGCTTTTTAACGCGGGGCTTTAACTTCTGCATTAACAATGGTAAACATCCAGATATTTTAAAAATTGCACAAGTCATACTGTACCTTTACACAGAGGAGGATCCATAAAACAATTTATTAACTATAGGCCAATAATACCTATCTTATCACCATTTAATAAAATATTTGAATGTTTAATATATAAAAGGTTGACAAATTATTGGGAAAAATTTGCACTTTTATTTAATAATCAAATCGGCTTTCGAAAACAGCATTCAATAGGCTTGGCGATGACGCATAGTTATGAAAGATTTCTTAAATATAAACACAATAGCGAAACAACATGTGCAATCTGTTTAAACTTGGACAAAGCGAGTGTCATTCACTCAATTTTACTAGGTAAACTCAAACACTATGGAGTTCGAGGGGTCACTTATCAACTCTTCAAATTGTATCTTACAAACAGAAGGCAGGAAACAATGAAAAATCACCAATGAGCAACATTTCTACGGTTGTGCCCCAGGGAAGCGTACTCGGTCTTTTCGTTTTTCTAATTTACATCGATGACCTGCCAAAGACTTGCGACTTTGCTTCAACTCTATACGCTGATGACACGGTACTCACAACATCCGGACAAAATCTATCTCAGGTCAAAGTAAACATAAACAAAATGAACTTGACAAGGTAGTCAGTTGGATGACATCGAATAAACTTACATTAAACCATAAAAAGTCAAAATATATGATATTTTCCGACAGGAATTATGACCTTAATTTTACTATGGATCTGCAAAACGATATATTCTAATTTACATCAATGAAGCAATCAAATTTGTGGCAAAAGTTAATTCTTAAAGAATTATCAGAAGCATTCACAAGTTATTTCGATCTATTGTCTAACGTGCATAGATGTGATACGACGCATGCAAAATAAGGAAGTTATCACATTCCAAGATTTAACAAAGTTAAATGTCAAAGATCAATTACAGTTACTGGCTCGAAACTATGAAATAAACTACCACAAGAAATAAAAAACACATTAAATCAAGAATATTATTAAGTTTTCATCAACAACTAAAAAACACTTATTGCATATACAGTAATAATGCAACATTGGGAAGCCATGTACCAAAACTTTAATCAATTAGAATACCTATAATGCAACAATGGTATTAAATAAAATTAAAAAAAAAAAAAATTGAAACTAGATCCATCCGGACGAATTACGATGCATTGATGTTTCACGATAACTGCGTTTTCACTTTTATTTATCAGTGATTAGTTTACCTTTTTCTCAATCTCTAAGCTTTATTTATTCTTTCTTACTTATTATAAATAATTATGATGAGATGGCGCAGACTAGGCGACGGCGCATGGTCCTATTTGGGCCAGGACCCATGGTCTTGCGCGCTCTCTCATCGAAGGTGCAAATGCATAAATTTACTTTGTAACGTAATATTTAATTTATATTTGTTATCGCCTAATATATGCTTTTCAAACAAAAATAAACGAATGAATAAATGGATTTTCAGCATACTTCTGATAATGTTAAAAACAAAAAATTGTTGGAGATCTTAAAAATGAAAACAATGCAAAATAAATGTCTCCCTATATTTTCATCTTTTTTTGGTATTTCAATAGTCTTGTTACAAGAATTTGCTGTAGAAACTATACGTTTACCTACCAGCTTAAGAGTTCTACAACAAAATAGCCTGGATGTACTGTATTTGAATCAGAAACCCATATTTCTGCGCGCACTTGTCAGCCTCCTTTTGTGACCTTAACTCAACGGATACCAGAGCAGCCCAATTCCAGTTTAGGCGTCAATTTTGGTTCTAACAATCTGTTTGCTGCTTCGACTTTGACCCCGTTATCGTTAGACGGAAATGAAATGATAACCAATGAGCTTAAATTAATATGTTTGATTTAACTTGTCGATAAATTGTAGTATATGTGGAGAGGTAGAAATAGTATAGGCACTCAGTGGAGCATATGCCCTTGTGTTATTGCGTGCGTGACCCCCTTCAGCCTTCTTCGTTACACGTTAAAAGCCGCTTAGATTCTAGAAAAATAGTTTCTTGTTAATTGTGGTAAATCTCCTTACGTGTCTCCCCCTGAAAAAACTTTGCGTATTCAGATTCAGCAATGTGTACTAAACTACTGTGGCGTAAGCAACGAGGTTTTAATTTTTTAACTTTCAAACTTTTAGTTCGCTGATTAAAGTCACGTTTTCTGATCTATTTTCAAGGCCAACAAAAATGCGCGCATGACAACAACGATTGCGCAAAATATCAGTATTTATAGTACAAAAATCACTCAATGACTGGAGTAAGAAAACAAAAGCAAACAAAAAGGCTTCGGAATGACCGTGATAAGCAATCTAAAGTAATAAAGCCCATATTTCGTGGAAGATGGTTTTTTAGGAAAAAAAGATCATATCTAAATTATCCGTTTGTTATTTGCTCGACGAAATTTCAATGCTTTTAACATTAACATAAGCTAAAACAGTTTGGTAGACTATGATGATATTAGCTTCTTTATGTTGGCGAAACTTCCAGTTACGAGATCAACATTCACTTAGGTCATTTTACAGAATTTTCCCCAGAAAGACAGCCTTATATCGAACTACGACGATGTGGAGTCGGAAAACACAGCATTTAACAACCAAGCCACTTTGCCTTATCATACTGAAACTTTTCCCCCTCCTCCTACCTACGACGAAGGAGAAAACTCTCACAGTAACAGTGGAGGTAATTTCAATCTGAAATATCTTGTATTTTACTCGCTCTGGCGTGTCACCAGTTTGCCAAACTTTCTTTTCAGTCTTAAGCAAAAATATAATTGGCACAATAATAGGCACAAGTGATTCAAATCTAAACGAGCCAGGTTTTATTTAAAGATTCTATCTTATCAGCCCAGATTCAGCTTTTGAACTTCGAAATCTAACGGTCAAAGCGTTGGTGGTGTTGTTGGGAGACTTTGGGTTCGCAAATAGGCCTAGTCATTTTTGCTGGGTGATTACTCCGGCCTTCTGTTCGTTTTGTTCAAAACGGTTGCGCAACTTATACGGTTCAGTTCTTGCAAAAAGGCCTGTGCAATGACGCAAACTCAAAAAAAAATTGAACTTTGCATCTTTGGTATTTAGCTATTTTACCTTACAGTTGCATGCATTGTGACTCTGTAATTATGAAGCAAGCTCAGTATACAGTAATGCAATGCATTTGCAGACAGAAACACGTTCTTGGCTGTTGTTAGTTCCACCAGTCGAAGCACCGGTCCTAACCAACTCATTCCTCCAAGCAATGACGGAGAATTAAGAGTGGAAGCTCTATTAGGTAAGTTTACCGTGACGCAGTCAGGATCAATTGATCCCACCTTGCTTTATTAGCTGAAGTTATGGTATAAACTAGATGCTAAAACAATATTTTTTGGGTTGATGGATGTAATACAGACACGTGCTGCGAAGATGTACATGGGCTACTTTTTCTTTATAGAATGTTGTGGATCGTTTATGATTAGAGGCTCTTGTATGGTTTCCATTTTTTGCTGGCAGCAATTTGGCTGAAAAGTTTAGGGTTCTGCAATGTTTGCATCCTTTTGTTATTCTGTAAGTCATGTTTGAATTAAGAGTAACACTCAACGAAAGTGGCACAATGAGATGTCTATCACTGTTGCTATGTATTTCGGAAATGGATATTTTTGTTATTATTTTTAAAAGTTTTGGTTTCCAACCTACTAGGTTACCAGCGACGTTTTTATGCAAAGGCATGCCATGATATTTTAAAATGTTGTCATTTCAAGTCCAATTTCGTTTTTTCATGTGCCAAATCTTGAGTTTATTAAATTTGTATTTTTACAGCGCGTTATTTATTAGAAATCATAAAAGGATTCAATATTGACTGATTTAGAAATAGGAATCTTTGATTTTAGCAGTTTGGCTTTATTTTCTTTAACAGCTTTATTATTAATGCTCTTGCGGTCAAATTGCTTTGATGAGAAAAAGCTCTGGTGATCTTTGATTAACTTTTTTAATCTTTTTGTTAGGTCGATATCCAGCATTAAGGAGCATCAATGAACCAACATCATCGGTCAATGAGGATGGAAATAATAATATGGCGAATAAGAGGTGAGCTTTCTTCAAGGAAATGTTTTTGTTGATGCAGCACTGTATATAAGGTGCTTAGTTTATCAGTGAATTTTTGTTAAAAAAGGATCTTCTACTGTAAATTGCGAACACTCCAAAGAGTCCAAACTATGCCCGGTTTTAGATAAATACGAGAATTAATCAGACAGACATCTCTTTCGAATGTTTTATATTCTAACCCTTTTTCCTGGCATGGCTCTACGGACTACACCCAGTAAGCGCACGGGACAGTAGCCTACTGCAATATTGGTTTGGCAAGACATCATAAAACTGTGTATCTACAATTCTACATTATCGCTATCTTTTTTTCTGATGCTACCCATTAGTTGCGGTAAAATGAAAAAACATACTAGTAACAAGAAAAGAATGAAAAAATAAACTTCTAGTAGCACCGACTGAGAGTTTGCCACAGTTACACAGGACCAATAAGTTTACCTGGTCTGGTCAAGAATATAGTGCTTCAATGCATTTTCAATGACTTTGTTTTAGAACCTCGGCAACATCATGCGTACCTCCCCACGTAGCTTCACCTACTGGGTCTGTAATTGATGCTACCATATCCAGAAAACCAGGTAAGAATTGATCTGTTGTAAAAACGTTTTATCAAACCTTCTTTAAACTCGCCGCATTACGTTAATGAAGTATAGCAAGTGCCGAGGCCATCTCCGCAGGTAAGCGCCTGGGCAACACAGCGCTCCGAAGAAACAACGCAGCGGTGATGAGCCGTTGGCGACACTGTGTCTGACTTGACCTGCCCGGAAATCGAACTTTAGACCCATAAACTGTATTTGCAGTTTTTAATAGCTCCTTCATGTTTCAGAGCGAAGAAAGAAATACAACTGCTGCGAAGTAACTATGGCTGCCGGTATTATTTTGTCCATAGCGTTATTGATATTAATGCTTATTGGATATTTTTATATTGGTGAGTACAGTTGTGTATTGTTCTACCTCTTTTCCTTGGTTACGGATAGAGTTTTTGTGACGTCTTTTTGTTATGAAACGGCTTTGCAAACTTCCAGCGCTGTAAGTCTGCACAATGACGTCATCTTCCACATTATTTTGGAAACATCTTGAAATTTCTTGGTTTAAAAGCGAAATTTGAACTAGTTAGTCATAGGTGTTTTGATACCAGGAATAGAAGTCTTACGTCATAACATTCGTAATATTTTCGTGACGTAGACGTAGCAGACATACTCATAGCTCACCATTACATTTGGCTAAGCTGCGACAGAATGCATCTAAGTTTAGCTTTTGTAAAGTTTAAAGTACAGACGATTTTGCATGGGTTAAAAGTTCCTCTAATTTAGTGAGAATTCACCCTCGAAAATTTTAAAAATATATGGTAACTGTCTGAATTAGAGTATTTTAAATAGTTACTGCACAATATGATAATGTTGAGTTGTCTATTGCGCGGTTCAACATTAAGTTTATCGCTGATGATAAGCTCTAACTTGTAGTTAGTTTTTGTTTTCATGCTTATTTTTGCTTTCAGCTGACAATAAGCTGTAACTTGCGTTTAGTTTTAGTTTTAATGTTTATTTTTGCTTTTTGTGGGGCTTCTTTCAGTATTTTTATGTCAAGGGTAATATCAAAACCTGCTGCAGTGCAACATCGGCAGACTGTTATTGACCCAGAAAAATTTTGCTTAATTTTGCTCCTAAAGAGTGTAAAATTGTCACAGTTTGGGCCATTTTTTTCATTTGCATTTTATTTTTTAAAACAGCAGTGACTTTCTTACGCCAGAAAATGATTCATTTATTAACCTATAATTAATATTGCCTTTGACACTTTGGCAAAAGCATACACTTTTTAATTTTTAAAAATAATACTGCGAACGTTTTCCGGAACAGTAACACTGTAATTTTTGAAGCTATTTTAAGTTTTACGAGCATAATTTGCTGTTTGAAGGTTAAAGGTAGTCTAAATTTGCTTATTCAAATTATGTTTTTAGGGTTTTCTCTGGAAGGAAACGATCAGAACTGATGTAAGTAATTAACATCTAAATATTTAGCAGGGACGTATTTAGGGGGGGAGCCATTGTTCCATGCCCATCACCCTCCTTTTTACTATGACTTTTAGTAAAAAGGACAAATGGTACTAAACTGACTGAAATATACGAGATTTTTTTAATAGTTTTCGTAAATTATGCATTCTCGCCCTCCCCCCTTTTAAAAATTTTCGGTGCGCCACTGATTTTTAAATATAAGTTTAAAAGTGGAAGTTAATTTGGCTTATTAAGTTAGAGAAATTGCAAATCAATTTTCTAGTGGCTCTTTGTATAAAAATAGAAGATTAGTGGCTGGCGCAGTCTTGCAGAAGGTACTACTTGAAGGTCAAAACCTCGTTGAGAAATTGCTTCTGTCAAATTCGGCAGGAAATGAAAGAACGATTTCAATTTCTCAGCAAAAAAAAAAAACGTCGTGAGAATAGAAGACATAACAACACCACAAACGAAAATTGGAAGTTTTAAAATCACTCTTTTTCCGTGTAAAGAATTCAAAATCGACGCGATCACACCGGTTACCATGACTACGACACACTTGCACTTGAAAACGTATTTTGCGTTAACGCAGATGTCTCACCGTTACTTGCTACGGCAGCATGCGGCTAAGAATGAAAATCGGATCCTTGCAATTAGATAAACCTGAAAATGAAGCAGGTTTTTCATGTCTGGTCTCCACAAGGTCATTTTGAGCACCTACAGGAACATTTTCTGTACGGAAGAAACATGTGTTAGGCTAAGTCACATGCAATTAAAAAAATTTAATTAATTGTTTCGTAATCAAAGCATGAGCGAAAAATATTGCGCAGACAGACAAAAAATATCGCTTAATCAAATCAAATTTATTCGTATACAAATTTCTACTATAATCATCAATGGAGCAATAGTAGGCCTACAGCAATACAGAAATGTGTGCAGTAAATGCAAAAACAATAAGCAAATCGATTAAATCAAATTTATTCATGTACAATTTTACATCAATAGTGGAAAATTGCACATGAATAAAATTTGATTTGATTGATTTGCTTAGTTTGTTACTCTTTCGGTTACCTTTTGATTTTCACGTCACAACCATGACGCTAGTCGGCATCTCTCGAGTTCTGCTTAATAGGAAAATTCATCAAACGGCTTGATTGGTTTGTAAATATAAAATTGGATTCCACTTCATTTACAAGTTTTTTTTTTGAGCAGTAAATGTAAAATTGTACTTACGTGAAGGTGTTGGCTGCCCAAATTGAGATGCTTTTCTTTTTTTACAGGCTCTCACCAAAGCTTGCTGGTAATGCCAATGGAGATGCTATTAAGGAAAATGTAGCTAAATATAAGTTTTTATCATTGGTTTGAGAAAGTTTGAAGGGATTATGGACATTTATAACTGTGCTTTTTTTAATGTATTACTTGGTACACTTTTGCAGAGGTTGTGTGTGTGTGTGATTGCGTTATTAGTACGCGGAAGCGCACTCGTGCAAGCTCATACGCATAGATTATTTTGTATTTGATTAATGCACAACTGAATAATACGCGTGAATTTCTTCCACACTTTTTTGTGACTTTTGATGACTAGTTTTTAGCGTTTTGATAGAAAGAGTAGTTCTGGATTTTAATTGAGCTTGCGAGATCGCAAAAACAATAAAAATTCTATGTTAATTTTGAAAGGGGAGTCTAAACTCAGGTGAACTTATTTCACAGAAAATCGTTTAAATAACTTTTTGGTGGTAGATTTTCCTGCGCTCAGCTCTTATTAAAGGTAATCTGCAACGGAAATTAATGCAGACTGGAAATAAATGAATCATAATGAACAACTTGACAAGCAGCAAAAGTTTACTGGTTGAAAAGTTTAATCGCAAATTATTGAACTATTTTCACCGTTTTTTTGCTCGCTCGTTACCTGCTGTCACATGATTACGTTAAGGTGGGTTTATATCAGCGACTAAAATGTAAAAGAGCTTTGTTTGTTGTTTAATAATGACAAGTTGAGCACAATGGAACCAAGCTAGATGGCATTATTTAATATTTGTTCATTTCAGACTCAAAGTCCGTGCAAAAATAAACGAAAAAGATAAAAGAATAAACAATAAACATACGGACCGGATAAAAGGAGATTATGGGGGATTTAGACCCGGGCCCCTCCGGAAAATCGAATTCCCTAAAGAAAAAGCTCCCAAAAATTAGCCCCGGTGCTCCTGATAAACATGGATCCTCTTTACTTTGGCTGTTCGTATAAACCCACGTAAAAATATTGGTTGAAAGGTCGATAACGTCTGTTGTTAGATGAACTTCATTGAGCACTGCCAGGGGTGTATAGGCCTACGCAGAAATTTTTTGAAAGGGTTATGGAGTTTTTCCACATTACGGTACTGCAACTTTTTTGTAGAATTAGAGCGACAATGACATTTGACGTGAATCGAAAAATACTGAGGGGGATAGGAGCTCCCCTGCGTAGCGTACATCAATGAACACTGCTTTGCAGAGACATTTAGCAACCACTTATGCTGGTGAAAGATATTGCGAAAGCGGCATCTAGCGGCAATTTAAAAATACCTTTTAGATAATTGGAAATTATTATATTATTATTTTTTGTGCAAAGATGTTTTTGCAATTTATGAAATGTTTTTTCGTTTTCAACCTATGCGAATCCAGAAACCTACGCGGTCAAAATTTCAGGTAATACGTTTTATTAATGCAAAGCGTTTTTTTTTTTGTTTTTTTTTGTTTTAGTTACTCCTACTTATTCCGAATTTGTAGTGAGTTTTAGTGGATATTTTTGCGAGTCTATTTTGGTGTGTTTTTAGGCTATGCTATCGCTAGCCAATGGCTTTCAGTTGATTTTTATTTCTTGCTGTTAGAAATTTTTTATGATTGTCTTTTATCATTGTGCAATCTTTGTTTTTTAACTGTGCTCTGTCAACGAGTAGTTTTATACGAAAATACAAAACATTACTGGAATTATTTCTAGTATGTCAAGGTTTTATATCTGGCAATATCGCTAAGCCTCGCTGTACTTCACGAGAATTGCCAGCCATCTGTCCAGTGTCTACCACTCTAAGATGGGAAACCCCGATGAGTGTCCTTTTTTAAGGGATTACTTGCCGGCTTGTTCTCCACATTATCTCTTTGATGCTGAACGTCAAGCTAAGAAGTTATGAATACTAATTTTCGAGTCATTGCTATGATCAAAATCGAACCCAAGTCTACCACTTCAGAGGCAGCGCTCTTACCACATGGTGACCATTAATGCAGTTCAAATATTCTTGGTCGATTCAGGCATTTTTATTTACCAAACAATTAGTTCTTCGGTTAATCATTGAAATGAATCTGGCATGCAGCAATTGAAGTTGGTTGATTTTATAATTTACAGATTGTATAACAATGACAAAAAGATTAAAATCTAGCGATAAAAAAGGAGGAAACTGACATTAATGGATAATTATCCATGTGATTTGATTATGATCAGCCAGAAAACGTTTAGATGAGAATTATCGAAGCTAACAGTTTTCGGTGAGCAGCTAACTGAGAGATGAAGATAATAAAAAAACCTTACGTTGTAAAAACCTAAAATGAAATGAAGATGATTTGTTTTATCAAGATCTAGTCATTAGGCTACATCACAATGAGCATCTTTAAAGGATCGATGCTAACCAAAGGGCATGGTAAAATGCTCTATCGACCTGAGTTTTAATTGCTCGAAAGAACACTGATAGGGGAGGGCATGCAGGAGCGTTTTTAGGGGTGGGTGGGAATTGTCCCCCTTTTGACCTTGGCTTTTAGTAAAAAAGGCCAAATGTTGTTAAATAACTAAAATGTACTATACTCTTTTTATGGTAGTTGCGGTTCAAGGCCCCCCTTTTAAAATTTCTCGCTAAGCCACTGAGGGTATGCACTCTGTTTGGAGTTGATCAAAATGATAGGAATAGCTTCTGGAGGTCCGATCTTTTACGGCGCTAATTATAATCAAAACATAGCTAGCGCGGTTGTTAAAAAAAACAAAAACAACGTACGGTTTAGTGACTGTATTCTTCTTGCGAAACGATACCAGCTGGTCCTAGGAGTATAGCAGCCCGAGCTTTTGTTGAAGCAGCCCATAAATTTTCTACGAAGCCTATTAAAGAAGTCTCTCACCTAACAGCTTGTCCTGTCTGATCATCATACGAACAACGCCAAAGAGAACAAGCTAAGATGTTCGTTATTTTTTAAGTCTTCTTCGAATAAAATCACTCCATATCGTTTTTGTCGGTTGGGATACGCTTACGTGGCTTTTTCGAAATTGGCTCCTATATGTGGTTAACAATATCTATGATTAATTAGTGACATTGCCATTGGCAATTTCAAAGCTTTAGCATGATACAATTTGACGTGGTGCTGGTAGACGTGGGTGGACGTGGACGAGCTCAAGTTTTCTACACGATACTGCTGGCTTACTACAGAATAGCAGCTGCTTTTACAACTTTGTTCACAATTTTCGGAGCTTATACCCCAGCTTACAGGTACTAGTAAATCTTGCTCTTCACAAGTTTGGTGTTCATTCATCTTTTTTGCGGCCAGTAGTAGTGGCTTTAAGATATCACAAACGGCGTGGGAGGTCAGTGGTTCGATTTCCGGACGAGTCAAAGCAGTCGCAGTGTCTCCAACTTCGCCACAGCTGCGATGTTTCTTTGAGTGGAGTTGTGCTGCCCTGGCAGCAAACCGCGGAGATGGGCCTCGCCATTCGTTATGCGATTCGACGTAGTACCGCAAGTATAATGAAAATCTAATTTTTTGAGCTGTGAGAAGATTATACGCTCATCCACCTTTAAGTATATTTAAGCTCATTTACCTTCAAGTGTAACAACTAACAACTGTGTCACGTCACATGCGAAACCCTCCATTCTGAGTAGATTCAAATGGCCGAGTGGTAAGAGCGTCCGCTCTGTAGCTGTAGACTCGGCTTGACTCCGAGTCGGGTCAAACCAATCACTTTAAAATTGGTATTCACAGCCTCCCTGCTTGACGCTCCGCATTAAAGGGACTGTGTGGAGAACAGGCCGGCGAGTTTATTTGTTGTTTCGTTCGGAAAGAAAAGGTGCCTTTCGGAATTCCCCCACCTTGGTGTGGCAGACAGATGGCCGATAAATAAATAAATAAATAACTGAGGTTATTTTCAAATTATATTGAACGGAAAATTCAACAGTAATTGAGGGAGACTTCGAAGTGAGCTTGTGTTCTTCGAGTCGGCAGCCACCCGTAACATATGTCAAATGCGATCGGCTCCAGCCGTGAATCGAACCCGTCACGTAGGATCTGTCACCTGCGCGCGGTACCGCTAGGCCATGTTGCCGATAACTCCTAAGCGAGCTCGTTATAGCGCTGTGATCACTTTCTCGTGACAGGAGGATGAATACGCAACTAAATACTAATACCAGATTGACCGTTTTATTTCATGCCGTTGCAATAAACGTCATTAACGTCACATCAGACGAATATGCCAATAAAAAAGATTTAGTTGTGAATTTTTTGAGCTACTCAGTTATTCTCCGTTTGTGTACATGCAAAGTACAAGTTTTTGTCAAAATAAACTGTGTTACAGATGCAATGTCCCTCCGTTAGACAACACATCTGTGTATCCTGATCTCACTGAATCAGACATACTCAATCTCACTACACCTTATGACCCTTCCAAAAATGAATACGACACTTGCTACAGGTAACACTTTCGGATTGAAATTGCATGGGAATGTGTTACTTAGCAATATTATGATATGACGTAGATATGGGTTTGATTTGGATGAGTGCACAGGAAGCATCAGTTGCGTCAATCAATCTTATTCTCCAACCAAATGCGACCAAGGATATTATTACGATCGTAGTTTGTTTGATGAAACAACAGTCACAGAGGTGGGTGGACTAGTGTTTGTGCTGGCTCAGAGCTACACTCTGATGAGACCTTATAAGGTCGAAACAGCCACAGAAGTGGGTGTATTTTCGTTTAAACTAGTCCTTTGATGAGATCTAATAAGGCCGAAACAGTGGCCATCAGACATTTATTAAATGCAGATATAACTAAACTTTGAAATACTTCTGACGGTCGATGAAGCGAAAATATAGCACGCCCCATGATGAATAACAAAAAAGTATTTTCTAAAATTCCCTTAAATAATAAATGAAAATATAATGAACTATCAGTAAACTTACACAAGAGAGCGGGGCAGCGCTATTTCAGCATATTAGCTCTCATCATAGCCCGAAACAGCGCTATCCTACTTTAATATGCCTAACTATTTGTGAGTTAATTTGTAAATGTTGGCGATTTTTGCAAACTTGACGTAACCTCAATGTTTTTGTCTTTCTTAAATGTTTCTAGTCTATAAGCTAGATGAAAATTAAAATTTGTGGTCTTGATCAAAACAGTAATTGTGATGTAAATTTCCTGCACAGAGTGCTCGATGATAAAAACCAGAGCAAAACAGTAGCTATTTTTAAATTTTATCTGTGATTTTAATGCTACTGTCTTGATTAAAACTCATATTTCGGCCATTTTTGCGAAATTGACCGAACCTCAATCTGCTTTCGATTTTTTGAAATTTCGAAAGTGTTCTACTACATCATACAGTTGCGAAATCAATTAAATTTTTAGTTCAACTTGATTTGCGACGAGCGATACATGGAAGCCCTTTCCAGTTCTCTCTACTACGCTGGAATGTTGGTGGGATCTTTCTTTGGAGGATTTGCTGCAGATGCGTGAGTAAAATTAGCGAAATGAAAGCAGTTCTGCGAAAATGCTTTCGAGATTGCACAGTACATACAAACAGTGATTTAACAATAAAGGACATGTAAACAAAGTAATCGAACGAACAGAAGAGAAGAGATAAAAAAAATTAACAATTTGGTTACACAAATCAAGTCATTAAGTTTGGTTAATCTAATCCCCAATTAACACAAAGTGGTTTGGTGAAGGCCACCAGAACTAAATTTTGTCAAGAATTCACTGACGTATTTTTATTTTCTGTTTATTTCATCCTCCGCGCTACACTTAATTGCTGAGCGTTCAGCAAGTGTAACAGCAGATACCAGTTTAAAGTCTTTGGTTTGACCCGACTGAGAATAGAACCCAGCCTACCAGCTTCCAACGCGAACGCTCTTAACCACTAGGCCATGGCGCTGAATGGTTGCTTGTGATGGACGTAATAGACTATGATAAGTAACTTTACAAAGCTCTATCTCCTGCAGGCGATGTGCGAGGTGTTATACCAAGCTCGAAGCAGCGATGGGGCAAATTGAATTCAAAATCAGCGTCATGGCCAAGCACTGATGCGCGTTAGCTACTGATTGTTTTTGACAAGTTCGATTCTCGGCTACAACCGATTGCATTTGAAGCATATGTCGGGTGGCTGCTATAACTGTTATAGCGCAAGGTCATTTCACAGTCTTCCTTTACTGTTGATTTTGCAGTTCGATTTGAAAACATTCTCAATTTTTTTTTTGTATCATCCTAAGCCCTTTGCGTAGTCGTTATCAATCTAGCTGCATTTGCATTATTAGATTTGGAAGAAAGAGATGTTACATCGTCTGCTTTTTTGCGATCCTTGGTGTTACATTCGGGATTTCTTTCGTCAGATCTTTGGTTCTTTACAATATTTTGCGATTTTTTCTGGGTGCTCTTAGTCAAGCTCAGGTTATTTTTTGCTACGTATATGGTAAGTTTTGCTTTGGTTGTTGTTTCATTTTTCGGTAACATAAGGTGATTTTTACTTCTGCAGTTGCTGAAATTGTAAAGCGTGACTGGAGGACATATTTTTCGCTAGGCCTTGGCACTTTCTGGTCATATGGTACAATGATTTTAAGTGGAGTTGCATATTATTGGAACGACTGGCATGAGATGATGGTATGTATGCTTGTTATTGTATCTGTATTTCGTTGCATATTTATCCTCCTTTCACGAGAAAGCGATTAAAGCGCTATAACGAGCTCGCTTAGGAGTTGCCGACCATCTGTCTACCTCACCAAGCTGGGGGAATCCCGCTAAGTGCTTTTCCCAACGGCACAACGAGGAAACTTGCCGGCTTGTTCTCCACACTGTCCCTAATGCTAAGCGTCAAGGAGGGAAGATGTGAATACCAATTTCAAAGTCATTGGTTTGACCCTAATCGGAATCAAACCCAAGTCTACAGCTCCAGAGGCGGATACTCTTTTCACTCGGCCTTCTGAACTTTAATATATTATTGGGTATATTCTTGTGTTTTGTGAATGCATTGTAGTTTGTGTGTGGCATTATGACCATTCCTTGCGTACTCGTCTTGATTTTTGTTCCTGAATCACCGAGATGGCTTCTCACTAAAGGAAGAGAAGCAGAAGGTATCAAAGTATCGGAAAAAATGGCTCGGATGAATCGAAGAGCAATATCGGAGGATACTTGGGAACAAGCAAGAAAGGCTGGAAAAGAGGTAGGCTGGTGAGGAGTTCCATTTCATGAAACGTAAAACGAATTTTTAAGCAGCTTTTACGCGCACTTTAATTTTCCGCAGACTTGGTTTATTTATCCTGTTTTATGATCACGCGAAACCCAGCTACATCTGCGTACATTAAAAGTCATGTTGCTAGTCGCTTGTCGCGCGCGAGCACAAGCACCTTTCCGTTAAACACAAAAATCAAGTTATTGAAGCAGCGATTAAGTCAATCCTGCCATGGTTTATCCATCTGCGCATGACTTTCGTTTGACTTTACCGGTGTGCTTTCAGTATATGGCGACAAAAGCTACGGAGAGGAAATACACATACGTTGATTTATTTCGAACTAAAAGAATGAGGTTGATGACATTGAACATAGCTTTTAATTGGTAAGTTTCCATTTTTATGAACGATTTGTTTTTATGCGACGAAAACCGGCCGGTTAGTTCAGTTGCTAAGCTCATGCTATCGGTGCGGGAGGTGTGGGGTTGGCCACCGCTGCGACGTTTCTTCGGAGCTGTGTTGTACAGGCGCTAAGCCACGGTCCACGGAGATGGGCCTCGCCACTCGTCAAACGCTTTGGCGTAATGCCGCGAGTATTTGATCTTTGATGTGTTTCTTTAGAAATTATCCTTATAATTGCTGTTTTAAAGTTTTTTTCTTTCTTATTTGTAGGTTTGTCAACAGTTTCGTTGATTATGGAATATCGTTAAATGCTGGAGCTTTGGCTGGTGATATATTTGTCAACAACGTTTTATGTAAGAAATTAATTACTAGTTTATGGCTTTACACAGTTTGGAAAAAGTGATTCACAGTTTGTTTCTTCAAACAATATATTCATAATCAAAATCACAAATCAATCGTTTATTACAGTATACTCGCGGTATTACGCTGAAGCATGTAGCGAGTGGCGGGGACATCTCAGCCGTTTAGCGCCTGGACGACACACAACACACAGCTCCGAAGACACGTCGCAGTGATGGCGAGCCGTTGGCGACAGTTTGTCTGATTCGACTGGCCAGGGAATCGATGTCCTAACCAATACTAACGATGTCCTAACCAACTAACTAACGATGTCCTAACCAATACACCAGCAACCGGTCAGTAGAAACGCAAACAAATCTTGATCTGATCGGAACAAAAAGGATTAAGATTAAAACAAAAGATCCTCCATTTGTGTACAGACGGAGTTCTCGGATTAGCATCTTATTTTTTCATCATGGCTGTGATCAACCGAATGGGCAGAAGATTGCTGTTGACTGCATCGCTTTTATTGGCTGGAATCGGACTGCTAGCAAGTGTTGTGGTGAATACTTATGCTGGAGAAAACCAAGGTATTGCTACAGGTTATTGGATTTTCTATTTTAGTTCGGCATGCAAAATCGCGTATTTTTAATGAAATTATAAAAACAAACTGAAAAAACAACTTTACGGCAGGAAATTATCGGAGCGCATGATACACATCCGGTTAAATTTAGTTTATTCTTTCTTTTTTTTAGCCAACACATTGTTGCAGCTGGTTTTTGAATTAGCCTAATGGAGTAGGCTACAAGCATTATAAACGACGACCGATTCAAGAACGAACTCGGACATTTTGGTCCCGAAGTTCAAACTCCTAACCACTCAGCCAGCTCCACGGTTAGTTTTTTTTTTTTAAGCAACACTCCATTGCATCTAAAGCTTCAAATCAGGAAAATACGCGCATTACGTGCTATGACTTGGTTGAGCATCGAACCCACAATGCAATCTCCAAAGTCCCATGCAACATTTTTTTCATAGGATAAATATTTTCTTAAGCGTTCAACTTTCTAGAAAATTGCGACTAAGTAAATAGTGGCAATTTGTCGTCAAGTTATGATCCAAGAACGTACCTTACAACGCTTCAACGAGAATTAGACTTGAAGTATGCGGAGACAACCATCGTAGCCCACTGTAATATCGACGTTTCAATCCACTCTATGCTTTGCCGATGAAAATTCTTGTGAATCTAGCGAAGCACAAAAAGACAAATTTTCACACCTGCCCAGAAGTACAAGCAATGTTTTTTTTGGTTTCAGATCTCATTACTTTAGGAGTGGCTTTTGCATTCACTGCTAAATTTGGAATCTCTACTTCTTTTGCTGTTATTTATATACTGACTGCTGAAGTTTATCCAACAGTTGTAAGGTTAGTTAAAGAAAGGGATTTGGGCGAAATTTAGGAAGATAAGCCAATTTATTGGCCATTAACGTCTAAATGTGTTTAAAGACCTTTTTGGTTATTAGAAAGTTGAAACTCCTGAAGAATTTTTGTTGAAGCAGATGCTAAGGGCTATGGTAGACAAAATGTAAGCTAAATCTTACTGTTGGTATTGTCACTTTTTTCAAAAATTCCTGCAGAGCTACTTAATAATTCCCATTAAATAGGCCTAGAGTTATCTTTAACGTAAGGGTAGAGAGTACTACACAAGTGTATGAAAGTCCACGCCAGAAGCGAAAAACTGAAACTTCAAGAGCTTTCAGTGTTCCGTAATTTTTAGAACCAATGGAATGGGATTCGGATCAATTGGAGCAAGGATTGGAGGAATTGTGGCTCCGTTTATGATTTCTCTTCAAGATTACATAGAATGGCTCCCCAATACAATATTTGGGATATTTGGTAAGCTATTTGTTGCCCAAAGTACTTTTTTATTTTTACGAAATGTTTTGGTAAAAAAAATGCACTTGGTAACCTTATGGTAGGCCTACGGTCCAGAGTTATCCAGGAGCTGGATGAGGAGCCGGAGTCAAACAAACTTTACCGATGCCGGACTTGATTTACCCTTAAAAGTAGAGTCGGAGCAGAATGAACTGATTTCTTCGGCTACTGAAGTCACTGTCGTAAAAATGGGGTAACGTCGTGCTTGTGGGCGTGAGAAACAAGAATCAAAGCCGGAGGAGGAGGTGGGATTTCTGGCCTTCACAGGATCCGGAGCTGGGGTCGAGGGTTGTTCGTTTGGAGTAGGACTGGATTTGGAGTGTCAAAAAACAGATTCCGAACACCTGTGCAACACACTTCAGACTACAGCACGGCGACCTAAGTAACCGCCATTTCTACCAAAGCAATAGACCTACACCAACAAAAAACTTGAAAAAAACTGAGTGTTTAATGTATTTTTTGAAGCTATCATTGCTGGTTTGCTGTCTCTCGCTTTCCCGGAAACAAATGGAAAACCAATGACTGAAACAATTCAAGAAGCAGAAGAGTTTTACAAGCATTCTACATATCGAATCTGGTGAGTAGTTTGTCTATGTGCTACAGCTCGTCTACAAAAAAAGTTTATTCCATTTCAATTTTTTTAGAGAGGCTACTGCCTAAAGCTTTAAACTACGTAGTTTTCAAAGGTTCACTAAATTTGCGATAAATATACAAAAGCGAAACCTTACATTTTGTTTTACATTTTTTCAAGTTTTTTATGTTTAATCGCAACTGTAAGGTAATAAATCTAACTGACAAAGGGTGAGTATTGTAATCTTACTTTGCATAATGATATTATATAGAAAGCTATAGCCGACCAACCAAAAAAAATAAATAACCTGTTTAGATATTATTATTTTGAGACATTTTTTGCAGTAAAAATGATGATGAAGCCAAGACCAAAAATTTGCAAAATCTTTCCCAGCTCACGAAAATGTAATTACCGAAGTGAAGCAATTACATCTTCATTGCATCTCGACGTTTCGCCAACACCGATACAGTGCGTAGTCATCATTAGCAGTGTATGACAATTTCCCTAAAGCGGAAACCAGCAAAACTGCACTTACGCTCGTAAATTGAGATTTTTTTTCACTTTAGTAAAATTTTCTTCTCGGAAATAAAATTAATGTTGACAAAAACATGGTTATGATTTTACTAGCGAAATGCCTTATCTAGATGACGTCCTACCAAACTAATGTACCGGTGATGAAAAGATTTCTGTTTCTGCGCTGTCCCAGTATGAAAACAGTTTAAATTAATTGTTTTCATAAATAATTATGAAAACAATTAATTTTTATAATTATTTATGAAAACAATTAATTTAGGAGGCAACATAAGCAGTGGCGATTCTAGCACTCAAAAAGTGGGGGTCACTTTGGGGCCAAGAAAGATTGAGGTGGGGCCACTGAAAACTGTGTTTGAGAGGAAAAAAGTAAGTTCAAAGCTGCATGGAGATGAAAAGTATTTGTTTGGGCACAAAAACTTTTGCATGTGGGACCTCGCGTTGAGTTCCAGGAGGGAGGGTGAGGGGCTACGATGGGCTAGCTTTGGCACTGGTTAAGATTTCAGTAGCGTCTTAACCCACTCGGCTATCAGGTTTCATGATGAACATATTGCAATTTTCGCTATTTATATCATTCGCCTAACTACCGCAGGCTGAATAATGATTAGGCGAGGAAGGTCGACTGCTTTATAACTTTATGAATTTGTAATTTCAAAAGCGATGATAAAACAAGACAGCACTATGTTGCCTATAGAACCAGTCCACCCTCAACCAAGTCTCCCACTCGAAACTCCACAGCCATCAACGAATGATGCATTAAAACAAAGTTTACTAAGCCCTGGCTGTTGTTGCTATACTAATAATACCATTATTTTACACCTGCCAATGCTGCCACCATGCACGAAATTGCAAATTGCCGTCTCTCCTTTTTAGTGCTTGCTGATTAAGGTGGGTTTACTCGAAAATAATTGCAAATGGAGCGGAGCTGAAGCAAGCGTCGCAAAGTTGAAGCAAGTGGAGCAGAGCGGAGCGGAGCTGAAGGGCTGTTTACACGAAATTTTTGATCAAGTTGAGCAAAGGGGAGCGGAGCGGAGCTGAAGTAAATTTGTAGGCTTTGCTAGACTATGTCACGGTCTGTTGTTTCAGATTCGATGGTACGTCATTGTTCAGAGGCGCTGGTCTAACTACGCTAAGTTATGTGTGCTCTATATGCTAACTGAATGTACACCGGTACATCAGTCATGCTGTTTTGTTTTTTTAATCATACTGTGTGTAAAAACGCAACAGGCTTGATGAAGCAAGGTCTTCTACAATATCTTTGTCAAGTAGTTATGGAAATAACTAGCGAAATACAATCAGTAATCTGTAGACTATGATATAGACTACTGGTACCGCTAATGTACGGAGCGCACCTAGGCAACTAGGCTTAGCCTAGTAGTCCAGCATATTGAGGAAATAAAACCAACCATCAGTGATACATTATAGCTTTTTTGCTACTTAAAACCTTAAATTTTAAAATAAACAATACAGTCTAGTCTAGCACAGCAGCGCTGTATTAACCACTTGAACATTAGGTCTAGGCTTACATCTGCCGGTTCTGATGCTACTAATGTAGCGAATTTGGAGCGGAGCAGACGCAACTTGCGTCAGCTTGCATCCACTTGCGTGAATACGAGCGGAGCAAAGCTGACGCAAGCGCAGCAAAGTTGAAGTAGGCCTATTTGCGTCGAAGAAGCGTTAGAAGCTGACGCAAGTGGAGTGGAGCGGAGCTGAAGCAAGCGTTGCAAAGTTGAAGCAAGCTGCATGACATTATAAAGAATAAACAAAGCTCAGCTCCGCTCGACATTTTTTGTTCGTGGAAACCCACCTTTAGGCTTCAACAAAAAAATGCAAAAAATACTTGTACATGACAAACTAGGCTATAAAAAATTCGAAATGCCACTTTTATTTTGATTAGCCACTACCAAGGACACGATACGTGAGATTTTCGTCTATTAAGTTCTTTAATTATTCCTATTATTCCTCTTCATCCATTACTTACAACTTCTTCGATCTGCACTGGCTGTTTTATGACTTAGGTAACCGCTTGTGATAGTGATTTTAAGATTTAGACGGAACCGTATGATGTACCGGTAATAAAAGCACTAGCTCATTGAAAAGCGAAGACAAAGACCGAAGCAAACTATGCGAGTTTCACATAGCCTAATAAACCTCTTCTTCGTGTGGAGCAAATGTATTAGAGATGTCCTTAGATGTTGGGGCATTTTTCATTGAGCCATACCACGGTTAGATTATCTAGGTGCAATATTCCAAGAGCTCCTTGTGGGGGTTGGTGGTGGGGCATGACGTTATGATGTGGTCAGCAGATTGTTCTTTTGCACCACATTCGCAAGTTGATGTGGATGCCATTCCCCATTTGTGCATTGTTGCACGAAAAAGGCCCCCACCAGTTCTTAGTCTGTTAAGCTTGACCCAAGCTGGCCTTGGAAGTGTCATTCCTGAAGGATTATTGCTGACGTCTTTGATGTAATTGGGGAGGATAGATGGACTGTTTTGCCATTCGTTGTTCCTTCTGTGGTCGAGCCATAGGTTTGGACCAGCGTCTTGTTCTGCTAGGTCTTGCCAAAGCTCAAGCGCATCAGGCACAAATGGTCTTCTTGATTTAAGGTGCCTTTGCTGTTCGGTTAGCCTGGAGTGGAGTCTATCGTGCGGTAAGTGGTTTGGTTCTTTGGCCCGGCGAGCTAAGGCTATTGTACGGTAGCTCTTTTTCGTCGGAGGTCCGCTGGCTCTATGCCTGCCAGTACGGGTAAGTTGTCCGCTGAAGTGGGACGCAGGCATCCAGTTACTGTACGTAGTGTGTCGTTGATGGGTTTATCGATAAGGCGAGTGTGGTTGCTGCGGCACCACACAGGGGCGCAGTAGCCTATTCAGGAGTGGAATGAACAAGTGCCAATATTAATATTGCTGTGCGTAGGGATTTTGTAGCAGCTCTCAAGCTTGATCCTGCCAGTTGCCTCAGTAGTCCAACACGTAACGTTAGTTTTCGACGCAGTGACTCCAAGTGTCTTCGAAACGTGAGTGTCCAGTCCATCTTCACACCGAGATAAAGCTTATGTTGGTTCGGCGCATGGGCGGATATTTTGACCCTCAATGGTAACATCTCACGATTCGCTTCTCTGAAGTTAAGGTGAAAAGCAGCTGACTCTGTGTTGGCTGTACTGAGTTTTAGCTTCCATTTTTTTGAGATACCTCGACAGAGTTGCCATGTGCCTAGTAAACTAAAAAGCAAAGACAACGAATGTCTAAAAGGTAAAGGTACGGGACAGTGGGTGCAAGCACACATTGTTTAGGCCATTCTCAATTGGCGGCCCAATACAATTATATTATATCAATCACGAATGATTGAACGCTGTTAAGGGACATACATACCCTGTCATAGACAACATGCAGGGGCGGCGGAACGAAATTTTTCCGGGGGGGGGGGGGACGGCATTAAAGGCGGATCCAGGAATTTTTGAAACATTGTGCTTTTTCTTTTTGTAGCGGTGAGGTACGGTAAGAACTGAACCCTTGTTGAAGGTTCTGTGGAGATTCTCCCAAACAAAAATCTGAAAAGCAGAATGAATTTGGAGCAAAATTTACTGACAATTAAGGTACAATACTGATGAAAAAAATGAGAGCAAGATCTTATCGAAAATGTGCATTAGTTTCAGTTTATTTGTCGCTCTAGTATCATATCATAACATCGCTCGTAAATATTACACACAACAAATAATTGAAAGAAAACAACGGGAGACTAGAAGGGACCTGTTACGATCATCTAGTCAACAACCCCCGCTATATGCACCTTGTCGCTCGCACATGAGCGTCAGGTATGGCCTATTGGAGCATAGGTTCTCAAAGTGCTCCGTACGGAACCTCAGGGCTCCGCAAGAGCAACCTAGGGGCTCCGCGAGCTATTCGTTTACATATTATAAGACTGACTTAGCTAATTTTGCAACTGTCCAAAGAAGCAATACCGGGATTAATGAAATTTGACTCTATTTTATTAGTAGCCTATGTTTGTCAAGTGTCAAATTCACAGCCTTAATATGATTTACCTGTGAAATGTCGATTTTTTTCTAGCTTGTATAGAGTACACCAAAAAGGTCTGACACATTTGAAAGTTTTATTTTTAAACTTATTAAATATCTAAATATGTCCGGTCTGTATTCACTTTTGAAGAAAAGTTTAGTATTGTAGCAAACAGGCTGTCTTCAGCCAGTGTTTACTCTCCATTCAGCAGGCCAGGAAGGACGACGTCGTTTTGTTCAATAGGAAGTCACAACAGCTTCCATACATCCGGAAGAGTGTTTTGGCAAGGTCTAGCATTTTGAAGGATGAGTGTATCTTTTACCTGAGTGCGGCTGATGAGGGCTGATAGCCCGAAACAGGGCTGTCCCGCTCTACGGCACAATATTAAACTTGTTCTACCATTTCCACACTGACCTATTCTTATTAATGAATTACTGTACAATCAAAAAAAATCATACGCTTGGGCTTTATAGCATGCCTAAGAATGCAAAATTTGCCATAGGTCTCAAGTCATTTTGCGCCTGGTGTAAAGATATAGCCCCAACAAAGTGCTTTGGTAGGGCTCCGCGCAAAATCTCAAATATGGCAAAAGGCTACGCACCTCAAATAGTTTGAGAACCCATGTATTGGAGTATCGGTACGTGTTATTCTTAGGAGAGGCTTGTTGCGACACCACACATCGTGAATCTGTATTTGTCGTTGTGTAATTGATGTTTATTGCAGTTAGTTTTGAAGACAGAGAAGGAGAAGGTTTTGATGTTGGGCGGAATTGAGTTCATGTTTTAACCCCCTGGTAATAATTTTGGTAGTATTGCCTTAGCTCCTGGCGGTATAACAAGTGCTCTAGATTTGGAAGCGTTAATTGTGAGTTTATTATGTTCCTAAAACAAAGAGTTGATCAATACAGCCTCACAAGGAATTTGTCAAACGATCTACGGACGAAACGTAACTGTAGGCCTAAGCTTACAAAGCGAAGCGATAATTAACCTCCATCCCATTGCTAGCCAGCTCAGAATGCTAAGTTATCGATTGTTTTACTCTGCTTTTTATTGAAACGACCTCTTGACTATCACAAATTTTGACCTCTCATCTCCAGGAGCGGACCCAGAAAATTTTGGAGGGGGATAAGGTTTTAAATTAGGTTGAATGTTCACTAAATGCAAACACGTTAGACTAGACATGGGCAAACTACGGCCCGCGGGCCAAATCCGCCCGTCGGTCCTTTTATTCTGGCCCTTCGGCACTTACACAAACTTAAACTCCCACCGCGAATTGAGTGAAAGACCTTTTTTTCCTTTAGAGATGATGGATGGCAGTAATTTTCAAAAAAATAAGCCTCAACGGTGCAAAAATTGAATAAAAAACGAGGTGAAAACCTTTTATTTTGGAGATCACATTCGTACATGAACCGTAATCTCCAAAAAAAGGTCTTCTTCACCTTGTTTTTCAATCAGTGTGCAGCCCGCGGCTTCAACAGTTTTCCCAAATCTGACCTTTCGTGTGAAAAGCTTGCCCACGTACTCCTGCGTTAGACGATTAGATCCGGAAAAGGGCGTATAAATATGCTCTTTGAAAATGTTTTGTGTGAGGGGCGTATTCAGAATCTTTTCAGGGGGATGGAAAGGAACCACATTTTGACTTTTTTTCCGGCAGATCTACTTCGAGGCAAATCGAGGAATAAAAACAGTTCGAGGAATCAATCCCGGAAATTTTTTGAAATTTAGGCAGCGTAATAGCCTGTTTAGTGCTTTTGATACGATTTTAAAGGAAAATTCTGTTCAAATTTTTTACCCCTAGTTGTGAGTCCTTTACCAAATATGATGCAACGATGCATTTTGCTCGCACATTTCGATTTATGCTTGCTAGGAGTAAGGATTATTGTGGTCGCAAAGGTTCATAATTATGGCAAAATTGTATCCAATAAAAATATTGATGAAAAGTGGCTGGTGGGGAAATGCATACAGCATACCTCACATCTCCCCGCCTGGATCCGCCCTTGCTCATCTCTAGCTTAAACTAGTTGCCATACTATGCGGGCCCGCCGACAGGGGGAAGCAGAAGGGGTCACTGTCCGGGGGCCCGGGGTTCAGAATTGTCAGGTTTAGGATGCAAAATTCATCAGCTCAAACTACGGCCTGCGGACTCGATGATGTTTTTTTTTTTATTTCGGGCCGAAATTCGAACATCTGCGGACGCTATGATCTTATTTTGCTCATCACTAGATGTTGAGCCGAAATTTGAACTTCTGCGGAGGCTATGACCCTTTTTTTGCTTATCACTTGATTTTGGGCCGAAATTTGAACATCTGCGGACGCTCTGACCTTTTTTTGCTCATCACGTGATTTTGGGGCACCACTGACAAAAGAGCCCAAACGAAAGTTTTGCCCCTGGGCCCGAGATTTCTCTCGGCACCCCTGACACTATGCAGCAGCTGGTCTACTTTCAAATGGCTATTTTTTAAGGACTGAAAGACCGGCGGAGTGGACGATTGTACAGTATCATCATAAACAAGTTATCAGAATGAATAGGACCTAGTCATTACAACTTGCGATTGTACGTCGCACAATCGTCATTATTTCATGTAGAATAACGAGCTACAAGACAAAGTTGCTCGATAACTAGGTTATTTTTCAATCAGCTGCATATAGGCCAACATTGTATGATACTGATTGAAACTAGACGTTTTTTCACCTAAAAAGCGTCCCTCCTGTCTCCCTTTGAAAATCTTCTGGGGGGAGAACGTGTCCCCCCCCGGTTCCGCCGCCCATGGCTACATGAGCTTGTTAAAACTGGGATGACCAGCCTGGGGGCCGGGCAAAAATCTGGGTGGGCCATGGCCCCCCTTTAAAATCGTCACTGCGACTAAGTCTGTTCGTTGCGTTGAATCAAAAATTTTCTCACTTTTTCGACTTGTTCTGTTAAAAAAGCTGCAACAAATTAGCTAAATGAAGATTCCAAATGAATTTGCAGCAAGCTTCGAAAGCATTGTCTACAGTTGCTGTAGTTGAGAGGGCTCGCAGGTTTTTTTCCAAAATTTGTAGTAGGCTACCAACTTAAGTTTAGGCCTGTAACCTAACTCCAAATCTTCACCCTTAAATGTACTCAAATCCAAAGGTGGCCACTTTACATTTTAAAAGTGCCGCGGAACCGGTACTCGTTATACTAGCCCTAAAATGTACCGCGGTGCCTCTACTCGGTGCCGATTTCATGAGGTACCGACTCGTTACTTGAGGTAGGCTACTTTTGTGATGTGTATTCTACAGTACATATTGTGTGAGGGCGACGTATATGTGGAAGCCATGGTCATTTGGATAAGTCAAAATTGCACCAAAATACGCGAATATCGCGTGGCGTGGTGCACCTTCAAAATGACGTCATAATCAAAAATGATAAATCAAAAAATATTGCCAGTTTCATAATTAACGCCAAGAACTCTACCATATAAAACAAATGAAACATTGTAATGGGACTAATGGACACACGCAATAACCTGGTATATAAGATCATTTTGCCCGAGATTTGTTCCAACTTCCAAAGTTAATGGCCGCATCGTTTCAGCCGCGTACGTACATAGGGGTTAACATTGAACGAGACGGGCTGACGGCGACTTTGCCTATAGCCAGCAGCGTGTGACAGAGTAAAAAGGTTTAAAAGCACAGGGAGCTGGCCGAGTGATTGGCGCATTGGGTTCCAAAACTGATTTCTCGGGTTGATGCTCAACTACGACATCTTCCATGACGCATGTAATTCACTAATATAAAAATCTAAGCTGCCATTACATGGCATAAAAAAAAATATAAAAGTTTGAAAATACCGAGTACTTTCGAAAAATACCGCATAACCGGTGCGGAACACGTGCTTAGTCCAGGATGACGGAAATACCAATATTCCACGAGTTATTAGCGTGTTTTCTTCTCCTTATTGACCTTCTTCAAACATTTCAGCACAAATAGTTTTTTCTTTAAACCAAAACGAAATTTAATGAAGTTATAAAACCCCAGTCGAAATTTTTCAGCAAAACTTATTCAATTCGATTCAAAACGTAAACGCAGTAGTCGATAAGTCATCAAAAACGGAATAGCCGCATTTTTTTTTTTGAAAAACAAAAAGCGCAAGCAAACACAAAAAAGCTAAAATTTTTCCAGCTCGTCGAGCAGCTGCGAACACACATACAAAGCTGACGCACTGCGCGCACATACGCCCGATGACGTTGCGTCTGGCTGACGCTACACCGGTGCCGTTACAATAGAGCAGGGGTTCTTAACCTTTTTTGTATCGTTTACCCCTTGCCGAAAGAAAAAAGTATAATTTACCCACCCCCAATGCAGCGCTACTGCTTTTTCAGTACTAAAAATTAAAATTTTCTTTAGTCTTTAATTCAAAAAATTTACCCCCTCGGTAGGTAAAATTTACCCCCAGGGGGTAAATTTACCCCCGGTTAAGAACCCCTGCAATAGAGTATAGATGGTACTGGTACAAAAAAAGTACCGCGGTACAATTGCACTTGGTACTGTGAACCTTTGCTCAAATCCTCCTAACTTATGCGTTAAACTTACAGCCGACGATGTCATATCAGCGTGATAGCAATATCAATGAAAGAAACAAACAAGCAATCTGGTGTGGCAGCGTTTTGATCGTGAAGCCAATTCGGTGCTCCGCAGTAGGCCTATACTAGGGTTGCCATATTTTCACTACGCAAAAGGAGGACAGTGCTTTGAGGCTCATCATGTCCGCACATGTCCAGTTTTCTGCCTAAAAAATTGAAGACCAAAAAAAAAGGTCATCACGTCCGCAGATATCCATTATTCCGCTCAAAAGCAAGTGAAGACCAAAAAGAAAAAAGGTCATTGCGTCCGCAGCTGTCCATTTTTCCGCTCAAAAGCAAGTGAAGACCAACAAAAAAAAAAAGATCATCACGACCGCAGGCCCGCAGTTTGCACTGAAACTTCTCATAATTTTTTGTGGGAAAATGATTTGACATGTTTTGACTGTTTATATAAGGCCAAAAAGGACATAAGGCCATATTTTGGCGTCCTCGGAGGACAAATTTTTTTTGGTCAAAAAGGAGGACGTATGGTAAGCCTCATTATTCAGCCATCCTTGATCACGCAATGGCGAAGTAGAATCCCGCGAGTTTCAAAAAAATGTCAAATCTTTATCGTAGCATATTCGCGGTATTTCGTCGAGTCGTGTATAACGAGTGGCGGGGCCCGTCTCCGCGGCTCAGCGCCTGCGCAACACAGCTTGGAAGAAGCGACGCACCAATGGCGAGTCGTTGTCGACATTGAGCCCATTTGGTCGGCCCTGAAATCGAACTCTCGCACCGATAGACATGTCTTCGTCGTCGTCGTCGTTTGGCGGGGCATCTCTTCCAAGACAGATGGAAGGACCAATGCAAGACATGTCTATAATCACTACACCAACAGGTCGGTATCCAGCGAGTTAGAAATATAAAATACGTTAACCATTAGTCCATTACTTTTAAATTGAATTGTAGCCTGCCGTTTGATTGCCTGTCAATTCAAATCGTCAACAAACCTACACATATTTTAATGTAAAAAGTAAAACACAATCTCGTAAAAATGCATAAAATTGATCGCTATAAGTTATACAGTGAGAAGAAGCTGGACTTACAGACTAAATAAATTTTCGTGATTATTATCAGTGACGTTACGAGAAACAACACTCAGGGACGGTGTGTGTGTGTCAGCTTCTATTGATGCAAGCGCAAAAAAATTTCCGTGCGCACTGCGCAGAAGTCAAATGTGTCGCTGGCCTGAGTAGGTATCACCCTAGCGACGCCAGTGATTATGTCAATACTTAAACCAACCCCGGGCGTTGGCAGAATTTTCTAATTTCATTTTAAAGGGTATAACTAAAACGAAATTAGAAAATTACCAAAAGTAACTACCAAAAACCCCAATTTTAATCACTAAAAGTAGACCTACCACATACGTGAAATTATATTAATTTCGTGAGGCCAAGATCCTCCCTCCATTGAATCTTTGTGATGACGCGTATAATGCCAAAATGGAATAACAGGATTTACAATTTTTACGAAGGGCAAAACAACATATCACTTCATTAACGTTGAAGACACTAATAATTCTAAAATATAACCAGCAAAATCAACCAATTTTCAGCCGCAATAATTTACAAAAACTTATTTTTGTAGTGAATAGTCGCGAAGAGATGCGCATTATTATTGCATTAAGTAATGTTAACATTATATTAAGCAGTTAAACTCCTTTACTTTTACTACAAACATTAATAACAATCGTAGCAATTTTAACTTACAGAGTAAAAATAAAAAGACTTCATCTTACAGTGATAATGAAATTATACGTTTAAAAAATGGAACTAATGAAATCAAGATGCATTTTTATTGAAAACTGCAATAGAGGAAATCTATAAAAGCAATATTGTAAACATGAACTTAATGCATAATGAACAAAATCTCTCGATTGCAAAAGCGCAAATTGTGCAATATGTTGTCTACGAATTAAAAAAGTTTTCAAAAATTACAAAAAAATAATCACAAAACATATAAATATGGGACGAAAATAGCTTGAAAAGGAAAAATAAACCCATGAAAAAAAAAATTTACATCAGTGGATTTACTGTTCCTCCTTAAAAAAAAAACAATTTGCAAAGTTATTAGTAGTCCTTAATCAAAATAAGTTCGTTGTATAAATTCAAAGATCATTAAAGTAAAAAACAACAACACAGTATGTATATTGGTAACGTTTCAAGGCATTACGTAAGTCTAGTATCAGTACCTCAAAATCAATATGCTGGGTGCACGGTAAATAAACTCGGGGAAAAAAGACCATAAAAGTCCAGCCGGTTTTGTTTTAGGGACATAGTTGCCCTGTCCACATGTCCAATTTAAGTGGACAAAAAGATCACGGACTTTCTGCATCATAATGAAATTTATGATGTCATAATTGAAAAAGTGATTGTACCATCAAAAATTTATTTACGATGCAGAAAGCCCATGAACTTGTTAGTGTTACCACATTATGGTTTGTGATTAAAAGTGCAAAAGTCGTAAGCATTTTCTTAATCAGCTATGAAAACCCACAGTGATTCCAGTAAAATGGTGCTTCAATTAAGTTAAGGCTGAATAAAATAAATGAAAAAGTATGTACCATTACCTGAAAGCAAAATTTGGCAAAAACGGCATAGTGTAAAAATAAGTGCACAACTATACAAAATAAAAGTTAAGAAAAAGTTAAAACTCTAACTAAAAGCTAAATCAAAAGTGTCTCTTAGAAACTTTTTTGTCGTGCGTCATACAGTTAATTGTGGCAATATATGTGTGTAGATAACCTAGCCAAAAAGCGCTACAGTGATCTAATTATTAGGTCAAGTTTGAACAAGTTTTTACGACATCGGTTAATCCTTTTGTAAACATCAATTTTCGTATTTACACGATGGAAAACAAGCTATAGTCGTTCCAAAACAAAAAAGGGTCAAATGTAATGTTTTAGATCACGCTAAATCAAAGTTGGAAAATAATTTGCAGACGAAGGCACGTTATATGTTTTACACGAAGTACAGTACCTCATCACTGGAAGCTGAGGAACACAGCCGTACTACGTCATATCGACGCAATTCGTCTCGTGTGGTGCGTGATTATTCATCTTCTTCAGAATCAGAGTAATTTAAGGTATCAAGTCTGCTAATAGTCTTTGGATGCAAGTCTTCTTCATCGTGTCTAGGAGCATCTCTTATCAAATCGCTTAGTCCTGCAACGCTCTTGACTTGGAACGACGGCGTAGGAGATTTTTGTTTTGGAAAAACTTTCTTTTTTGAAAATGACATTTTTTGCTTAATTAGTTGCTTCAATTTTCCTTTTCTTTGGGTTTCCGATTGTTCTTGATGATGAACAACCATTAATGCCCTTCTATCGTTCCCTGTCTGTGCGTAGCTGTCTGATGTTGCAGCATCTCCTTCGGCTGTGACCCTCTTTGAATCAATGTTAAGGTCGTATGACCGCTGAAAAGCTATTTTTTCTTGTTTACTGTGAGATCGTTCCATTGTCACCACCATCGCAGCCCATTGTCGACGCCAAACTTTCTCTGATTGTTTCGTAATCTTCTCAAAAGTACGAGTGATCATGGCAATCAACATGTTAAGCAAGAGAATGTGAACGATAATCATGAAGAACACAAACATGATTATGGTTAGTGCTTGATACTTTCCTTGTAAAACGACGTCACTGTCAAATTCGCCAAAACTCATTTGAAAAAGGGTCATCATTGTTCCGAGTTCAGTTAAAAAAGCTGGTGTGTTGCGTCCCTCAAATTGGTAGAAAAACGCTAAGGCACAAGCAAAGAGAACGATCGCATAGATCACTGCAAATCGTATCAAATCAGTCCGAAATATACGAAAGATAATGGTGATAAAAGGCCCAGTTGATGAATGGTTTCGAAGAAAAAATAACATGTAAGACCAGAGGCCTGGAACAGCAAAAACCAAAAACCACTCTTCTACCGCGTAAAGCTCAGTGAAACGCATTGGAATGCATAAGAGAAGCAACAACACTGCAATTAAGTAAAACATGCGGCTGGGAATCGCTAAGAGATTCTGCCAATAACCTGAGATAGATTCCAGATAAATTTCTTTTACAGCAAATCCAAGAACAAATAAACAAATGCAAATGACAAGGCATTCAAAAACATACCGAGCAACATCATAGGAACTGGTTCCGTAACGTAAATCCGAATTCACATCTGGTCTTAGATAGACAGCAACAGACAGAAACAGAAGATGAATAACATACGCTGCTAAGAGACGAATAAACTTATCATGGCCAAATTTTTTCCATTTTTCTTCCAGCAACTGATGAACAACGTGATTACTAACCAAATTCAAATGACTGTTTTTTTTCCCTCGTACTATCATCATTAATGCCGAATTCCAATCCGTTTCACCATTTGGACCAATAGTATCAAAGGATTTTAGCGGATAAGCGGAACATGTGACGGTGTGGTAAGACCAAAATCGTTTTGAGGATGTCTTCAAAATTTTTTCAAACATCTCGATCTTTCCTAACTTTGCTGCTAGAGCCAATGGCGTCAGGCCATTGTTGTTACATAGATTCGGATCGGGCCTCTTCTTGTTGTCCACGTGTAGAAGTGCGTGCTGATACATTTCCGGTTGGTTGTGGATTACCGTTAAATGAAGGACTCCGTTTCCATAACGATCTACTTGGTTGGGGTCGCATCCGCTTTTAATCAACACGTCATAAATTTCGTCATTTCCGATACTGGCGGCAAACGATAACGGGTATTCCCCATAATAAGCATACCCTTCAAATCTGTGCTTTCGTAACTTAACATCGCCTCGCTTGATATCAACCGGAATGAAAAACTTGCCCCGAGCCCGAGAATGCAAATCAACTTTGCCAGTTTGTAAAAGAATTTTTACAGCTTTTAAATTCTCTTGAATGATTGCAAAATGCAAACAAGATTCGCCATAGTACTCATACCCCTCATACAAGTCCATTGCCAGTTCAGGAAAACTTTCAAACAGCGCTTCAGCAATATCAATGTGCTTGTCGCTGCCATTTAAAAAAAGCAAATGCACCGGAGTTTCGCCAATAGCACCTCTTCGATCTAGCTTCCATTTTACCTTGTGTTCTTGATATGGTTTTACAACAGAATCCAAAGTTGCTATTGAAATCCTGTCAAAGTCTTTTTCAGCATCGACCTGAATAGCTGTCGTGGTTCTGACACTTCTTTGCATTGCTTGCCGCTCCTTCCGTCTCATCAACTTTGTGGCAACATGGCTTTGTCTTTTCCGCCAATTCTCGTAGTCTTCTACAGTAACGGCTTCGGCTGTTTCATGTAAACAATCTGGTGCAACAAATTCCTCGAAATATTGTTGCACACGTAATTTTTTTTCTTCTTCAGTTTTTCCCTTGTCATATTCTTCAATCAAACTCCCACCTCCGGAAAAATTCACTAATTTGTAGACTTCATTCTTTTTGTGTTGTTCGTTTTGTTGCTTCCATTCTGAATCAGGATCAATGGTACCTTTAGGAGAACGATAAAAAAATTTGTTCCATCGCTTAGCAGCTATTGCTAAAATAGAATAGCTTGCCAACGATTTTTTTGATGGCATTATAGTTGCTGGTCAAATGCAGTTTTAACCAATACCATCAACCTATCACAAAATTCTTGCTTTAACAGACAGGTCTCCTACAGGTACCAAGCCTGAAATATACAGTAAATAGGTTATTTACAAAACACAGCAGACCAAAGTTAAATAAGTAATTTACAACCAAAATTCATTTTATTAAAATCAAAATCCAAAATTTGCTAAAGATAATTCATCAAGTGTTCTGAGCTAACGGTTTAGTGCATTATACACCATGTTATTCTGTTTACAAAAATTAGTGTGTAGGCCAGAAAAAATAATGTTAAATAAAAAATATTAACAAAAATAATGTTAGAGTGGGCAAGGAAAAAAACAAACATTAAATTTCAAAGGCAGTAAATAAAGCTATGATACAAAAATATTATAGCCAAGTCAAAAGCCAAAAAGGAAGCCACGGGGAATTTTGTATTGGATTCATCATAGTGTCAAGCATCAATTATTGGTACAAAATTTTACTGAAGTGAAGTAGTTTTGAAAGACAGTTATTTTCATTCTTTGACTAGACAACATATAGGCTACATTGTACTGGTAAAATGCCAAACACTCTTATCTAAGCACTATATAGCGTAGGTCTTTGCAAATATTTATAAAATACAGGGCTCTTTGTTTTTAAGCCGCTTCATATTAGAATGGATGGTTTACTTTAAAGCTGACGGTAATTCCCCAAAACGTCTGGCGCAATGCAGACGAGCCCTTACCTGAACCCAATGCATGTCTAGGTTACGCGATAATGCATTGGGGAACTCCCACCCACCCCTTTCATTGTAACGTAACAGATAAGGCAGCTTAAAAACGAAGAGCCCCTAAAATACTGGCATCGGCACCAGATAAATAACATTACTAAAAGTAAGTTATTAAAAAGGCAGGATCTATTTTGCCGTTAACGACTAGATCCTGATTGGCTTGCGTCTATACACATAACTGCAGCTAGATTCTGATTGGCTTGCATCTATATGCATGACTGGTTTCGTCAATCAGGATCTACTGCCGGCAAAATAATAATGACAAAACAGACACTACTGATACCTTTTTAAACTGGTTCAATGTCTCAAAAAACAAAGTATTGCTTCTTTTTCTACATGTGGGTGCGATGTTGCATCGGGAAGTAGCATCTCCATAAATGGCTGAGCACGTACCAGACAGCCACCTTACCAAGCGCTCCGTTACAGTGAGCAGACCCCGAATCCCATTTGGATGGCGTTATATGGGACAGGATGTTATAATATGGTCTGCGGTCTGTTCCTCTGCACCACATTCACTGGATGCTGTGGAAGCCATGCCCCATTTATGCATTGATGACCGAAAGAGGCCAATTCCAGTTCGGAGACGGTTCAGTCGGACCCAAGCGAGTCTTGGAATCCCCATTCCAGGTGGAAGAGCGTCCACATCACCAAAAAATGAATGCAGACAAGAAGTGCCCTCCCGCCACTCAATGCTCCAACTGTGGTCCGTTCATCTTGCTGCACTGGTGTCCAGTTTGCTTGCATCTCTAAGCAGTTCCAGAGCAGCAGGCACGAAGGGGTGTCTTGACATAAGCTGTCGATGCCCTCCACAAGGGTGGGACGTGAACCGATCAAGGAGTAGATGGCCAGGCTCCTGGGCACGACATGCCAAAGACAGCATGGCTCTCTTGCGACGAAGCTCAGTCGGTGTGATGTCTGATATAACAAATAGGTTGTCCGTTAGTGTGGCACGCAGGCATCCAGTCACCAGGCGCAAAGCATCGTTGATGGGCTTGTCAATGAGACACATGTGAGCATTTTGGCTCCAAACAAGAACACGGTACTCTGCAGCAGAGTGGATCAAGACCAAAGTTGCAATGCACACCGTTCTGACACCAGCCCCCCAGCTTGATCCTACTAGGTGCCTCAAAAAACCAACGTGTGTTGTTAATCTGTTAATTGCTTATTTAGCTAGACTAACCATAATTTCAGCGACACCGGTTCTGAGTATTAATAAACTTATAGGCCTATCGGGATTATCAATGAAGATACCAACAAGGTAAGTCATGTTTACCCAGTCCACATGTCCAATTTTAATGGGCCAAAGCCCACAAGCTTTCTGCATCACAATTAAATTTTTAATCTCATAAAGCACTTTTTCAATTATGACATCAAAAATTTAATTATGTAGAAAGCCCACGGGCTTTTGGCTCACTAAAATTAGACATGTGGAGAGGTAGTCTAGTCCAATTACGCCTAAAGAGAATGTGACCCAAAGAGAGCACATAGACCTAGCTAGATTACCGGTACCCAGGTATCGTGGTTTAGAGAATTATCTTGCAGCAGTTAGGTCTTCCCTAATATGGCTTATTTCTAAATTTCGCTCACACTAAATTCTTCCCCAACCACATTAAAGGCCAGCATTTAAAGTACAGAGTATATACTAGGCTACAGGGCCAGGTAACCTACCAATACCGTTGCCTAACTGACCTGTACCTGTGTACTGGCTGTACCAAAAACACAGACAGAGTTCATCAGCATTAAAGCTATAAGCAGACCTACATGCAAACGAAAAAAGTGTAGCACTACAACACAATACCTGCAACACACTATTGTACTGTGTACTTTCATACATTAACCAAAACGCTTACCTGGTTATGTCAGTTTCGAGCAAGAGCAGTGGCATCATGCCATTGGGGCCTGGGGGCCCCCCAAAGTTTCTGAGATGTTTTACCATTTCTAATTTAAAAAATTGAAAATTAAAAAAAAATTCAACCAATGCCATTTCGTTTTCATTCTTCCAACTAGCCCCATACCCCCCTTTCCTATATTTACTTTAAATTCCATTGTTTTGTTTTTTAATTTTTGCTTCAATCAATCGCTTCTACTCAGGAGTAAAATTAGTTTCTTAATCTGTAGTTGGAATTTACAAAACATTTTGCATGCATTGCTAAAGAGAATAGCCTAGCCTAAAACACACCTAAATTCGTCATCCCATCAAATGTATCAAAACTAACACTGATTGCAGCCTTATTTTAGCCCAGCTTCTGCTTTTAGACTTGGACTACTAAAATATTTTTGTATTGTCACACTGTAATAATGATTGCACTTACTGCAGATACCGGTATGTCCTTTTTTGATAAGTGTGCTGAAATGAGTGTCTTTTATGTGAAACCATAAAAAGCCGTAGGCGGCTGGGGGTTCTGCCCCCAGACCCACCCCCCTTGGCCTCTGGTGGCTGTGGCTTTGCCCCCAAACCCTCAGCAATATATGTCCTCTCTTTATGTTAAATCGTGGGGCCACACTGATTGCACATAATGCTCATTATTAAGGAGCGGTTTGAGGTATCAAATAAATTAGATTAATTATCGAAAAACTGGGGTAGACTATCACCTAGTATTTTGGTATCTTTTCCTAACATCCTTTTTTCGTGATATTACCCAAAACTAAATACGGCTTTTACAAAGAGCGTGAATTGTGATCAGCATCTGTAGTTGTTACTCGGGCCCCTCCAAATTTTTTGGCGGCACGACACCACTGAGTTAGGGCTAATCTATATTTGGTGTTGCTACCAATATCACCGCATCTGAGTTTACAATAGCGCGAATTGCGATTTGCAAAACTTGTTGTTTACTGGTCGCCATGACAGGGAATGGATTAAAAAAGATCCGCCACCTTAATTGCGAAAGAGACGACCTAAACCGGTTCGCTAAATTGCATTGAAGCTTCGTAGTTATAAAAACCTTGGTCAATCTCGTCTCAAAATTCAGAAAAGTATCTATCACTGACGGCAAAACACGAAGATTAGTGGTTGTCGGCAGCGTGGCCGAGTGGTTCGGAGCGTCGTTTTTACGATGTCCGGCCATGATTGCGAGGTTGATGGTTCAACTTCCTCCCTAGCCTTGTTGTTGCGTTCTTGGATAAGATGCTTTACGACAATTGTCTCTGCTTGCTGGAATTAACAAGCAGGAAATATAAAAGTTAGAAGCAAAATTCAAGCGGAAAACTCGGTAACAAGGGCAACTCCTAAGCGAGTCTGGATTCGTCCGATGCATATAGCGCCTTCGTCGCTTTCTCGTGACAGGGGGATAAAAATGAAAAAATCAATACAAAAATTATTGAAAAATCTAATTTAACATGCAACTCGACAAAAAAACGAGTAACAGGATGATAGTGTAGCTATCTTCGCTCCCTACCACTTCAGTATAGGCTACCGATGAAACTAAGGCTGATTTATGAAACTCCATGACGAATACACCCGCAATCAGAGCTGGCGCCAGAGCAGTGGACTTAAAAGGGCCAAACATTTTTCAGGGGTTGCCAAAGTTTGAAATTAAGCACAAAAGCCGCTGTCTTTAAAAGAGAAAGCTTGTTGAATGGGGGCCAAGCATGTCGATTGGGTGGGCCAAGCCCCCTGGCTCCTCGTTGGCGCCGGGCCTTGCCCGCAATGTTTGTTATTGGAATCAAATCTTATATTTGGAATGTGCAGGTCGTTTTACAAAGCTCTAACCTCTCACATAGACTTTGGGACTGTTTCCGGACGCTGTGAACTTAATTAATATTTATTATTTTTTGTTTCTGGAAATTACACACTTCCTCCAACTATTATTAGATATAATCATATATTTTGCATTTTTTGCATTTAGTTGCATATTTATTCTACTGTTACGAGAAAGCGATCAAAGGGCTATAACGAGTTCGCCTAGAAGTGGCTGTTCACCTGTCCAGCACACCGAGATCGGGGAATCCCGTTAAATGTCCTTCACAACGGCACAGCAAGTTAACTTGCCGGCTTGTTCTCTACACTATCCTTCTAAGGCTGAACGTCTAGCAGGGAAAGTTGTGAATACCAATTTTAAAGTTATTGGTTTGACCCAACTCGCAATCTAACCCGAGTCTACCACTCCAGAAGCGGACGCTTTCAACCTACCACTCGGCCATCTGAGCTGTTTTATATTCGGGTGATTTATAACATTTTCTGCGGCTGTGTAGGCCTAATTCCGAGCCTCGAAAAGTCGCTCTCTTGCGATGTGGAGCAGTCTTATGAGTGGAGTGTGGAACATTCTTATGACGGATCGTGAATCGTGATCAATTTCTAAGCGACTATTTTATCTGGTTTAATCCGAATATATTGTGGTGTGGCAAGAACGTGCGGGGTCACCAATCGTAGAGAAAAGGCTATCGCGACAAATAAAGCTCAAAATTGTATCTGATTTGCGCAAAATGAGCTGTTTTATATTCGATATCGATATTCTCTACTTTTTCGTTATCGAATTCAAAAACTCTCTACCTTTTTTTTCATTATTGATTGGGGCTTTTCCTAACTTTTTTGCGTGGTAAATCGATATTAATTAATCGATACTTTTTTTTCTAAATAAGTTCTTTCAAAAGCTTTTTTTTGTTATTTTTAGAACCTTATCTGTTTTTTGTGATGTTTGCTGGTAAATACTGTTTTTACATCCGCATAAGAACAGTTAGCGAGCGAAAAATTCTTTATGCACTGCCATTTTTTATTTCATTCCAAAATATAACACGAGAAAACGTTTGCTTAACGTTTGGTTACTTGGTATCGCTTTGTAGAAGGAAGGCCAGGGCCCGGCAGTCCAGGGCTAGACAGTTCAATGCAGTTGTGAGGCTAATAAATAGTTTTTGAAATTTTGTTCACACACTTTTTTTTTTATTTAAAAGATTAGGCCTACATTTAATACTGGTAGGAATACTTTTGTGTTTCCAACATTTTAGAAAAGGTTTATAGTCAACAGCATTTGAAGTAGGCCAAGAGTTAGTTAGTTAGTTGCATATTTATCCTCCTATCACGAGAAAGCGATCAATGCGCTATGCGAGCTCGCTTAGGAGTTGCCGGCCATCTGTATACCACACCAAGATGGGGGAATCCCGCTAAGTGCTTTTCCCAACGGCACAACAAGTAAACTTGCCGGCTTGTTCTCCGCACTGTCCCTTTAAAGCTGAGCGTCAAGCAGGGAAGCTGTGAATACCAATTTTACCGTCATTAGTTTGACCCGACTCGGAATCAAACCCGAGTCTACAGCTCAAGAGACAGACGCTCAATACCACTCGGCCATCTGAGTTGTAAGATCAAAGGTGAAAAGTGTTTAAGAGAAAAAGTGATATTTGATCTTTTTTTATAGTGAAAAGGGAAAAGTGAGTAAGCCTTCTGGTATTCCTGTTTTAAACTGCCCATCATAATATGCCATGTATGGGGCGCCGTTTGGAAAAAAAACTATTCGTTCTGTGAACCATATATTTTTGGCTTATTTAAACCATAGTTTGTTCGATATATGCAGACTGTACTCCATGTCGGACCAAAATACACGCGCAAAATAAGTCAGACAAAATCGTTTTTCCAAACGGCGTGTGGCGCACACTCCGTCTGGAAAAAACGATTTAACGATTTTATGAACCAAGTTTTTTTAGCTTATTTAGGCTATAATTTGTCCGAGATATATATAGGAAATATCCAGCGGCGTGGATATTTCCTACTTAGGGCACCCCCCCCCCTCCCCCCCCCGCCTCTTTTTGACGAAGCTTATGCTGAAGTGTAATGAAAACGTTCTTATAAAATACCGTAAACTTTGTTTCAAAAGCCCCCTCATCTTTACCATATTTCCAATTACGACTAATTTTTGCGTCATTTGAATTTCGACATACCTTCTCCACAATAAGCGCTTGTTATGCAATTATTGCATCAAAACAGCGCAATAGGATCAAATATATATTTAAGTGTACGTAACGAGAAAAATAAGATTGTATCGCAAAAAGACAATTGAATACGGCGAGCAAAACATATTCTGTTAAAAATTATATTAAAAAGAATAGGCAGTTTGATTAGTATTAGAATAGCGATTAGCGAACTTAAGGATTGCCTGCCTGGTTCTACAGATTCTGCTGTAAATAATTAACTCCATATTCATCCGTAAAACAAAATAAATACCAATAACTGGAAGCAAAAATCGAAATACGGGAAGACAGCGTGAGCCTTTTTGAGGCGCCTAGCAGGATCAAGCTGGGGGGCTGGTGCAAAAACGCTGTGCATAGCTACCTTGGCTTTCTGTTTGAAGTCGAAGTGCTCACACGCGCCTCATTGACAAGCCCATCAACGACGCTTTGCGCCTGGTGACTGGATGCCTGCGTCCCACAATAACGGACAACCTATTTGTTCTATCAGGTATCACACCGACTGAGCTTCGTTGAGAGAAAGCCATGCTGTCGTGGACATGTCGTGCCCAGGAGCCTGGCCATCTACTCCTTGATCGGTTCACGTCCCACCCTTATGGAGGGCATCGACAGTTTAAGTCAAGGCACCCCTTCGTGCCTGCTGCTCTGGAACTGCTCAGAGATGTAAGCGAACTGGACACCAGTGCAACAAGATGAACGGACCACAGTTGGAGCATTGAGTGGCGGGAGGGCACTTCTCGTCTACATTAATTTTTGATGATGTGGACGCTCTTCTACCTGGAATGGGGATTCCCAGACCCACCTGGGTCCGACTGAACCGTCTCCGAACTGGAGTTGGCTTCTTTCGGTCATCAATGCATAAATGGGGCATGGCTTCCACAGCGTCCTGTGAGTGTGGAGCAGAGGAACAGACCGCAGACCATATTATAACATCCTGTCCCATATAACGCCATCCAAATGGGATTCGGGGTCTGCTTACTGTGAACGAGAGTTGGGCAAGGTGGCTGTCTAACACGTGCCCAGCCATTTATAGAGATGCTACTTCCCGATGCAACATCGCACTCACACGAAGAAGCGTGAGCCTAACGCCTCGGCCAGAGCAGATCATTTTTTGAAGTTCTTGGCCTATTGTAATTTGGCCCCCTCCTAAATATTCCGCTGGCTACGCCCCTGGAAATATCCGACTTATATATCGGACAAATTACACTCTAAGTCGGACCAAAAAACGCACGCAAAATAAATCGGATAGTTCCGACTTAAATATCGGACAAGTTCGCCGTTTGGAAAAAAAATAAAAGTTTTGTGACCCATGTTTTTTGAGCTTATTTAGACCATAATTTGTCCGATATGTAAGGGGCGCCGTTTGAAAAAAACTATAAATTTTGTGAATGATGCTTTTTGAGTCTAAATATGCTCAAAAAACAAAAGGTATGTTTTTTTCCAAACGGCAAATTTGACCGATATATAAGTCGGAAATATCCGGTCACACGTCCCAATGTAGGCGGCGCTCCACAGCTATGCCTTCGACGCCGACATTCTCCACTTTGCCTAACCTGAAGCCAAGCCCCCCCTCCCCCCCCATTAGCATTAACATAATATGTTGACGCTGTCGACTCAGTCAGAGAAAAGTATCGGTTTGACGTTATCGACTGATCGATATTCTCTACTTTTTATTTCTGTTATCGAATGTAGGAATTCGCCACTTTTTTTTAAGGTATCGAATTATTCTTTACTTTTTCATTATCGATTTCCAATCCTGCCTATCAACCATAGGTACCCTGTGTCTCCAGGAGAAAGATTAGCAGTTACACTACGCTACTTAGCTTCCGATGGTTCCCAACAAACTATCGCCAACGAATTTCGCCTGGGGAAATCCACGGTAAATCAAATAATTCGAAAAACGTGCGAAGCCAAATGGGAAAAGCTCAGTCCAAAATTTGTGAAGTTTCCTCTGGAAAAATAAAAAGATATTCCTAATGATTTCGGCAAGTTTTGGAACCACTCACATTGCTTAGATCAAGTGCCATTGATGGCAAGCCGATTGCTATTAAAGCACTTCCAAACAGTGGCAGTGATTACTTTAATTACAAGGGTTTTAGTTCAATTGTTTTAATGGCTGTCCTATCGTGGAAGCGAAATGCCGATTTTCAATGGTAGACATTGAGTCTTATGGGCGGCAACGCTATGGAGGAATAGTAGCAAAATCTTGCTTCGGGAGGTAACAGTTCAATGGACAGTTGTATTTTTTTTTTTAGTTGGATTTTCCCACACCAGATCTTTTGCATGCAAAAGCGCCCCCTTGCGCCTTGCTCTTTTCGCTTTTGCAGCGGAACCTATTCCATGCAGAACTAGCTAAATTTATCAGAAGCTATCACAAAATTTTAGCCCTAAAGGAAAGGGAAAATGTCCATGATACGTAGACAATGCTCACGATATCTCCTATTCCCATGCTATTCCCGCGGTCTAACCTATTCCCATGCAGAACTACCTAAATTTATCAAAAGCTATTACAAATTTTAGCCCCGAAGAAAAGGGAAAATGTCCAATTGTCCACGATACATAGACAATGCTTACGGTCTCTCCAAGCTTCATAAATGGAGAAACCTAATCTCCTGCGTATTTATATAAATTATCTCCACTGTACCCGTCGCCACTTCTTCCCTTCATTTTTTTTTTTTTTTGGCTCTGATAAACGATTCTCTCATGTCCATCGTTTTTTGCAAATCTGTGCTTCTAAATTTTCTGCAGCTTCTTTCCAACTGTTGCTTGTTTTTATTGAATCTTCATACAGTGTTCCTTTAAACATAAATCATATAAATGATCAATTTGATTGTACTTCTGTAGCCTATTTCCTCCGCTAGTCTTGCATCAACATTCGCCATCTTTATATCGCTAGATGCATTTAAGGCAAACGGCAACAGTTGAAATATTTTCAACTCTGAAACACAAAAAATTGTCCTAGTAATAAGTAAACTTAAAAGCGTTTATTTATTACTAGGACGATTTTTTGTGACCTAAAAAACGTGAAAATGTGACTTCATTTTAGCAAAAAAGTGACCAAAACGTGACTTTATAAATAACAGCAATTACAGTTACTCCATACCCAGGGTTGGGAATCGATACTCAAAAAAGTAAAGAAGTAATCGATTTTCGATAGTTCACCAAAAAGTAAAGAAATAAACGATTTCGATGGTAGTTTAAAAAAGTAAAGAATAAAGAATATTGTAATCGATATTCGATATTATACTGCGTGATTTTAGCTTTTTCGGAATACTGTAAACCTAGTGTTGACACCAAATGCGCTTTTGCCAGCATAGTTACTGGTACTCGCCAGAATCACAAATTTTGTCAGATGCTAGTTTCTCAACTCTCTGGCAACTCTTCCATTTTGGCTTTGCAATTTGCTTTTGTCCATAGTTAAGATGAATAGAGAAATACGAGATTTTGCTGGTACAGGTTTACGGAATGAATATATTATTGCGAACATTAGCGCCAAATAATTGAAATGACAACAGCAATGGTGCTGATAAAACATTTTAACCAAACGGATGGTTAAACATTTAAACCACAGCCGTGACATTTTGGCCTTTAATCAGAATCGAACACGATGGACCCGGATAGTGTTTTCTTTTAATTCAAATGCAATTTGGTACGCTAAGTGATAAAATTTTTCGGGTTTTTGCCCCTTATCCTATGAGTGCACTGCTCTTCTGGGCTATGTTCTTTCTAATCATTATGGTATCAGTATTTCACCGGGCTTGCAAGCCTTGCATGCTGTGTAAAACATGTTTCTACTATACGAGTAACTTATTTACAATTTGTCAATTTCGCATTAAAAGTTGCACTAGTTTGGTACTGGGTTAGCGCTTTGCGCACAGTCTTGATTGTCTTCAACATTTATCAATATCAGCAACTATACGTTTGGTTATCTATCTGCTGATTGATGTGCTTACAAAAATTGACTTGGGAGTTCTAAGGATATGTGGAGATCGTTAAAATCTTAAGAAGGGTAAATAAGCTTGTGTTTATACAAGGAGAAACTAGGCGTGAAAAAACATTTATTCAAACGAGGAAGGTGTACAGAATATGATGTTATATGCTTTTTTGCACTTTCATGTTGCTTTATTATTTTTAACACCAATTTTTGGACTTCGCTGCAAATGAAAAAGTCATGAGCCCTACAGGCTGGCTCAATGCTCGTAGTGATACCATAACCGTTGCACACCGCATACCCGTCCCCAAGGGCTACAAGCCCCAAAAATATTTAGCTTTCCAAAATTTTTAGACTAACTAGTTTCCATACATTGAGCACTTGACTGTAGGTGTCTATTATTAACAGTACACGCCGAGTGTGTGTGACTTTATTTTGTATGATGTCTTTTAACAACGTTTTCGGAGGACTCCCCTTAACAACTTTTTTGTAGTCCCCCTCCCACACTCCGGACGTGCTTGCAAGACCAACTTCGGCTATTACTTTTTGCTCAACTTCAAGAACTGAGTAGTTATAGAGTGCAGGCCTCCCGGTACAATGACAGATCGAACAAAAACTGGAGTTTGTTAAGCAATTTTACTGATAAATTCAATAGTCAAGCGGTCTCACTGCTGAGCTTTATGCACTAGTAGCAACTCATATCAACCTTGAGTTTCCGTCTACGTTACTTCTGATACCGGTACTGGGGGGTGTCTCTATTCATGGAATAGTATGGCATAGTAAGGAATAGTAAGGCACAGTATACAATAGTATGGCATAGTATGGAATAATATGGCATAGTATGAAATATAGTATGGAATAGTATGGCATAGTAAATGTGCATAGCACTCCAAATGTGCTGAATCCCATATAGACCATATGCCCCAGAGCTTTAAACGGCCCTTTCGTCCCAACCGTCCTAAGGCCCGTTTGCCCCAAGTACCAAAACATGGTGAGCCCCAGATACCCTATTGCCTCAAATGCCCTGAGGCCCATTGGTCCTAGAGCTCCATTTATGCATAGGATATGCCCCAGTGCCTTAAATTAGCATTCTATTTCTAGGGCCTATTTATTGCTTCTACCGTCCTGAGATCCTTTTGCCCTATAGTAGGCCTGAGACACATTAACCCTGAGGGCCATTCACCAGTGTTGGGAACGAGTCGCTGGAAGTCGAGTCTGAGTCAAGTCTCGTGTCAATGATGTCTAGTTCGAGTCTTTTCGTGCAACGACTCGAGTCAAGTCAAGTCAATTTGCACTACAGACTCGAGTCAGTGTACATACAGACTCGAGTCGAGTCCCAAGTCTCGAATAGCCACGAAAGTACTAGACAGGGGTTCCCAAACTGGCTCTGCGGACGTGGAGACCTTTTTTTTGGGGTCCTCACCCGATTTCAGTAGGAAAACAGTAGCTCTGCAGACGCGAAGACCTTTTTTCTTTGGTCTTCACCCGGTTTCAGTAGGAAAATAATTAGATTGTCTGCAAGTGATTCGAGTCGCGACTCGAGTCCGAGTCGTAATGGTCGAGTCTCGAGTCACTAAAGTCGAGTCTCGAGTTGAGTCCGAGTCGTTTTGTGCAACGACTCGAGTCAAGTCAAGTCATTTTTGCAGCGCCTCGAGTCGAGTCACTGACTCGAGTCTCCCCAACACTGCCATTCACCTCAAATTTAACTCTTTATATGGGCCCCTTTACTCTAGTGCCCCAAACGTCCTATCGCCCAGTTCTGCCATACTATTCCATACTATGCCATACTATTCTTTGCTATGCCATACTATTCCATACTATTCTATAATTAGAGTGTTCTCTATTTATGGAATAGTATGGCATACTAGTACCAAAACATGGTGAGCCTGAAATTTGCTCACGGTCACGGGGTAGCTTAAAGACAAGCACCGGACATTGCATGCGGGTGCGACCATAGATGCGAAACGACTTTGTTCTAGCAACTCTGTTTTATTTTTATTTTTAGGTTTTGGCACAAAAAAATTATATCAGCAAAAAAGGAATGAGATACCAACAAGCGTTTTAAATTTACTAAAGTAAGATAAAATAATCTCGACGAAAAGAATCGATTATCGAATGTCGATTTAAGCCGAAAAAAAGTAAAGACAAGGCCATATTCGATACTCATTCAAAAAAGTAAAGGCTCCAATGCATTCGATGAACAAAAAGTAAAGAATATCGATATCGAATATCGATTACAATCGATTTTTCCCAACCCTGTCCATACCAGTGGCGCACCCAAGATTTGGCAAAAAAAAACTAGACAAAACCGGTGGGCCGCCGGAGTCTAAGGGGCTTGGTGCTTCGCTCCTACTAGCCAACGGTTTTTTACGATTTTCACGTAAAAAACACTCATTTTAGCACAGTTTTTGCTGATATGAATTACCGCTGATATGTTTTCCAAATCAAAAGAAAATTTTAAAATTAACTCAGTTAATTCTGATAATTTGGGTCTAGGCCTGCCTGCAATAACTTTTTTTTGATCGTTGTTGAAAACGAATATTTTTTTTGCTCTTCATTTTGGTTTTGGGAGGAAAATTGGGCATCTGCGGACTTGTTGACCTTTTTTTTTTTGCTCTTCACTTGACTTTGGGCGGAAAACGGACGGTTTCAAATTGCGCCCCCCCCCCCCTTTCAAATTCCTGGGCACTCCCCTGCTAGTGTTACCATATTTTCACTGCCCAAAAGGTAGACAGGTTCTTTGAGGGTCATCACTTCCGCAGATGTCCAATTTTCCGCCCAAAACCATGGCAGGTGAAGAGCAAAAAAAATATTCGTTTTCAACAACCATTGAAAAAAAAATTATGTGCAAATCGTAAAAATCCGTGGGCTGGTAGCAGCGGAGCACCAAGCCCCTTAGACTCCGGCGTTCCACCGGTTCTGGCAGAGCAGTCGACTTAGGGGGGCCAAGTGTTTATCAGGGGTGGCCAAAATTTGAAATTAAGCACGAAACGCGCTGTCTTCAAAAGAGTTAGCTTATTAATTGGGGAGGCCAAGCATGTTAATTGGGGGGGCAGGCCCCCCCGCCTTTTTACATTTACTTAAACGTAAAAGTGCAACTATGAACCGACCTTTAAGGTCTGTTTACACCAGAGGTGACGAACATGCGGCCCGCGAAAGAATTTCCTGCGGCCCGTGAACATTTTGGCTAGACAAGTACTCTTAAACTTTTTTCCCCGTCTAATCTTTGCGATACGATATCAAAAGCTCAGCCCCCGATTGAACCATGCGCGTATCACGCAGGAATGACACAATCATGCAGTACAAGCCTTTCATCTGTTTCAGGGTTCAGCAGTTCATCCATTGTTATGTAATAATAATAACATAACTCGCTGTCCATTGCAGCTTCATTAAGAGCTTATAGCTTGCCTTACAGTATTAGGGTTTATGTAAGATTGCAGACAGGAGCGTATTTATGGGAAGGGGTTGCATTGAGCCATGCCACCCCTTTTGGCCTTTTGACTCTGCCTTTTAGTAAAAGAAATAAAATCTATGGTGCCAAGTGACTAAAATATGCCAGACTTTTTTGATAGTTTCTGTAGCTTATGGCCAGGGGCGGATAAAAGGAGGTAGGATGAGGGATATGCATCCTCCCACCAGCCATTTTAAAAAACATTTTTCATGTATACAATTTTTCCATAACTTCAAACCTCTTTGATAGCAATTAGCCTTACGCCTTAAGCACACATAATCGAAAATGTGCGAACAAAATGCATCATATTTGGAGAAACACGCAGAATTAAGGTCAAAAAATTTAAACGGAACTTGCCTAAAAATTATTCAAAAAGCACTAAAATAGCAATTACAGCACGTAAATTTTTAAAATTTTTCCGGGGGAGCATGCCCCCGAACTCCCTTAGAGCTTTTCTTGTTTCTCAATCAGCTTGAAATTTGTTCTGCCGAAAAAAAAAATACGCCTAAAAAAATGTGGAAATTATGCCCCCCTTCCCTTTTTAAAATTTCTCGCTACGCACTGATTGCAGAAATAAATTGGTAGCTTGTAGTATCACATATGCAAATTTTACAGCTTTTTAAAGGTATTTGTTATTCTGTTTTCCAATCTATATTTAACAAGCCGTTTATTTTGATGTCTTCAGCAAAGACACGAAAGACTGTAGATGGATTTTTATAGTATTAGGCGCAATAGGTTTTTGACTAAAAATTTACGCGGCCCGCTTGTTCACTGGTAAATGACAAAGTGGCCCGCGATAGCAAATAGGTTCGTCACCCCTGGTTTACACTAAATGAGCTTTTCTTCCGATTTGCTATCGTACGAAATTTCATAAGATTTTTGACGCAAGCAATTGAGAGAATCATCTTTTACAGAATTCGATCACAAACAATTTGGATTTTTATCGATTGTTTTGCAAAGAATCTTATGATTGTTTTCTAAAATTTCGAGTAAAGTGACATAGTTTTACGTCATGAGCTGCCGATTTCGTAGCCTACGTCACTTTACGTACGAAAAGTCGTATGGTATTCTGTGGAAACACATCTTTGAGTGTATGCTGAAAGTGTGAAATCTAAAACAAGAGTCTTTTTGGCTTGCACCCATACACTGGCCTAAACTTAAATAACATATTTTGTATAAAATAAGTCTGGATGTTTATTCTAATATTGAGTTTGAAAGTGGAACAACGGGTAGACCTATACCTTATCGATGTAAGCTTTTTTGCAAAATCATGATTTAACTTTGAACGTGTGTATTCCACACTTCATTGATTAGCCTTACACCATATTGGCCTACTGTGGGTAGGTAAGCACCGTACAAGGCTTGCACGGTCAAGAGGTTTTTACATTTGTCTAATCAAAACCCGATCGATTTTTTCACTTTTAATGCAGCAATTTGTTTGATTGCTTTTTCGGTAAATGAAAAAGTCTTTTATGAATATCCTCGCCACAGTTGTCCTTGGGATAATTTTAAAACTCCGAAAATGCTTTATAGGCTACTTGATTTTGATTTAAAAAGCAACTTTTCAAGTTTGATTTAAGTACAATCAGGCTAACTACAGTTTTATTTCAGCTTCAGTTCATTAAATCAACAAGTTTTAACTGGGCGAGAAGAGAATATTACTGCAATGAAGATATCGGAGTTGCTCTTGCGCTTCATCATTATCATTCAATCACAGTAAGTTTGCACTAAAAAAAGTTAAACGTGAATGTATGGGCTTAATCAGTCTTATGGTAGTTAGCTAAGTTAGTTGATAAAAGAACCAGCTCGTTAATCACCAAATTAACAATTTCCTGTCGGTCTGTACGCGTTTGTGTCACTACAATTTCTGTTTTTTAGATTGCAACACTCTTATTCGTCAAGAAATATGCAAAAACTTGCCTCCAAAGAGTTGGACAAATTGCTTCATGAAAATTACGATTCCAGGTTGAGACCTCGCGTAGCAAGTAAGGCTAGTATTAGCACAGCAAAATATTTTTCGATTTAATTTATTTTTTGTCATTTTCTTATATTCTCAATTTTATAAACTTACCCAACGTGAATATGCTCAGGCAATAAAGGGAATGTATAGAATGAACGTGCTGACCTATTTAGATTTATATTATTTTCAAAAAGTTTTCTAAGAAAACGTCACTATTTGGACTTATATGTATCTGAAACTCTTCCTCAGCAAAGAGTATCTGAAACTCTTCCTCAGCTAGCCTATTTGCTTAGTTTTTTACTAGTCATTATTCTTAAAAAATGAAATCATTTTGTGGTATTTTGAAGGGAGTTTTTTCTCAAATAGGGTCGCCGTAAAGCTTTAAGCTGGTAGAAAGCTGTTTCAAAAGTGGTTTATTTGTCTTAGATGCTTTCAATTTCTGAACATTTTTTGCAGCTGGGCCTCTAATGATCGGATTAAATATGGACCTCACAGGCCTTAACAAAGTCTCTGAAAACACTATGGTAAGACCCTACGAACTTTTTGGCGAGATTTTGCTTTTAACCGGTATAAAGCATGTACGGTACTAAGGTCTTTTGCGTTCGATAAAGTTTTTATTTTTTGCCGGTAATAATGCTTGAACACAGAGTCTCAGAAAAAATCAGCGCATGCTCCTGGACTTAAATGACTGAATGAAACCATCTCTTTTTTCTCCGACAACCGGTATAACTTTGCCGGCAAATGAGCTATAATTAGGATGCTTTTTGTTGAGGAAAGTAGTTGTTATTTTGCTTTTGATTTGTCATGTTACCTCTAAAGTTCAAGAAAGTTTTCGTCATTAGGAACAAATTCATTTCAAAGCGGATTAGATCGGGATATTCATTTTAAAATCGATTTTTATTTTGACCAAAATTTTTTGTATGATGGGCAATTTTACCAATGTAGCAAATTCTCCTTTTTAAAAATCAATACAGCAGCCTACTCCTTAAAAAATTAGAAAACTTGTGGTCCGCTTATGTCTGCTTAATAAGTCCTTCAAGTAAAAGTTAATAATAAAATTACGGTGAAACTTACGAAAACTCTAAAATATATCGATCTTAATCCAATTTTACAGAAACGGCAGCCTTGCTTCGGCGCAATCTGTGGCTCCTGATCTCAAACTTTTGTGATTGTTGGTCTTCTGAACAAAATTCGTAACTTTCATGGTCTCTTAATATACGCTAAAGAAATATGTTAAGCTAATACTTCAAGGACAGACCATTTTTGAGACTTCTTTGGGTTTCGGGGACAGAGTTCCCCGGTTGAGAAAGACTTCTGCAGTGCTGTAATGTTGACCATGATGCCTTTATTTTACTAGGATTACATGATGACGCTCTTTTTGTATCAAACTTGGCCAGACAAACGCTTGAAAATCAGGCGAAAAAGATTGAAAAAACTCAACTTAACACTTTCCAGTGAAGTCTTGGACCAAGTCTGGGTAAGAGTTGCTGAATACGGTTTCACTACATACAGTAAACCAAATTAGGGTAAATATTGTTTCAAGTAACTCATATTCGATTTACAACTGGAGTCTAAGTTATGACAGTTTAATTGAAAATTGCTTGCTCATTTTTTGTCAAGTTCTTTTCTTGCATATTTTACGCTATTGCAATGAAAAACTTTTTGCTATTTTCAGCTTCCTGATACATGCTTCCACAACGACAAAAAGTCGTTTATTCATTCAGTCACCAAAGAAAATCGGATGATTAAAATCCAACCCGATGGAACCGTGTTTTATGGAATGAGGTAAATTTGCGTATAGTTGGTCGCTATCTGTGTTGTAGACCTAAAGCACCATAATAACTCATTACGAACGCTTAGCACCTGCATTAAAAAATACGCTTTTTTTTAAAGAAAAAAAGAGTTTTCTTCACTTTTCATTCAACGAACTCCTACTGAATTTCTTGAGAAAATCAGTAGATCATTCAGAACGATTGTGCAGCATCCATGCCGAGTTGCACACTTTCCGAAAGCTTAACTCTGTGAATGTAAGTTTATTCATGAAGAAGTAGCGATGCAAAATTAAGGTAATCCCGCTAAAAAGTTTGAGACATTAGTGAAGGTTTGGCCTCCTATAGATGTGCTATGTATAATACCCATCTCATGCTTTCTTCATGCACGCAATATGGCAGAGCCCATCTGTTTTTTAAGTTTGTTATTTAATATTCTGTAGTAAATCTATCGGTGCTGCGGACTGTTTATACAATAGGGTTGAACTTAAATTGATGTTTTTCAGGTTAACTCCTCATCTTTCTTGTATAATGGATCTCACTCGCTTTCCTTTGGATGAACAAACTTGTTTTTTGGAACTTGAGAGTTGTAAGTTTGAGAATCTAAGCTATGCCTATATAAATCTTCGTAATAAGCTTGGCAACTCATAATCAGATCAACTGCTGTCTGTTGTTCATTCGACGAAATTGATGAGCAGTGTAGAAAACAAACGCTTGAAAGTTAGAGAAGTTAAAATGTAGGAAAAAAAATGTTGAATATATCTACATGGCACTGACTATTTCAAGAAACTTGAAAAACACGCAAAAAAATTGAGAACTCTACCACGCCATCTTTATTCGCTAGCTTTTGCAATTATTGCAATTTATCAAACAATTTCTTTGCCTTGTTTGCTTTGTACCGTGTATAAGCAGGGCTGGTGAGAGGAAAGGCAGGGGGTACAAAGTACCGGAGCCTGTCATGTTTTGAGGGGCCCGTGGAGGGGCCCCGCTCTTATAAAATTTTTCTTTAGGGACACACGCGAAGAAATGCTGGAGAAATTACGTCTTTGCTATGTTAAGACCTACGTTCAATGTGCGAAGTAGGGGAGGGGGGATGGAGGTGACTTGTCTCCCCAATAAAAATAGTCGTCCCCCCCAGCAAAGAAAGAAAATTTGTCCTGGGGTGGATGCCAAAACGTCCCCCCCATTGATAAGTACCGTAAGAAGTTAAATGTTTTTTATACGTGTTGCTTGTGGGTACGGACTGCGGCGATACTTGATGATGATGATTTCTTCATTTTTATCCTCCTATCGCGCTGTCGTGCTAGTCTGGTATCGAACCAGTACTTTTAAAGTGTCAGCTGATTGTACAAAGTTCATTCTGTTTACTGCAATGTGTGCGCCGCAAGTCAATCTGTGTAAAGCCTTGTAATTTGTTTTGCATTCTGTTTCAGCACCGTACAGTTGATTAACTGCAGTAGTAGGTGCATGCCTTGAGCACTTGAGCAGTTCTTACTTGTAGCAGTGTTAGTGACCTAGTATTCGTTCAGTTTTGTAATGTGTCTTTACTCTTTTAAGTTATTACCGCAGGGTATTTTTAGTTATGTACAGTGGAATTCGGTTAATAAATCCACCTCGGGACAGCCGGTTTTGGATTTAATATGCGGCAGCTTTAATAAACGGCGTTTCCTAAAAATGCATCTCACCAATGTGGATATCCCCCTGCAGCGGTAAAAATGCACAAAATATAGTATTTTTTCAATATTTATTCGATACAGAAAAATCTGCGCAATGAAGTTTGCTTCGGTGGAAATGTTTTCCTCAGATGGCCATCCACTTCTTCTTTCATATCACAAAGCATGTCCATCTTCGTAAACCCAGTACGCTCTAGCCCCAGGGCCAAGCGACGAAAACATTTCCGCATCTCTGCTGCTGATGGCGTTTCTTCTTCTGAACCATCATTATCATCATCTTCGTCATCAGAAATTTCAACAAATCCATCCTGGTTTTGTATCATTGAAACAAGATTCTCAGTGAATTCTTCCTCAGTCTGATTTTGCACACTCCTACGACTGGCGTTCAATTAGTCTGCTTGATTAGGCCTACCAGTACACTAGGGCATGTACGTACTTGTCCATACGAAACTGATAATCCAATGTTGTACGTACTTATTAACACATAATGAAGAAAAATTTGACTGCATAAAGCACGTAAACTGGATGTATTAAGCGGCGCTTGGATATATTAACCGAAGTTTTTATAACGGGAAAGGATTGGGACGATTCCGTTCCAAGCAAATTGGATGTAATAAGCGGCTGGATTTATTAACCGTGGATTCATTAACCGAATTCCACTTGTATATTTTGTTTAGATGTAGTTTTGTTTTAAGTGAATAAAAGCCACAGTTTCGGTAATACGACAGACTCGCTTAGGAGTTGCCTTTGTTTCCAAGTTTTCCGGTTGAATTTTGCTTCTGACTTCTTTAATTTGCTGCTTGCCAGATTCCACCAAGCAGAGATACTCATCGTGAAGCATCTTATCCAAGGACGCAACAACGAGACTAGGCTGGGAGTTGAACCATTAACCCTGCGATCATGGTCGTCGTAAAAACAACGCTCTAAACCACTGCGCCACGCTGCCGAGTTTCAAGCATGTCTTGTAACAATTATGGTTTCCTTCGCAAACTAATCAAGAATAACCTTTTCAGTGCGCCTATTACAGAACAGAAATTTTTCATCAACTTTACAACACGTCAGCAGTTTTTTATAAGCGTTAGTGAAATATGTTAAAATAGCGGTTCCCCAACTTTTTTCGTATCATTTTTGAGATTGAGAGTATAAATTAATAAAACACTAGCCTAAACCTTCTGGGGCTCCGCCCCGGACCCCGCTGGGGTAGCTTACTGCTCTCCCCCCAAACCCCTTGCTTCATTTATAAAACAAAAACCTGTCTAAAACAAGGCTAATGAAGTTTTCGAAATTCTACCGTCGATAATTTTTGTTCATCATGCTGGTGGTATGCAAACACGCAGTACGCCCTCCACCACTGTTTTAATTTGGTCATTGACCAATGACATCGCCCCAGAAGCGTATTTAGGGGGGGCATTGTGCCATGGCCCCTGCCCTTTTGACTTTGCCTTTTAGTAAAAAAGAACAAATGCATGATGCCAAGTGACCGAAATACACCAGACCCCTTTGATGGCTTTTATTTTATGGCTAGGGGCAAATCTAGGGGGGTGGGAATGGAATGAGGGAATGTATTCACCTCACCAGCCTTTTTCAACTATGTTTTTGATAAATACAAATTTTCCATAATTTCGAACCTCTTCGATAATAATTGACCATACGCCTTAAGCACGCACAATTGAAAATGTGCGAACAAAATGCACCATATTTGGTAAAGTACTCAGAATTAGGGTCAAAAAATGTAAACAAAGTTTGCCTGAAAAATGTTCAAAAAGCACTAAAATAGCCCTTACAGCATGTAATATTTCAAAAATTTCCCGGGGGAGCAAACCCCCGGACCCCCCTAAAGTTTTTCTGTTTTTCAATCTGCTTCAATTAGCTCTGCTGAAAAAACTGCGCTTGAAAAAAAATGGTAAAATTATGTCCTCCCCCCCTTTTAAAATTTCTTGCTACGCCACTGCATCGCCCCATGAACAATGAACACCATTTTCACAACATTGTCTTGTTGTTTGGGTTCAGAATTCAAGCAAAATTGTAGACAAAACCATCCCCCCCAGTAAAAATTTTCTACTTCGCACACTGCCTACGTCTGCGCAATGTTAAGTCCTTCCCTTTTTTAGAGAATTAAATTTTGGTGCCGAAGGGGCCCGCATTATATCTCTGCCCCGGGGCCCGGATTTTCTCTCGACGGCCCTGCGTGCAAGAGTTATTAGATAAAGAAAATACCGCGATTCAATTATGACGTAATGACAGTCACTAAACAACACTGTTCAGCCAACTTGTTTCAAAGTATAATTTTATGATGATAAACTTGTATTTTATTACAGATGCCTATGCTACTTCAGATATTCAGTTTTATTTAAAAGGAGGCGCCGACAAGGCTGTTACTGGATTTGATGAACTAAGTCATCCAGAATTCAAAGTTCTGAGTATGGATACAACCGTGCAAAATATTAGTTTAAATACAGGTGTGTGTAAAGGCAAATTAAATGGTGTTCATTATTTGTATCAGTGAAGAGAAAGGACAGAGATTTTTGTTAATTTGTCTTCCCCTAAGAGCTCTGCCAACGCTGAAATTTTAGATGACTGGACTGGTATGGTGGTTTTGTGTCTTTAATTATAAGTTATTGTATTCTTTTTACGTTTATCATGTATTAGGTGTCTATTCGAGGGTAACAATGCGTTTTAAAATGAAACGAACTACTGTGCATTACATTCTACAAACTTACACACCATGCGCATCAATGGCCATGGCAAGCTGGTTGTCGTTTTGGATTGATGAAACTGCTACTTCAGCCAGAACAACTTTAGGTAATGACATAGGCTACTTTTACTTAGTTTAAAACTTTGTATTATTTCATCAAGACTAGGCTTTTGTTACTAATGACTTTTCGGCAGGAAATAAAACGACTGGTTATCTTTGATATAACCACAAGCTTAGCCAGGATTTTGCAATGGGAAAGGGTTTGAGAATGACGTCACATTTGATCATGCGCTGTATACAGGAGCGGATCCAGAAAGTTTTGGAGGGGTACATGTAATTTTGAATTAGGTTGAATGTTGAATGAATGCAAAGACGTTTAAACTCGGAAACAGGCGTAAATAAGCTTTTTGAAAATGTTTCATGTCAGGGGCGTATTCAGAAATTTTTTCAGGGAGGGGGCATCAATTTCCGTCACTTTTTTCAAGAGTATTTTTTCGGCAGAGTTAATTTTAAGCAACTTAAGTGCCAAAAACAACTCTAGGGGGGTCCGGGGGCATGCTCCCCCGGAAAAGTTTTGAAAATTTGCATGCTGCAATGGCCATTTTAGTGCTTTTTGAACAAGTTTTAAGGAAAGTTTGTCATATTTTTGGCCCCTAACTTTGAGTGTTTCACCAATGATGCATTTTGTTTGCACAGTTTCGATTATGTATGACGTAATTTGAGGCTCAATGGGGTTGTACCCCCCAACCTCCCTCCCTCCCCCCCGTGGCTACGCCACTGGATACAACGCGGTTGTCGATAAGGATTTACGGCTAGAAGGCCCGGCTCAGCACTGCTTTTTATTGATTATACAAAACTCTCACCTCCTCCTCTGGGTGGCGCAAAAGTGAATACAAACTTAAAAGGCATTCAAATGTTGAAGTATGAATAGCTAATTTAGCACATTTAATGCGTACAAGTTTATATTTACTTTTGCGCCATCCAGTGGAAAAGATGAGAGTTTTATTTAATCAATTAAAAAAAATAATGGAATTGGCAGAGTGGTTGGTACGTTGGGCTCCGGAACTAGTTTCTTGGGATCGAAGCCAAACTAGGTCGTCTTCCATGATGCATATACTTCACTAACATAAAAACCCAAGCCAAAATGATGTGGCTTACAAAAATGTTGAAGAGCTAATGAGCTATGCATAACTGCAGAATGCTTTCAAACGTTACGGTGTATTTCAGGCATAACCAGCGTCTTGACTATCATTACCATTGGAATAAACAACCGCCAATCACTTCCAAAGATATCATACGTGAATGCATTGGAGATCTATTCTTTAGTTTGCTTTACGTTCGTTCTTCTTAGCTTCATGGAATTTGTTGCAGTCAACTGGTTCTTCATTGAAAATGCTGCAAATAAACGAGTGAATGGAGCTCAAAAGCGCCCAAGAAAGTGGAACCAAAGCTACTCGGTTTGACTAAATTATCGTTGCATTTTTGATTAGGATGAATTTAAACGTCGACTTGTTGCTTGGATTTGCAGCCAGAAAATTAGGTTTCAATTCGATAGTAGCTGGTCTGTCCTGAAGCCATAATAGTTTCACGCTGCTTTCGAACTTGGCACTGTTTAAGTTGTGCAAAAAGAATATGAGTTACAGCTCAGACGGCCGTAACAGCGTCTGCCTCTGGAACTGTAGACTTGGGTTTGCATGATTCCGAGTCGGGTCAAACGAATGGCTTTATAATTGCTAAATAACTTTTATTCACAGCTTCCCTGCTTGACGCTCAGCATTAAAGGGACAGTGTGGAGAACAATCCGGCAAGTTTACTTGTTGAGTCGTTGTGCCGTTGGGAAAGGCATTTCGCGGGATTCCCCCATCGTGGTGTGGAAGACAGGTAGCCGGCAACTCCTAAGTGAGCTCGTTATTGCGCTTGATCGCTTTCTCGTGATATAGAAGGATAATTATACAACTGAATAAAAATCTTCAGTTAGTAGCCCTCTAAAAAATTGTGAGAATACAAGTGCATGTTTCACTGGTAAGGTTTATTTCCGTTTTTGTTTTTTTTTTTAAGCGAAAGCATTGACTTAGCACTAATGTAAAATATGAGGTAGGCTAAATGATGACTTTAGTCGTCGATTTTCTCATCATTGTACCATAAATAGTGATGTAAATCGTTTTTTTTTGCTTTCGTTATTTTAAAAAAATGTGTTTTTTTTGCAAAAAACAACATGGCTTAAAAAAACTTGTTCTTTTGAAAAATATATTCTGAAGTAGCCTAATTATCTGTATTAGCCTCCGAACTGTTTATCGTTTGGTCTTTTCGTAGAGATGGATCTAATATGTAGCGAATGGAGGGGCGTTTAATTCTGCCCCGAAATCTGTAACTGAAAGAACCTTTCACCAAGTCTAAAGCGGAAAGTACCGTGTCCGTGCTTAGTTCTACTAGCTTAGGTTTTATAGGTTAACACCACGAATCCCAATCCACACCGCAGAAAAATATTTCACCGCTATGCAAGACGACAAAAAAACATCTTTTTACTCTGGGACATCCTCGTTTACTCCACTATGGGGTAGCGGTCGCTCACCATCACTGAACACACTCCCAACGAAAGTATACACAAACTCGCAGGAACCTCAATGATTGTTTAATTTAACAAAGGTTGAAAAATAAAGCCGAATAAAGTCGCAACACATAACTGCCACAAAGAAAATTGAAAACGCAAGAACAAATTCTTCAGTGAATATAAACTAAAGTTGCATATTTTGTAATACTGTAACTGCCACATCCGTTTTTCGCAATAATGCAACTATACCGTAAATGCACTGACAGTCATGTTTTAATCAGAGATGGGCATTTGTTTAGATAATTTCTCGGCGGTAATTTATTACCGATTATCGTTATCGCTCAAAATAGTTTTGATTTATCAATAACCGATATCGTTTTTGTAATAGGCCCTATATTTTATTATCGCCGATAAATTGTCGCGATAAACGATTCTTTATGCACACAGTGTTCAAACTTCGAAGTTAGTGAGTTGGCGCCATTCAAAAATACACGGTGTTTATTAAGGGTTGTTGCAATTTGAAAAAAATATCTCTTTGCTTTGTTTAATGTCACGGCAGAGCCAGTGAACTGCTCTCTTTTCTTGAAAAATGTACAGAAACATTTTTGAAATTTGGCTCACAAAAAAAACTTCGTCACACTCATTGAAAATTTACCGCAACATTTATTGGAAAAATTTATCGGCGATAACTTATCGATTACCAATATCGCTTTAAGAAATTGAGATTTATCGATTATCGGTATCGCCCAGGGCTTTTTTGAAGTTATCGATTATCGTTATCGCTTTAGTACAGAAAGGTTTATTGTGCCCATCACTGGTTTTACTAAGCTCTCGTATCTTAAAAATAATCGTAACTAAACCAAAAAAAAGTTTTCTTTAAATTTGAACTTTCAGCCAAAATATGTGCCATATAATGCTTCGATTCAATTAAAAACCAATAATACGTCCGGTAGGCCTACAGTCTACACAGAGCCGGCGACAGAGCAGCCGACTTAGGGGGTCAAGCGTTTATCAGGAGGGCCAAAGTTTGAAATTAAGCACAAAAGCCGCTGTCTGCAAACGAGTAAGCTTGTTGATTGGGGGTCTTGCCCCCCCTGGCGCCGGCCCTGAGTTTACACCTAGTGGTTGGGCTACGGAACTCAAAATTTAGCACAGCCGAACCGTGCAAATCGAAAAATAGGCTTACATGGTAAGCGTTACCTAAGTAAGTAAGTAATTTATTGATTTTTTACCTAAGGTTCACATTAATCTTGGCTACAAATAAAAAATGAAAATTAAGCAATATCATTCCACCACCTACAGTAGGCTACTGTCGTGTTCAGTATGTTAACGCGATTTCATGCTACTTACCAAGCTTTGTATTAAAAACAAACTTGTTTAGCTTTATCATGTAAAAATGCATAAAAAAAAACAATAAAAAAAACACAAAAAACAAAACAAAAAAACGAGGTAAAAAAAAAACAACTGCAAAAAAACGTCTTTTTACATCACTAACCATAACCAGTTTCTTATTGCTAATCCGTACAGTACATTTTTTTGGTTTCTGGAGCCAAATTTTGCGGATTCGATGCTCGATATTTTACCAATACATGCAAAAGTAAATATTTCGTAGAGGTAAAATGTGCTTCTTAGCTTTTTTACCAATTTTTTAGAGAGCAATGGCTTCTTCAAATACAGTTATTGGAAAAAAAATTGAAGAAACATCGCAAAGCAATGACGACGAAAGTATTGGTCAACCATGCCTGGGATGTCGAAACCGAAATGAAATGGAAGTTAATGCCATCGACAAAATGTCTCAGATTTTCTTTCCAGTCACGTTCTTTGTATTTAACCTCTATTATTGGATATATTATATCTATTTTTAGCATAATGTGTGAATTAAATTTTCTATTAAAAGCCATGCATTACGTTTTGTCCATACCGATACGTTTTGAGATATTTAGTGGGAAGCAGCTAGAGTGAGTAAAGGTGCATTTACCGATACGCGATTCGCGGCATGCGACAAAAATTTTTTGCACCTTGTTTGGTTTATTTTACAGTTCACAGATAACGCGAAAACATGCAAAATCCTTCTACATTTACAGTAGGCCTACTCACATTGTAATTTTAGTCGCGTTGACGCGTACCGCGTGTCGCGCGTATCGGTGAACGTGCCTTATAGTGAGGACTACATGAAGGCGAACTTTAGGCTAATAGATAAACATACGTAGGTTATCAGGTCTCATGCGTTATAAACTGAAACAAACTTTTTTTGACAATGTGCCAGAAAAGTATTCATCAAGCAGGTTGACTTGAATTGTAGGTTGATGTAGAAAACGTGCTTAACGTACGAGGAGGCAGCTAGGTTTAGATTGCGTTCGCATGTCGTAAAGTTACAGGACGATACGTTTCTTAGTCATTGATACTGTAGATGCAGCGTCTTTTAATGTTTGCCTTGAACTCCGTGCCGTTTTTACTTTTGTTAACAAAGACAGACGTTTCACATTAACGGTCGGTTCAAACTTCAGTAGGTCTACAGTAGAATAGATGATCAGATTTGCTCTAGGCCACCTTTTTTCCCTGGTAATTGTTTTCATAATTATTTTTATGTCACGGTGACGTCACTACGTATATCGTAGTTGATCAAAAAGTGTCTTCATGGTGTCGTGTCACATTATACAGTACAAGCAGTGGCGTAACCACGGTTGAGGGGGGGGTTGGAGGTTACAATTCTCCCATTGAGTCTCAAGTGATGTCATACTTACGTATCTTTCTGATTTTCTTTTTGAAGCGTTAGTTACTTGTACTACTCTTTCTTAAGCAAGTAGGCCTACCCGTAACTGTGGCCTAAGTCGGTTATTTTATGTTAATTGGACGCGTAGCCAGAGGCGTATCCTAAAAACTCGATTTAGCGGATGATAAACGGCGCAGAAATACTGTACATTCACAACAGAAGTATCAAATAGCATTTACGAAGTACTCGGCGAGTACTGTACTCGTACTCCAGTACAGCTTTTCTGAGTACTCGTACTCGAAGCTTTTAATCTCAAAAAGTACTCGTACTCGAACCTAAAAGTACTCGGACTCGGTCTAAAAATCAGTCGAGTGCATGAGTACTTTGATTTTTATCATACTTATAATACTTAGCCTATAGGCCTAACAAAAACTTTCGTCGAAACCTGCTTAAAAGTTCTGTAAAAGTTAATGTCGACTATAAAGAGCCTAAAACCGGTGTTTAAAGTGGTAATATATATTTAAATAAACAACTTCAAGAAAAGTGGTTCCAATTTATGCAGCAAATGCCTGCAACTGATTTTAAAGTGTAAAGTTTAACTGCGAAAAATGTACTCGGTACTCGAAGTCAACCACCAGTGCTCGTACTCGAACATTCTCAAGGTAAGTACTCGATACTCGTACTCAAAGATTGAGTAGGCTACTCCACTCCGTCACTTTGAAATAGCACAGAGTTTACTTTTAACGTTTTTAACGGTTACCCATTGGCGCACGCAGGGGGCGCGGTGCTATGCCCCCCCCCCTTTGGCCCTGTAAAAAGATGCTAAAGCCTAACTTTAGATGTATAATTTCTCAAACTAATAGTGGTTGCAGTCTCCTTTCACTTAATTTAGCCAAGCTACTGCTTTTAGACATAAGCTGCGAAAATATTTTGCATTGTCCATAGTGACTGCACTCACCACGTACCCTTTTTCGATAAAAAAATGTGCTAAAATGAGTGTTTTTTATGTGAAAACCGTAAAAATTAGTCGGCGGCTAGGGGTTTCACCCCCGGTTGTGCCCCCTCCTTTGCCAAACCCTGGGTGCGCCACTGCTGTTACCCTCTTGTAATATTTTGATACTCGGGTGTCCAGTTTATAGAATTTAAAATTTAGAGCGTAAACACGGTGCGGAAAAGTTAAAACTCTTTTAATTAAGATTGAAATGGCTTTACAAGTTATTTACTTCTTTTTCTGATTTTTTTTTTTTTTTAAGTGCTAAGTACTTTGTCATTGATAATCTGGTTTTGTAATTGTCATAATAACAAGAATCTTGTTCTTTGCCGTTATGCTTATAAAGAATGACCCAATTTTATTAGCAGGGCAATGCCGCTCCTGTACACGCAACTGCCCTCCGCCCCTCAGACCTTCCGTAGAAAAAAGGCTACACGATTTCAAGCAAAAATGTTTTACGTTGCTCAATCAATCAATCGGTCAATTACAACTTTTATTTCTGACGGCCAACAATAACCAATCAAAATAACGCATGAAAATAAAATAGCGCAGAAAAAGGAATAGGGCCTATGCAACAAAAACGCAAAACGTTGAAACATACAAGTTAAAAATAACTGTGCATGGTTGCACAACCTACTGCAAATCAAAAACTAATAAATACCCAAAAAAATGCAACTACCGGTAAATGTAGGCCTATGGTGTAGCAGCCCCATGGGTGCAAATCTAGGGGGGATGTATCCCCCCAATAATTCGCCTGCATCCCCCAATATTTTCACGCCCCACATCAGCGAACTAGATGACCTTTTTTTGGTCTTCACCAGTGCCGTAGCAGCTCAACTTTGGGCCCCCCCCAAAAACCCTTTCAAGTCCCCAATACTTAGCTTTCGATATGAATTGTTTTAGGTTTTTCCAGGGGTAACAACTCAGTTTCTCACCACAATGCGAATACTGTGGTAAAATTAAAACATATAACGCGTTATCACTGTGTAAAAATAAAAAGTGTAATTTTAAGACAAGTTTGTTACACCCAATTCATTTTCCATTAAAATCGTTTAGCTCAGGGTTTTTCTACCATTTTCTGCTCATGGCCCACTGAAATGATAAAATATGATGGTGGCCCAATAACTTTTGCTAAAAGGTACAAAGTCAACGTGATGGCATGATTAGGGAATGCTGATGTCGCTCTCTAGTCAAGCTCTGTGGCCCACTGAAAACCATGATGTGGCCCACTGTTGGGTCATGGCCAATAGGTTGAAAACCTCCGGTCTAGCTAGAGCGCACTTTTTCGTACACAGATGTTTTTTTGACAGCATCATAATCTGGAGATCGGGCGCATTAACTTTCGATTGACAACATGGCCAGCGAAGAACCAATCGGATGGCCGAGTGGATAGAGCGTGTGCTTCTGAGCCTGAAGGAGTGAATAGACTGAGGGTTTGATCACTAGTCGAGTCAAACCAATGACTTAAAAATTGGTATTCACAGCTTCCCAACTAGACATTCAGCATTAAAGGGATAGTGTTAAGAAAGCCGTCAAGTTTGCTTGTGCCGTTGGGAAAAACACTTACCGAGATTCCCCATCTAAGTGCGGTAAGTAAACAGATGGCCGGCAACTCCTAAGGGAGCTCGTGTAGCGCCCCATTGCTTTCTGTGATAGGTGGATAAAAATGCCAACAAATGGAAAGAAAAAAGATAGTCTGCTGTTTGCCATATTAGATGTAATAAACGTTTTAATAAATTTCAGTTTTCTGAAGCTTTGTTCAGCACTAGTAACAGTAACAACGCATTTTGTAAACTCGAGAATCAAGGCAAGCGAGCACTTACAAGTATTACTATTGAATTAAAAGTTCAACGGTATTGAAGGGAGACTGCCAAACGAGCTTGTGTCGTTCTAATCAGCAACCATCTGATATAAATATCAAATGCAATAGACTCCAGCCGTGAATCGAACCCGTCGCAAAGAATCTGAACCTGCGTGCGGTACTGCCGGATCATATTGCTGACAATGGCTGTTCATGCACGAAGCTGCTGGGTGTAAACAGCAATGCAAAGACAGAAGCGACATCACATGTCAGCTTAAAACTTTCTAGTATCGACATAATAGCCTGGTCCACCAGTTGTTTTAAAAAGTTTGCTTTGAATCTCTTCCTCAGAAGCTGTACGATATAGATTTGCATCGTAACTAAACATTCTCTTTTTCTATTTTCATTCTCTTTTTTTTTTTGCTTTTTGATTGAGGAAGACCGGACCAATGTCCAATTCCTGCGCTATTTCAAAAGCACACGTTTTCAAACTAGCAAATCCTTTTTCAATGGACTTTTGTATTCGATGTCAGATTATGGTTGCTGACACAGAAATAGGGTAGGATTGAATTTAATTTACCGATCGGATGGCCGAGTGGATAGAGCATCTGCTTCTAGATTGGTGGACTCCGGGATTCAATTCCGAGTCCGGTCAAACCAACGACTTGAAAATTGGTATTCACAGCTTTTTTGGTTGACGTTCAGCATAATGGATAGCGCGAAACAAGCCGTCAAGTTCGCTTGTTGTGCTGTTGGGAAAGGCACTAAACGGGATTACCCCATCTAAGTGTGGTAGACCGATGGTCGGCAACTCCTAAGCGAGCTCGTATAGCGCCCCGTCGCTTTTTCATGATAGGAGAATAAAATTGCGAATAAATAAAAAATAAATAGATAAAATTTTAAATCTGCTCACAAGGTGTTAATGAATTTGAATTTAATTTTTTCAAGAGGAATGAATTTGAATTTAAGGTTTGAAAAATGATTGCATCCAACTCTGCACCGGCCTCCTTTTTCAAGTCCTACGCGCATTCTTACACACAGTGTATTGTTTATGACATCATTATGCAGTTTATGACGCTATTTGAAAGGAAACGATAGCGAAAAATTTTAAAACTGAAATATATAGAATCTGAGCGCAAAAAATCTCATTCAACGCGATTCGCCAAGCAAAACTTTGTTTTTGAATTGATGCAACTTCGGGTCCTTCAAGACAATTTGGGGCCCCTTTTGGCAGTGTGGGCCCCCCCAATTGGGGGGTTTGGGGGGCGGCTGCTACGGCTCTGGTCTTTACTACATTTTGAGCAAGAAATTGGTCATCTGGGAAGTGATGACGCGCTTTTTTGGTCTTCACTGCTTTTTGGGCAAGAAATTGGTCATCTGGGAAGTGATTTTTTTTTTGGTCTTCACTACATTTTAGGCGAGAAATTGGTCATTTGGGAATTAAGTGATGACCTTATTCTTTTTGGTCTTCACTACATTTTGGGCAAGAAATTGGTCATTTGGGAAGTGATGACCTTTTTTTTTTGGTCTTCACTTCATTGCACTTCGCTGTGGTGGGCAAAAATTTGGGCAACCGCGCGGGGTTGTCAAATTTGCTAAATCATCCCTCCCAATCTCGAAAAATGGCAAAAAATGGTCAATTTCGCAGAATCATTCCTTCCAATGCTCAACATGGATTTTTCAACATACTAACCGTTTCAAGCTCTCAAAAAAGAGCTAAATCGCTGACATTTGAATATCGTTTTAGCAGTTCACCAGAAAGCATTCCTTAAATTCCTTACTATAATTGTGCCTTAAACTGCCTTTGGTATTTTCGTTCAAAACATCTCCCTTAAATTTGAGACCATCGTTTGTTATTACGCAACGTATGGTCAAATGTGACGTCACTCTCAACCCTTCCTATTGCAAAATCCTGGCTTCGCTATTGAGTAGAAGAGCTACCGGTATCATTTTACCTGTGAAGTTATATTCTTATTCATTAGTTAGTGAAGATCAATCATCCATCAAGCCATGATCAAGCATGAACCGAAAATGCTGAAATTTAATGCTAATAGCGCAGCTCATCATGTGGACAAAATCAACCAATCAGAAAAGGCCACACGGAACATACACGAAATACAAGTTGTTTATAAATTGTGCAGACGCAGGTTTGGCACACCAGTAAGTTTAATCTTGACTTTCACTTGAATTGTTGTAGATTAATAATGATTTTTCGGTTGTTTTTGGTTATTAAAAGTAGGTAGTTAGCTACTAAAACTCTAGCTGAACAAGTTCTAGCTCAGGTAGATAGTACATGTGCCACATAAGTTTAGGCTAGTACCATCAGATGATGACTGATGTAGTGATGTGTCCCTGCCAAAGGAACATTGCGGTATGGAAAAAAGAGAACTTATAGTTTCATTATCAGATAGTGAAGTTACTATGTAAAATATTTTAAGTTAGGCTGTATGCTACAAAACTGTAAAAATGCTTTCTATCTATCAATGTTTGTAGCCTAACATACCGATACTGTACAGCTGTACTTGACTAACAGCCAGGTCTGTCAAAGTTTCACTGTGGCATGGGCTGTCAAAGATTGATCGTATGTAGGCCTACTGGTAGACTTGGCTACTGGGCTATATCAAAGATCAAAAGATTTTACAGTTTATGTGAGACAAGCAGATTCTTACTGTCTTAGAGATAAGGCAAGCATTGTTAAAACCTTTGCAATTTTGTGCAAAGGTTTTAACAATGCTTGCCTTATCTCTAAGACAGTAAGTTTAGATTGAATTTGAAAAGATCTAGTTAGATCTATACAGAGATTGAATTTGAAAAGATCTAGTTAGAAAAAAACATTTTGTGCAAGTTTAGATTGAATTTGAAAAGATCTAGTTAGATCTATCTGTCTATACAGAGTTGCCAGTACACTTTCAAATTTGGGGAAGAGTTGCCACACTGTACCACTGTGATAAAAATCAATCCCTAAGGCTTGATACTGGTAGCCTACCTAGTGCAATTTTGTAAAAAGTACCTAAGTTAGCCTTTGTATAGCAAGCATTTTCTGTTCCTCTGCTGTATTGCTTCTGTTTTTGGTTTTATTGTTCTTGTGTCTATTGGTATGCAGAGCTAATCAGTTGATATTCACAGCTGAACCCAAAACACCATTTTGCTTAATTAGGCCTATATACCTATACCGGTCAGGGGTCAAAATTAACTCTTTAAGCAGTAAATCCATCGGACAGACTGTCGCTAATATCAGCTTGTGCGAAGCAATCTCAACTTACCTGAAAAATATACTGTCTATGGTCGAACCAGCTGCAGCTAGTATCAACTTGCCCGAAAAAAACATGAGCGTGTGAAATCACGATCTTTATTAAAAAAAGTAAAGGAAGTGTCTATATTGTCGTATATAGTGCTACCCTTTTACATAGTGAGAGCGCCAGCAAAATAGCTTCTAGGTCTATTTTGCCGAAAGTAGGGAAAGTAGGCTAGATGCTGATTTTAGCTGCTGCCAGCAAAATAGACCTAAGAACCATTTTGTCGTTGGCGGCAAAATAAGCACTGCCAAAAGTAAAACACAAAGCACTTTTCTTTTTGCTCAAAATTCTGTCTGCGCTTGCGTGGCCTAGCGTGATTCTACAATCGAATTGCAGATAGAGGATCAAAGTTGGCATTGCTTAACGAATGTAAAATAAAACTTGTGACTTTAGGATAATGAGGTGTGATTGATTTAATTACTGTCGGTTCTACACTAAATTTTTGCACATTTTGGAGTACCACAAATTATGAGTGTGTTTATTTGATGAACAAAAGGACTCAATTATTGCAACTTACACGAGATTTTCACGCTGGCAAAATTTTCTGTTAACAGTAAAAGTGTTGGTTCGACTGGCACATGAAGAACGTAAACAACATGCCGTATTTGATTTCATGTGAAACAACATAAAACTGCGCTGGTTGACTGGCAAGTGAAAAATCAAAACAACTTGCCCAAGGCAATTTCAGTCAGTCTCTGACTGATGAACAGGCATTAATTTCAAACCCTGCTGATACTGTTTATTTTTTCAGGTTTTGTATGAAACAGTCTAATTTACTGTATAACAGTATAGACTAGCGATAGGTTTCCAGTTACTCGGTTTAAATTAATTTTTAATTCTCTGTAATAATATTGAAAAAAACTTTCAAAATGTTTAAAACATTAGGTAAGTTGAGTGATTGGAAAAAGTCTGTTGATTTCAACTTATCGCATTATTGCTATCACTAACTTGCACTTTTCAGGAATATTATTATTGGGTTTGACCTTATCTTATGGATTGTATACTTCCAATGATGATGTCATTGAGCTTACTGCATCAAATTTTCAAAGAGAAGTCATCAATAGTGATGAGTTATGGCTGGTAGAATTTTATGCCCCCTGGTGTGGTCACTGCAAGAATTTAGCACCTGAATGGAAAAAAGCTGCCAGTAATTTAAAGGTATTTAACATTGTACTGGTTTCCATTTTCTGATAAAACTTCCATTTACTTCAGGAGATTTCTAAGTGCTATTGCCATCAATTGGAATACTTATAAATGGTATTTTTTATGACAATATATATCGATGTATTGGTTTTGGTGTAATATATGTTCATGGCTTAAATTTGCTGCACCTTCTCTGCAATTTATATGATTATTTTGTTTGCTCAGGGTGCAGCTAATGTAGCTGTGGTTAATATGAAAAAGAACAAAATGCTGGCAAAGTCTTTTAACATAACTAAGCCTGGAATCATTCTTCTATTTAAAAATGATAAATATGCACCAGCAGTGTACAAAGGTATTGTGAAAAGCACATTGATTAGTAGTAGACTTTCATAGTAGTGTTGGTTGTGGGATATGGTTGTATAGCACATTACACACACAAAAGACTGACTAGTCATTGTCATTTAGTACATTGTTGTTTATTGTGGTTGCATTTTAGATTTTGTTCTGCTAGCCCTAGTTTTTTCTTTTCAAGCTGAAATAATAAAATTTTTGTAAGCAACCAATAACATATTGATATAGAGAAATTTTTGTATATATGCTTAAGCAGGTCAGAAAATAAATCTTGCAGCTGTTTGTAGCAGCAAAATTAACAACGTGAAGAAATCCCAGAAAACGATTGCCTAAGGTAGGCAACTGCTTAGTGCTTTTGTATTTTTCAGCGCACAACTGCACATAAACACAAATTTAGTGACCAATAATGACCATTCAAGAATATTATTTCAATTGGAGCTGAGCGATGTCACATGAAGTAGTTATAAGTAGCACCTGCTTATCTTTCTTAATATTTCTAGGGTGTAGTGCATGTTGGTGCAGTAGACATGGATGCTCATCAATCGGTTGGTGGACCATATGGTATTAGGGGTTTTCCCACAATTAAAATATTTGGTTATGATAAGAGTAGTCCAAAAGATTATAATGGTAAGTTCAAACATAAGCTGCAATTAGTGAATGTATCAATTTTTTGCTGAATATGTGCATTTCTACCAAATGAAGAAACGGAGCTACTGGCTAAATAAAATGTTGTGGGTGTATGGATTATTGCGTTAAAGTGCTTTCTGAATGCTTATTTCATCAGCTTCATAATATTATCTCCCTGAGTGGTTTGAAGAAAACAACACCTATGCGGCTTTTTTGTTATATCAAGTCTTCATATTGACATTAGTTTTGTTACTCATGTTGGGTTGTTGTTTTTGGAGAATCTTTGTTGCCTTTCCTCCAAAATATCAAAAAGCTATTTTATTCCATAATTTTCGGGATTTTAAGGACCTGATTTTCCGTCATACAACCCGAATTAGGTCCCCAAAACGGTTTTAAAAAAACTAATTGTACTGCTTAATGAAAACTGCGCTGATTAGCTCTCAACTCTTTCTGTTTGGATGCAGGAGGAAGAGATGCAGATTCCATTACTGATGCTGCGATGAAAGCTTTGAGAGAAATGGTTGACGAGAAAAGAAGTGGAGGAAAGAAAAAAAGCGTGAGTGTTGATTGCATAACAAATCTAGTTGGTTCTTTTTTTGGTGATTTTACAATATTTCGTTTCATTGCAGAGTGGTGGCGGTAGTGGTGGAAGAAGTGGCGGTTCTGACGATGTTGTAACCTTGACCGATTCCAACTTCCGTGAGCTAGTCTTAGAGAGTAAAGAAACGTGGTTGGTCGAATTTTTTGCTCCATGGTGTGGTCATTGCAAAAAGTAAGGCTTGTTTGAACGCGAAATTAATGCTTGAATTTATGAAATATGCTTTTCATAGCCTTGCACCTCACTGGGCGGCCGCTGCCACAGAAGTCAAAGAAAAGACAGGAGGCGCTGTAAAGTTGGGAGCTTTAGATGCAACTGTTCACCAGGCCACAGCTAGCCGATATGGAGTGAGTAAAAACTATATAATTTTGGCTTGCAGCTGCAGTAAAAAACAAAGTATTGACTATTTAATTGTTACTTCAATGACGCACACGTTTTGCAATTAATTGACTTCATGTTCTCTAGATGTTGCCTTGTTGTTTTTTACCATTTATAAAAAATTTGGTCCGCCTTTTGCAGCTTACTTATACTTGTAAAAAAACTAATGCAGCATACAATATCGTGGTCTAAACAAACTATTTTCGTTTTTAATACATACCTTTATTAGAAGGAACTTAATGTTTAGATTCGAGGTTATCCCACAATCAAGATCTTCCGTCAAAACCACAAGAGCGAAGACCCTATTGATTATGAAGGAGGACGAGATACAAGCGGAATTGTGAACAGCGCAATGGAATTTTATGATGAAAACATTGAACCTCCAACTGTAAGTTTCTCACTTGAACACATAGTGCGTTGTTATACTCAAGAAATCAGTCGTGCCAGTTTTGGTGCTGCTTAATGTATCTGTTGTCATGTATAGCATTGTTTTAAATGACGATTGCAATCAAAACTTGCTTCAAGTTGTCAGTTATTCCTTTTGTTTTGTAAATACTGGGAGTTACTTTAGATTTGATTGGCCGGTTTGCGTATTATTAAGACATCTTTATCTGTTCGGGAGATCTGGAATTCGATTTCCATGTCGGTCATATCGAACTCAGTGTCGTCAGCTGCTGAGACGTTTCTACGGAGCGGCGTTGCTCAGTCGCTAAACCGTAGAGATTGGGCCCCGCTACTTAATATACGCTTTGGCGCAATGCCGCGAGTATAATGTAGATTTTGTGTTAGGTTTTGGTCTTGTCCATTTCATGATCCAAGTACCAAATATAAGTTTTTTTTAATATTGTGGATATCAGGCAAATTACAGTCGAATTATTAGCTTATTTTGAGAGTCAACAGCTTCTCTTTTCAGGTCGATGAGCTTACGAGTGCTGAAGTACTAGATGAAAAGTGCAGTGGACAACTATGCATCATTGCTTTCCTTCCAGACATAATGGACTCTGGCAAGGACGGCAGAAATGAATATATTGACTTGATGAAAAAACTCGGCGAGCGTTTCAAAAAGCAAAAATGGGGCTGGACTTGGGCAGCTGCAATGGCACAACCAGACTTGGAAAAAGCTTTGCAAGTTGGCGGTTTCGGCTATCCAGTAAGTGGGAATAAACGAGGCGATTTCTCACTGCTTTTCAGTTAAAATTCGTTTCCAAAATATTCATGGACAAACTTAAATCTGGCTGTTTTAACATTGTTTAGAAAGGCGTTAAACACTAAGGTAATATGAGAGCTAGTCTCTAATTAAATGTTCAGCATTTTACCTAAGTTTGTTCATTTTTCACTCTAATTGGTCTAGTTAAGCTCTTAATAAAGATGGTCATCCAATTTTGCTTAAAGCTACTGTTTTACTACTGTTTTGCTTAAATATGTAGTATTCCGAACTTGATTGTTTTACATTTAACAGGCTGTTGTTGCTATGAACAAGCGCAAGGAACTCTATGCTCTTCACAGAGGATCATTTAGCGAGGAAGGATTGGGACCATTCCTTAACGTACTTACTTATGGACGTGGAAAACTTAACACTTACCCTCTTCCGGACGGAAAAATACCAGAAATAGTGACGAAAGAACCTTGGGATGGCGAGGACGCTCCGCCGGTTAGTGTACCTTTTATGTTTTGCTTCCTTCGGCATTACTGGGATCGATAATGATAAAAATTAAGGGTTTTTAAATCCGAAAAACAACCAGAGATGGGCACTCGCTACTACAAAGGTAGCGGCGCTACCGCTACAGGCTTAAAATAGTAGCGGCGCTACCGCTACTCGCTACTATACTAAAATTGTAGCGGCGCTACCGCTACTCCACCAAAATTGTAGCGCGCTACCGCTGTCGCTACTTTAACAAAAAGGTAGCGACGCTACTTCATGAAAAAGGTAGCGGCGCTACTCGCCACTATTGCGCTTTGGGCAGGTAGATATATCTTAAGTTATAACAACCAATATGTTTTTAGCCCAAATTTTTATGTATTAGTAAAATGAAAACAATGCCAATAATAACATAAAACACGTGAAGGTAATAGCGTGGTGCAATGTAAATAGTGAAAATACTATGTTTGAGATAAAGCCATTAATTGCTGTACAACTTACAAGTTTGCTGAGAATTAATCATCGTGGTGTTCTTGGATAAGATGCTTTACTCATGGTCTAAACTAAAATTAAAAAAAAACTAAACAAAAAACAAAAAGAAAAAATTTGAAATATCACATGAAAAACAAAAACTTTTGATCCAAAAAAAATCTACAAATAGCTTCGAACATTTATTTTAAAAACACGAGCATTTCGAAGTGTTTGTCACTAAGTCTCCCGCGTTTTGGTTTCAAAACATCTTTTCCTAGTGAAAAGAGTCTCTCCACAGCAGCGCTTGATGGCACTGCTGTGTTGTACGTAATAAAAGTGGACATAACAGTCGCGTCATTAAACGCGTCATGGCCTAACCTAACTGTCGTCGATTCAACAATAACCTTCTCGCTTAATATTAAAAAAAGTGAGAATTTTAACTGAATTTTCTATTCTTAAGTGATTCAGATGAACTTCACTTGCATAATGAACCGCCGCTAATCTATATCTTATCGAAATTATTTTTAATTCAAACACTTTGCTTTTGTTCTACATGTACTACTAATTGTATGCACTACACTTTCCTACAAAACTCGAATGAATGAGCTATAAAACCAAAGGCTGAAACTTATATTGATGGAGAATAACTCCTTTTTTACCTCTCTAATACTTTTAACTGCAGTAGTGTTAACCTTCACACTTTCCGAATGACCAAATATAGGCCTATAACATTTGTCGACTTTTGGCGATAATTGCCGATGCGAAAACTTCATAGCACGGGAGGCACCGACAAAGCAATTTACAGTAAGCTTCAAAGCGAACGATTGCGACATCCAAAGTTAGCAAGATTGAGCTTTGAACGGCCAGCTACTAATGATACGATTGATTGACAACTGTTACATACGATACTAGGAAACCATGCAGTGTAAAATGATTGATTTCAGCAGGCAAGTTACCGTGATACGTCATCACTTTCGATCAGATATTAGAATTAAATATTTTGTGTGGGGCTTTAAGGCAAGTCTGCAGCCTACGGGGAGGAGGGTTGCCGAACAAACTCAGATTTTAATGATCTATTTTTCGTAAACTATAAACGTCACAACCACAGCATTTTTTCAAGACGAAGTAACATTCATTTCACTGTTTATAAAAATAATATATATCATACCTAATTTGTTCATGCTCAACATGATAAAATAATAATGCTAAATGCATTAGTGTTGCTTAGCTGTGGGTTTTTGTGGTATACAAACATACTCAAAAGTCGACCTCTCTCCGTAAGAATAGAGTCGGCAAACTGCAACCCGTGAACAAATTTTTTGCGGCTTTCCAACGACCTCACTTTTAATTAACACATACTGCAAAAAGAAGTGTTGCTGATCAGAACGCGTTATCGTTTTCGATTATAAAGAGAAAACGCATTCGCTTTTCTTTTGTGAATCTTACATGTACAAATATTTGAGTAGCGGTAGTGACATATAAATGATTTTACAAAAGTAGCGGCGCTACCGCTATCGCTACTACAAAAGTAGCGCGCTACTGCCCATCTCTAAAAACAACAAACTGGAAGTCAAGGTTGAGTAGCCGATTTTGAGCAGGATCTCCAACTCCATGACTAATTGTAGCGGTACAAGTAGCGACTGATTTTCTTCTGAAATCTCTTACGGAGGCATAATTGGGTAACTTGCATTCCCATACTGATTACGGAGTGTATTAAAAACTAGGTGTTAATTTTTTCATCCTTTTCGCTCCGACACTGTTTCCTCATGCGTTAGTGTATAGTCTCGCATGTTTAAGAATAAAATTTTTAGTAGAGAGGGGCATAGGGTGTTTCATTTTTTCACCACTTTCGATTTAAAAAACGAGTACCTTTTCTGGTGGAGTGTTGATCGCTGATTCCAAATCTGGCATTATTTTTTGATTATGACGTCATTTTGAAGGTTGCACCGCGCGATTGTTTACGTCATTTTTCGCTTTTTTTCGATATTTCATGAACTACAAACGATAAACGTGTACAACTTGCGTTAATCGACGCAGAATAGCCGATTTCCTATTTAGTGCCCCCCGGGGGCACTTTCTGATTTTTTCACAGAATATGAGGCCCTGCGGCAGGCCCGTATTTACCAATAGGCTAGGCAGGCTGAAGCCTAAGGCCTCGCAGAAATAAGGGGCCACGTCACGAATAACGAAGACGTTTTTTTGGAAATTGACCGTCAAGACCTTTGCACACGTACGTGGAAATGAGTCTGATTGTTGCTCACTAGGGCCTCTCATTTTCTAAATCCGGGCCTGTTCTACGATCTCTAGGGCCAGAAAACTTAGTTGCGCTAGATCGCTTTCAGAAATACATCCTCTTTACTACGTTCAAATTTATTTTCTGTTGCAGGTTGAAGTAGAAGAGGTTGATCTTAGCGATTTTAAATGGGATGACGAGTTATGATGTTCTTACTATGGCATGAACGTTCGATACGAAGCATATTAGAGATATTTCGTTTGCAGTAGCATAAATTTTTTAAGACGGTGTGCAATAGATGCACCTCCACCAGTTAAAAAATACGAACAATCCTGTTACGTATCTTCAGTGGGTGTTATGTTTGTATTTTTCACCATTTACTGATTAGATAACATTCCGGGTCAATAGCATGAGAATTGAATTTGACTTGGCCGAATTGCTCATTGACCCTGATGTTATATAATAGGAACATGGTGAATTAATATTCCGTTAATGTGATCTGGCAGTCTCAACGTGGATCCTGTCTTAAAATTTTTGTTGTTGGTTTTGTTTGCGTGCCTCATTGACCCTGATATTATATAATTGGAACATGGTGAATTAATATTCCGTTAATGTGATCTGGCAGCCTCAACGTGGGAAAATAAAATTTTTGTTCTTGGTTTTGTTTGCGTGCCTCATGTGCCAGAATATATTTAACAACGTTCTCTGTTGAACTGCATTTCTGTCAAACCTGCCTTCACACTTAGATGAAATAGGACAATGGTATGATTTTTAGTTAAATTTATTGGAAAACGATCGCTTATTTATCTTCAGCTTGAGCTCCGGCACCACCTGGCATTGTTCGAATAATGTCACTGTCGCCTGAAAAAAAAGGTTTGAAATCAAAAATCTTCAGAAGCTGGATCTAACGGTCGCCCAAAACACAGGAGGGGGGTAATATTTATTTACCTCACGCCACAACCACGAGAAATACGAACCCACAGCAGTGGCGTAGCTAGAGGTTCTGCCGCCCGGGGCGGTTTAAAAAACTGTCGCCCCCCAATGAGCAATAATTTTTTAAGCATTGATCAGCTTCAAATGCGGTCATTTATTCTGTATGACAAAATATGCGTCAATTAAAAGCGCCCGACTCGCAAACTACAGCAATGACTACGAAGCTAGTGTGTATTAACAGGGTTAGTTTTTCGTACCGTCAGCACAACAATAATACGCAAAAATAATGTACAATGACTGGGTAGCACCCAGGATTTGGTAAAGGGGGTCCATAACCGGGGTTCTGGGGGCTTAGCCCCCAGCCGCCAACGAATTCTTACGGTTTTCGCATAAAATAACTTTAATTTTAGCACACTTTCTTATCTATTGAAAAAGAACATGCAGTGATGCAGTCACTATGGACAATGCAAAAATATTTCCGCAGCTTATGTCCAAAAGCAGAGGCTTGGCTAAAATGAGTGAAAGAAAGCAGCAACCATTATTAGTTCGAGAAATTGTTAACTAAAGTTAGGTTTTAGCACCTTATTACATTGCCAAAAGGGGGGCAAGGCGCTTCAAATAATGCAAAGACGAAGAAGAAAACAGTACGCGATTGTGACATAATAAACATTAAAATCAAATCTTCATTATACTCGCTGGAATATATTGAAGCGTAAACGAGATGGCGGACCCATTTCCGCAACTGGGCATCGAGCGACACGATGAATTACGATTAGCAAGTAAGCGATACAGCAAAGTAATGGTTGTTCAAAATCATTAGGAAAAAAAATTACATAAAGTTAATCCAAAATGCCGTTCTTCCCCCCCTCTTTTTGCTATACCACTGACAGGCGGTAAAGGCTAAACCAGAGCAAAAAGTATCATCGTAATTAATAGCAAATTAGGACCGATTATTTGAACCATCGAAAAGTTGAGCAAGTTTAGTATTGCACAGACTAAAGATCTTCCAATTCAGCTATGGTCAAGCAGAAAAACTTTGCAAACCACATAAATGTAATGCTTCGTGACTTTAAATCAACCAAGTGTACCACCAAACTTAAGTACCATTCGAAAGCTGGCACTCCAAATACTGTGCATAGTGTGAGTGTACTGTACAGACTACCCAGAAGCCAAAAAAAGCCTTGCGGACAATATTGAACAAAAGCCACAAACCAACACAAAGTTCAATCTGTCCTTACCTGGGTCTGTGATTGTCAAGGTGCACACCCTGAAGTATTTTCCACAAGCAGTTCCTAATTCGATATTATTTCCGCTGTAATGATGTACTCCTGTTTTTGCCAACATTGCATAATATTCAATTTCGGATTTTCTACACGAAAAACACAAGATAAATTTTTTGTCACCAAAATATAAGTCATTTAAGACCTAACAGCCTTGACAAATCGGCGTCCAAACTGAGGTTCTATTTACCCAAACTACCAATTTAACAAGCCAATTACAATTACCGTAGGGACAACAACAAAAATATATTTTTTTCTGGCTAAAACTAGCTAGCCCCTTCGAACTGTTGGCGATACGACTATTTAATACTCCAAGCAGCAATCCTTTCGCTCCAGAAACTTCTACACAAAATTACGAAGCGACAAACAAAGCAATAAGACACATTAGACCAACGAATAAGTGATTGAAATAAAAAAAAGTTAAACTACGCCGAATCATAATCGTCTGCATCATCGTCGCCATCGACTTCTTTATTCGCATCTGCTAGTTTCTCAAGTTCTTTCTGTAACTCGACGTCATCCAGTTCTGTAACAACTTTGGCAGCTTTTTTCACGTTGAAATTTCCGTCTGCGTCGCGTATCGTTTCTTGTATAACGTCCATCGCTTTTTGGACAGCTTCCACTCCAAGAACTCGATCAAGCGATTGGGTAGTGATGACATACAATGGTGGAGCAATAAGGTTGATCTTAATAGCATGTTCTTCCGTAGAACACTCCAGACCTCTTTTCAAAGCCCTTTTCACAGCATCTACTCCTTCATAAGCATAACAAGACACTTCAACATCGGCTCTGATTTTCATGGCTTGTGGGGTCAATCTTCTTTTAATCTCTTTAAGCAAAATAGATCTTTCTATCTCAGTGAGATCCAGTTCATCCAAAACAGAAGGGTCGTCCACGGCCCGTTTAAACATGTCATACGAAGCAGGGTATTTTTCGTTTTCTCGTTTGTATTTCTTATCTAATGTCCATGCTGAGCGCTCAAAGAGATTTTCGAAATCAACTTCATGCTTGCTCTTGTGCAAGAGCTCAACCGTGTGTCTCAAAATGCTGTGAACACACTTGGCTTTGGAATACTTATTTTCACATTTCTTTGCTTCTTCTTGAGATACGCGACGTTTTGACAAGTCAATGTATCCTTTTTCTTTATCAACTCGAATTACAACCACACATTCATCTCGACCAACACGGATTAATTTGTTAATCGATCGAATTCTTCTTCTCGAAAGTTCACTAAGTAATATCATTCCTTCTATGTTATTATACTCTAATAGCCGAACATATGCACCCATTTCAGCTATGGATTGCACATTCACCATTACAATATCTTCCACTTCGGGAAATTTCTCCGTGTAAAAACGACACGATATAGACATTTTTATCTACAGTGTATACCTAAACAAAAGAAAATGGTTAACACCACAATCGCACTAAACTAGTTTTAAATCTTGCAGTTTTCAACCACACATCTCCGAAAGGTTAAGGATTTAAATAAAGACTTTGTGGCTGAAGTGAACAATCGGCCATACGCAACCTGTTTCGTTTTTTCTGAGGATTAGGGTTAACCCTAACCTTCAGTCGCTCGACCTCAGAAGAACGTGAAACGAGGAAAGTTGCAGACGGTCCATTGTTTACTTCACCGTTATTCCAACAGCTGCTATTCCTGTCGCGTCTGTGTAAAGCAATCAACAAAACGAAACGAAGGAAGTGTTAATTACTAGGTAGCAACAAACGAATGATATCAATATTATTGATGATGATGAAAATCATTATTGATACAGTGTGGTAATTAAAATAAAACATACAATCAATGATTGAGTCATTTTTGTAGCATGTCGTTGCATTGTTTTCCTGTGTCAGTCAAGTTTTTCCACTGCGGCTTCTATTTATTTTTAAACAATTCGCGCAGCTTCTATTCAAGAAAATGCAGTATGCATCATCACAAATGAAACATTTTAATTAAGTTCACCAAAAAATCTTAAACCGATTATTTTAGGTCTGCATTAAAAACCCATCTATCAAGTGAGTAACTTTGAACTAAGGAAAAACCATGCTCCAATCTTGTGTAGTAAAACAAGCAGCTAAAACTTTACCTCTGCATTATACCACGTTGACAATAACATCAACACGGTGCAGTATGCAGAGGATAAAGAACTAATTATGTAATAAAATTGAACTTATCAAAACAGTAAACTTATCAAAACAGCAAACATATCAGAACTTATCAAAACAGTAAACAGAACTTATCAAAACAACGAATTGCAAGGCATAAAAGCAAGCACAAATTTGAACAACTAAAAGCAGTAGTTAGTTAAGTCCTTACTTTTTTAAAGTCTTTTTTCTTTACTAGTCCATGACTTGTTGGCAGTTCCAAAATGAGGAGAAAATAATAACACTAAGGTGGAAAAGCATAAACAACCCCAATCGCAAGCTTGGTGTCTCAAGGCTAATTTTGAAGCAGTTGATAAAGCATTAAACTAAGTTCAATTTTTCTAACTAATAATTAAGGCCCGCTAAAGTCAATCAAGTCAAAAATTTTTTAGGACCTTATTACATGATCAAACATGTACTAACGTTCGTTTCAGGCCTTCAGGAGTCTGTTTTGGTAGATTTTATAAGTCAAAATTTTGTATAAAGTGAAAACTGGTCAAAATTCTCTTCATCAAAAATTTCCTAACCCTAACCCTTACAAACATGAAAAAACGTAGATTTTTTTGTATTTTTGAGCTGCTATACGCAGTTTTATTGGATTATTCCGAAATAGTAAGTTGAAATAGTAAAAATGCGTGCAATAATTGAGAATGAAATAGCACTTACTATGAATGAAATGTTTGTAAATTGCGGATTATAAACCATTTTTAATCAAAAAAGTGCAACAAGACATAAGTAATTAGGCAAAAGCGGTTAGGTCAAAATAAAGTCAAAATTTTGCTAAAATAAAGTCAAAAATATGTTTTTTTGGGTCAAAAAAAAATGGCCCTACTAATAATACATTTTTAACGAAATTAATAACACGTTGGACTAATTTAAATGAAACATAAATCTACTTCACATAATTTTTAAAAACTGTCTTCACAACAAAAAGCATTTTCCAAATACATCTTCAACAAAATAACACAGCTCAAGCACTACAAAACCTTTAACTGTAATAGCTTTACCTAACCTAATTTTGGCATACTTTTTTAAACAGGCCCATTTCAGTTTATTCACAAACAATCAAACATAAAAGCACATTTTTAAAAACACAAGTCACAAAACAACTGAATACTAAATCTCAAAAATAAAAAAACTTGTAAATATACTTTTACTTCAAGTACAAAAAATGCATTCACATAAAAGTTAAGAGAAACAATGTAACAGGTCAATTTCCCAAACTTAAGAATCCATTCGCTATTTGACAAACTGTACAATTACCTTAATGGAGGACAATTTGCTGCTAAGATAATTAGTTTTGCTTTTCCTAGTCGAAGATTTCTGATTGTTTGTTTATATCCCAGGTGATATTTGCCACTCTTCATAACCAAACGCAATCGTGCGTTAATGCCCTCAATAGCTCTTTTCTGCAAAGTACACAATTATTTTACTCTAAGTAAGCAACATTCTATAAAATAAACAAAATTCTACTAATCACACAGCAAAGTGCACAATGTTGCGTTTATAAAGCGGAAGACTCCTAAGTCAGGTCAAGTGTTGGTACTTACGATTTTCCTCCTGTACGTTTGAAATAAAGGGCAGGGATAATGCAGTGAAAAGTTAGCAAGATTGCTTATAGTAGAGGCTTTCACATTTTGGAATGGAAGACAGGATGCTACAACTCTTAAGTATAACATAGCTCAGCCATACACCAGCTGATCAGGGCAACATTCTAGAATCTACACATGTAGCAAAGTTTCCAACATGTAAAGGTGAACACCGCTAAGAGATCACATGCTTCAGGGTAAAGAGGAATGATAAATTAGATGCTAACAGTTATTTATGTATTTATTTGGAAATACAACACAATGGTGCAAGGTTACAATCCAAGGCACATTAATATGTGAGGAAAATAATAATGCTACATCAAAATAAACAAAGTAAAACTGTGTGAAGTAGCAAAAGATTAATCAAAAAGAGAGCAAAATTGTGCTGAAGAAAAATATCAAAAAGAAAGAGACAGGTCCTACTAAACACTGCAAAGGAGCGACAAAGGACTTACTAAACACCACAAAGTACGACAAAGGACCTGATAATTCCAAGCCCAACCCTGATTTAAAGTTTTTTGTTATGGTATGATTCCCAAGTCCTTTGTCGTTCTTTGGGATGTTTCGTAGATCAATTTGAAGTCCTTAGTCATACTTTGCGGTGTTTAGAAGGACCGGAAAGAGACGTTACAGAACATAGATTACATCTTTTCAAACAGTTTCTAAATATAATTATCAAACAAGTGTTAAACACAAGATTTATGACCCAATAAGAAAGGAGAGTAGTTACACTTTTGACCAACATTGAATGATACCAGTAATGCTATTGAGCATTAATTATATTCACATATTATTTTCCTTACCACCCAGAAATCTTCTAGTAATGTCACAACATTGTTCAACTACATCGCCAAGAAATTATGCACGGTTCAGCTACTGAGTAACAATAGCTCCACAGAAGTAGACTTGCTGCATTTAAGCTTTTGATTTTAAAAAGGCAAAAGCTATTTGTATGGGCCCATACAAATAAACGCTTGGTTTATTCTATTATTGCTTCACGCCAGTGTTCCCTCTAGAGTGAGAAATTTGAGAAAAATGCGAAGTATTTGGGCAAATTTTACTGATTTTGAACCAGAAATTAATATCATAAAATGCGAAACTGAAAAACTTAAACAAAAAACTTGAATATTTTAATGCAAGACTGTAACTTGTATCCAGGAAAAGCAAATTTAATGCAAAAAATTTGTAAGAAGAGGTCCTCAAAGTAGTGAAATCTTTGGGCTAAAATTTCAATGAATTTATCACTTGGGAAAATTCGCACTAGTCAAAATCCTAGAGGAAACTCTGCTTCACGCTAAACCTGATTCAGAGAGCGTGACAAAGTAATAAAATAAATCAAGTCTTTACTTGTGTGAGTCTGTAAGAATACCTACTTCGTTTTAACAAAGGTCAGAAACCACATTAAAGTAAGGACTTGGGCTTCACAAGCTTCAGCCTGTGAAAAAACTGCTCATATAGCACAAATTATCATACTATTCACAAGAATGCATTTAGTAAGGCTTACGCATTTTCTGATTTTTAACCACAATAAACAACTGAACAATGCAGCTATAACTTAACTTACTTGTTTCTTGACAACCATTGTTGTATTATTGCTGAAGTAGGACAAAACTGAAACAAAAAATTACAATGTTAAACTGTTAATCCATCAAATGATGCTTGTCGAAATTATACTTTTATCAGGAACTAGGCTAGTCTAACCAAGTTTGTTCAGAGTTTAAATGATTAAAAACAAAAATGTTCTAACATTGTCTATTATTGTTTATTTGTGCATACAGTAATTTCTTCATAGAGCCTTTAGACCAGAATACAAATGAAAGAAAACATACTCTAAATATGAAAGTATAATAGCATACCTACTTCATACAAGAATACGTCCCTCCCCTAGATTTTACAGGATATCGATATTCCTAACCTGCTAACTGAATGAGGTTCAGTCATATTTGCCAAACCAAACAAATGGTTTTGTGTGGCAAAAAGGCTGATAAGCAGTGAGCTAAAAAATATGTTAAATCACTTCAAGGCCACAAGTTATTCTGTTGTGGGTACCTAGATGCTAGAGGACTACTGCTGAACTGCTCATAGTGATACACACAACACCTCATTTAAAACTTAGCAATGCCCAACTTAACTTTAACAATACACTAGAAAAAACTGTTGCAAATCGTAAAATTATTATACCAACCATCAACGCTACTAAATTTCAATAATATTGCATCATAGTTTTCTTACAATAAGCCTACCTGCGTGTTTCGTGAAGACCAAATCGAAAAGAAGTTACCAAAATTTAATCCACGAACGAGAGCCAACAATTTTTTTTAATTTTCTTAAAGGGTATGAGGGTGATACGAAGAAAACGATTTTTCTTTGATGCCCGACGTACACGTACGTTAGCTTTTTAAGTTTGTTTACAAGCATTTTACGATTTTTTTCCTCTGAAATTCTTTTCTTATTGCGATTTTTGATGTGGGTCGCATTAACGATAAAAATGAACACCACCCGAAGGCAAAATCAGCAAGAACCTAAATAAATTGCGATTCTAATAAAAATATTTGCTTCGAAAAGCTAAAACGTTTGCTTGTTTAGGAAAGAAATAGCTCAACCAGCTCTAAAATTTTGAATAGCTTTTTTTATATATAATACAAAATGAAGCTAATCGACACAAACGGCTCAAAACGATCAAAGTTTGAATTAAAACTTTAAATCAAATCTTCATTATACTCGCCGTATTATGCCGAAGCGTGTAACGAGTTGCGGGGCCCATCTCCGCGGCTTAGCGCCTGGGCTACACAGCTCTGAAGAAACGTCGCAGCAGTGGCGAGCCGTTGGCGACCCTGTGCCGATTTGACCGGTCCGGGTATCGAACCCCAGACCTCCCGCACCGAGAGCGTGTGCTTAGCAACTGAGCTAACGGCCGGTTGAATTAAAACTTTTGATATCTAAATCGCATTTTTAAACAACGGTTTTCTTTTCTACGTAAAAATGCTTTTGACGAGGCTTTTAATTTTTTCTCAGGTTACCCGATTGGTTTCTCAAATCTAATTGTGGGTACAAAATTTTTAGATAATTATAAGCTACTTTACAAAAAATGTGCCTTTTAAGCGATCGCTAAGTAGATTTTGCGGTGTAGCCTACCAGTGGGCCCTATCAGCTTAAATAAGCCTATTTATCTTCAATAGGGAACGACCGGGGCAACAATTGCGCCTGCCCCGGCCGGGGTTTATACAATGCTTTACACTGTGTTTAGAATAGCCTACATAGCTAAGTAAGCTACTTGCGTCTTCACTCCTCATGTAAATACCCAGGCCCGCCGAGAGGGGGGGCAGAAGGGGTCACTGTCCGGGGGCCCGGGGACACAGAGGGCCCGGGGTTCAGAATAGTCAGGTTTAGAATGCAAAATTCATCAGCTCAAACTACGGCCTGTGGACGCGATGATGTTTTTTTATTTCGGGCCGAAATCCGAACATCTGCGGACGCTATGACCTTATTTTGCTCATCACTAGATGTTGAGCCGAAATTTGAACATCTGCGGAGGCTATGACCCTTTTTTTGCGCATCGCTTGATTTTGGGCCGAAATTCGAACATCTGCGGACGCTATAATCTTTTTTTGCTCATCACGTGATTTTGGGGCACCACTAACCAAAAGGCCCAAATGAAAGTTTTGCCCCGGGGCCCGAAATTTCTCTCGGCCCCCCTGTAAATACCGTCAATGGTGTTTCGTAATGCTTTCTGTCACGTTACGCTTTCGCAATTGTTTTCGTAATGCTTTCGTAATTGTACACGCTCTTCATTAGTGCATGACGAACTTCAAAAACGCTGCATGCACGTTCTTTATTTTTACGCACCAATGCATTTTTCATGTATAAAATAAAAAAATCTTCATCTGAAAATTAAGGTATCGACTTTTATATTTGTTGTATCAGACCATCCTAATTTTTAGGGGCGGGTTTTTGCACTTTAAAGGTCGTCTTATATGCCGGAATATACGGTAAATAAATTTGAAATTCAACCCTGGCCCCGGCCAATTGTTATAACCCCCCCGGCCGGGGCCGGGACAAAAAGTGGCATCTCCTGTCGGGGCCCCGGTCGATCCCAAATCTTCACACCAAGCCGATTAGTAGGCTAAATCATGCTTTTGACGCCATAGAATATGCTAAGCAAAACTAGGCCTACGTTGAATTCACGTTTAGGCCTACCTTTGGTGTATCCAAGACCTCATTCATTCACTTAAAAATTGAAATCGATAGCGGTGCATTAGGGTGTTTCATAATTTCACTGTTTTTGAATTTCAAAAACTCTGGGGTCTCAGTCGGTGGGGTTTTGAGTAAAAACTCCACACACAAAATTTTAGCTTTTTGTGACGTCATGAAGACGTGGTGCAAGGCCATTGAAGTTTTTGAGGCCCGATTTTTAAACTTTTTGACATATCTCGCAAACCGCTTATCGTAAAGTGCCGAAATTAGTGTCAAAAGACACGTAAGGGTCGGTTTCCTAGAGCCACTCCGTTGGGTTAAAAGTTCTTTCGCAACAGAAAATAAGTTATTGAAAAAAAACAGGTAGTCGAACCGAACCCGAACCGGAGTTTTATAAACCGGTTTTACGCTATTTTTGTCGAACCTTAACCGAACCCGAACCGTATTTTTTAAAATCGCAAAGAGTGAACCGGAACTGATCCGAATAATGTGAGCACTAGTGTATTTAGGGGGGGGATAAAGGGCGATGGCCCGCCCCAAACAACCTTACTGAAAAAAATTAAAAACGAGCAAAAATAAATGTAACTTAGATATATTTGGAAGTTATTGTGGAACTGTGCTACAATATAGTATCAGACAACAGTTACAATTACAAACAGTTACAACACAGTTACAATACAATTACAAACAGTTACAATATAGAATAGAGTGGGGGGGGGTCGGTTGACAATAACAATGAAATGCAGACATTTTTAGAGAAAACTAACTTTAAAAGGCTATAGAGATGTAAGCGGTCGGCGTTGGGTATCGTGAAATAACGAGAATTAATAAAGCGCCTATAATGTGCTTGCTATGCCTTGTTCGTTACTTATTGCAATTTAAAAGTGTTTGATACCGATTTGTACGTCCTACCTCAGATGAGCAAAATAAAATAGGGCGAGGATATAAACAGATAACGCGTTCGTGACATGAGCCGAAATTTAATTCAAATCGATTTAGGGTGCTTTTTTTGCACCTTTACCTCATCCAAATCTGAACTGGCACGAATTTCAAAGCAAAAATTTGTCATTGGTTTTGAGTTTTGTTTATTTCTAAAATGAAAATGATTATTTTGATAAAGTTATTTCATTTATTTGATTTTGCTTGTCATGGCGAAGCCCACTGCTGCTAATTCGCCTTTAAAAAAGGCTATTTTGCCTAACGTAGAAGTTAGTGCTTTTTTCAATTTCAAGGCCGGCCTCTTGTCAATGGCTATTTTTATTGCATAACAGGCTTGCTAACTCAGCTAGCTTTGGATAAAGACGATAAGATCCAATCGCAAATCAAGTTGTAGTTGCTCTGACTTAAAGTGACAAAATTTAGATCTAAATATGGATTTTACAACGACTCTATGCAACTATGCTTATAAGTCAGTCTTGACTTGCATGTTTCAGCGCCTCCCTGTTTTGTTGCCCGCGCCCTTTTCTAAGCCTTCATCAATTTTACTGTGAAATTTGTGTGCTTGTGCTATCGTTACTTTTCAGCGTATTGGCGTTTAGAAATGAAATGATTAATTGATTATAACAGGCCAAGAAAAAATGTATAGTAGCCAGACCCAGTAGCCTACTGGGTAAAACAAGAAAAAAATTGGAGTTAACTAGTTTTCCAATGCAAGAAATATACCACCGTTTTGGTAAAATTTCGACGCTTGGTTCTAGCTATAGAAATAATACGTTAACCAAGTGCGTAGGCAAGGGCGGTTCGTGAGTTCAAAGACCCCTTCCCTATTGGTTCGTCAACTTTTCAGGTTTATAGATTAACCTTGGTATTTGATCTGCGGCTGTGCCGCTGTAGTAACTACGCAGCGTGATCCCTTAAGAACCACAAGCGTTGCTCAATTTCGGAATGGGATATATTGCGTCACAATTTCGTGAGTCTAAAATTAGGGGGTGCTGCCAATGTTCAGAACGGGCACGTGATCTTGCTCTTGCGTCTGTTTATGATAACGTGGTGGCCTGGCTGAGAGACAAGACGTGCTCTAGCATTTAGTTCGGTCTGGCAGGTTTAAATCAAATCAAATCTGCTCTAAGCGAAGCAGCTGAGAGCCTACTGGTTTACTTTAGATAACGAGGATCACCGATGCATTGTTCTGCAAGCTGTTCAATATTTTAGTTATTGATTGTGAGATTGATTGTCAGTTTACACATAATTTATTATATTTTTTTATCTTCGTAGAAAAAAACTTATCGACGAGAAAGCGACGAAAACGCTACGCGCAATACGAATCCAGATTTTAGGTTTAAGGTGTTGCCATTTGTTTCCAAGTTTCTTGGTTGAATTTTGCTTGTTGATGTTTTAATTTGTTGCTTGTAAAGAAACCATCAAGCAGAGATAATCATCGAGAAGCATCTTATCCAAGGACTCAACAACAAAGCGTATTGTGAGAGTTGAATCAGTCACCACCTTTAACGATGGTCGACGTGGAAACAATACTCCACCCACTGCGTCATGTTCACTTTATTTGGGTGTTGCATCGTTATGACTAGGGCAGGGGTCGGCAACCTTTTGCACTTGAAGAGCCAAATAGTCCGTTTGTTACAATACGAAACCCAGCGGGAGCCGCAAAACTATCGTCAGGTCCAAAAACTTCAGTTATTCCGAAAATGATTCCTGAAAAAAAAGGTCTTTATTTACCTCCAAAAAGAGCCACAACTGGGGGTTCAAAGAGCGCAGGTTGCCGACCCCTGGACTTGGGTAACCAAAAGTGGCTTACGGATTGTACGCAAACCAAATTTCAGAGTGATTTTTCAGAAAGCTTTCAATGCATTGTTTCAAATCGTAGTTTCAAAAGTCAAAAGAAGCCAAAATTCAGCGTTTGCGCAAAAATATTTTTACGAAGCTTTCTTCCTTTTTTTCGTGTTTCTGTGAAATCATTTATTCATCTATTTTTCTTATTTTTGACGAAACGTGCAACGGTGCAAAGCATCACACATGTGAACGTTTTCCAAACTGGGAGGCGTGGACTAGTCTAAAAAGAGGCGCAAATGTTAGTCATGATCATTTAAAAATATGGCTGGGGTATTATTTTGTGAAGGAAAGCGTCATGATTAATATTTTGTGAGGGAGGCGTAGTAACACAAAGTTTGAAAATCACTGCTTTAATGTGTGCGCTTACGGGCGATATTGCAAAGCTTGCAATCTTAAAACATGCGAGAATTGTGCAACAGAAAATTATTTTTAATGAAAGGCTTCAGCACGTCCACAAAATCTCAACACACCACAAAGAACTGGGTTTCCCAACTGGGGATGCTTGCAATCCTTGGGGACGCGAGTAAGCATTTCATGGGGTTCAAAACGGCTTATAGATTTTTATCTTGTATGAAGAGTGTTTTTATTTTCGGTTACTCAGTGTCAATTTTTCAGCGCTGTTACGCTCTAGTAATATGTAATTCGCAAACGTCTAAGTGGCGTAAAACCCTTAGCCTCTTTGTGGTTGGTTAAAATCAAGCTCTGAAAACAAAATACGTCTGATTCAGCAACAGAGTAGTGACTGGTTCAACTATCCTATACCTTGCATTAGCGACTCTTTCAAAAAGGCTAAAAACTCTAAAATTGATTGCTCCGCTGGGGGAGCTGACAGCGTTGCCCCAGACCCCCCAGCTGAATACCTGCTGGGTTTTTGACGCAAAGTCATAACAGGAAAATGTTTAAGGTCAATAACACACATGAATTCATTTCAGCCCCTACCGTTACGAACATTTGGTTTGCGTGGCTGATTGCAGTCGCATATTTTGTGAGGGGTGCAAGAACATATCAAAAATTTTATATGAAAATAATTGGGAGTATGAAAATGGTTGGGAACCGCTCTATTATGAAAATGGTTGGGAACCGCTCTATTATGAAAATAGTTGGGAACCGCTTTATTATAAGATAATACAAAACAAAAGAAAAAGAGAGTTCCTAAAATGCTTAAATGTGAACACTTATGTTCAAATAAATTATATGAAGTTACTTACGACAATCGACAGACAATAATTAATTACCAGATCCTGACTTTCACGTTAAAAAATCATCCGTACTCCAACTAAAATCTCAGTTAGTGATTCAGCTTTATTGCAACTTTTTAACTTGTCAAAAGTTGCCCCCCCCCCCCTTTCGTAAATTCTAAATACGCCACTGAATGTGAGTAAGTTACTCGCGAACCTTAACCGAACCCGAACCAATTGAAAAAGCGGGTCGCTCCGTGAAGTCACTCGCGTCACTTCGAAGCGGGTTCAAATTCAAATAATAGTCACTCATGCAAGTAATCTATGCATGGTGAGGAAGTCTTTTACGTTTGATATACCCGGTCCCGCAGTACACGCGCAACAGATTAAACAAAGCGCTTTAACACTAATTTAACGCTACCTGTGAATTGAATAGGCCGCCGGTGTCAAAGAATAGGCCTAATAACAATTTAATTATCTCGAAATTGGCTTTACTGCAAGTATTTTACGCATTATATTGGCCTGTCAATGGGAAGAAAAATTGCTTTGTACGATTCATTTTTGAAGTTGTGTTACTAGAATTATACCATTTTTTAGTGCGAACCTGAGCCGAAACTTTATAAACCAGTTTTGAAATATTTTTACTGGAGCGAACCCAAACCGGAGCGTTTTAATTTATCTCAACCTTAACCGGAACTGAACCGAAATTTGAAAGCGCTGTTGAACCCAAACCGAACCTAAACCGGAGAAATTAAACGGTTTCCCTGAAAAAACTTACGTTTTTGACTTGTAAGGATGTTGGGGCAATCCTTTGGGGGGGTTAACCCAGATATCATTATGTGGCAAGACGGACTCGTTGTACCAATTATGGTCTGTGTCCGAGGAACCAGGCATGTGTATCTCCTGCAAGCTTAGCTTCTAATTATTGTAGCGATAGGCCTGTTACGATAATTAGAATCGCATTTTTTTTTCAAATTAAGCAACCATAATCACACCACGGAAGGTATAATAGCATTTAATTTCTGATTGTTAGCAAATTATATATTCATGTTGCACAAAAATGCACTCAAACGAATATCGAAACGATTTAAGTGATTGGGATTTTTACTAACTTTGCTGTTGATTGGCCTTTTAATTTGCCAGTTCTTTGCTCAGTCGCCCGATTGCCGTTGTCAATTGATTTCCAAAATTTTGGTTGAAGATGGGTAGCGACAATGCATTGAGCTTCTCTACTTAGCAAGGTGAAGAAATACTTTAAGCGATAGTGCGATCAAGCAAAATGGTTCGAACACCCACAGCTGATGGTAGTGGTGGACATGTTTTAATAATTTCCTCAGAATACAGAGCTATTTCAGCGTGTACGCTTAGAAACACGTTTTTTCACGAGAGTTAGTGTGAAGCATGGTCGAAAAAATACTTTCGTAATCGCTTCAACAATCTCTGCGTCAAAATCGCAGAATGCAACGAGCAGCTCACGCTGAAATAATGCTAGAAAGGGTCCTTGATTTGCTCCAGGTTTTGAATCTATCATGAAGAATGATGGCAAATACTGTAGAAACTGCAGAGAATCGTATCATGTACTATCGACCCTTACGCGTCTTTTGACACTAATTTCGGCACTTTACGATAAGCGGTTTGCAAGAGAAGTCAAAAAATTTAAAAATCGGGCCTCAAAAACTTCAATAGCTTTGCACCACGTCTTCATGACGTCATAAAAAGCTAAAATTTTGTGTGCAGAGTTTTTACCCAAAACCCCACCGACTGAGACCCCAGAGTTTTTGAAATTCAAAAACAGTGAAATTATGAAACATCCTACGGTGCATAGTAGGCCTAAAGCAAGTCTCTCAGCAACTCTGTAGTTCAAAATGCTTTTCAACTCTCCAGAGTATTTGCGAGTGATCCGTGTATTGGAACAAGATTTAATAGAGAAAGAATGTCAAAAATAACACTCTTTCGTTTTGTATTGTATTCGCCATATGCATATTAATCATTTTTTTAAAAGTAAGCAGGTAGTAGGCCAACGAAAAGGAACCAGCTTGCTGAGGCAACAACGCGGTGAGACACAGCTGCGAAGCGTTCGCGAGAACGACACACTCAATAATGAACTTTAGTTTTACTCCCATAAATAGCGCGTAAAAGCGAGCAGAGATTAACTCAAGAAAACTAAACCATATAAAAATGCACGTTAAAAATAAAAAGAATGCCCAACTATTCAGATGCCGGTAGTTTCAGAAACTAATAATAAACCTTTCCAGCATCACTTAATTGGCATATGAAGAAAGGTTGAAAGCAAGCAAAAAACAAAAAATAGGACAATGGAGCGTTCCACTAGTAATTCACTGCAACAGTTGTAACAGTACGATTCAACATCTTTCTTTCAGGTTTTCGTTGAAAATTGTCAATTTCGTAACAGCTACATAAATGGAGCCCATCCAATGTACATTTGGCATAACTTTTCTTCATCTGTTGCTTCCTGTAAACCAAGTTATGAGCAGTAAGTATAACTGTATCATTCCATAAAATTTTATCAGAGAGCGTAAAAAATAAAACAAGCTGTTACGTAAATAAGTGGTGCTAGCAACTAAATGATGAACAGCAAATAATCCTTCTTAACATTCCAAACTGAAACTATTTTCGATCAGTCAAATTTTAAATCTTACCACACAGCAATTAACTTGGTGGTATACGAATCTGCTTCCCTCAAAAAATGAAATTTTGCTTTTTTAAAAATCTTTTACTTTTAGCAAACCGGCCGTTAGCTCAGTTGCTCAGCGCACACTATCGGTGCGGGAGGTCTGGGGTTCGATTCCCGGGCCGGTCAAATTGACACAGTGTCGCCAACGACTCGCCACCGTTGCGACGTTTCTTCGGAGCTGTGTTGCCCAGGCGCTAAGCCGCGGAGATGGGCCCCGCAACTCGTTACACGCTTCGGCGTAATACGGCGAGTATAATGAAGATTTGATTTGATTTTTTACTTTTAGCAATTGACCTTAGAAATCATTCATTAACTAATTTCGACTACAAATAACTCGTACCTGAATTAGATAATGGACGTGGCCTTCGATTGACAGCGGAAGTCCTTTATTTTTTCCCACGATTCCTCTTAATCTTTTATCGATATCGTTAACATGAGACAGCGCTTTTTCAGAAATTATTTCTCCGGATGTTGAAGTTCCGTTTCCACGTGATTTTTTACTCCATTCCACAAGCGGATCGTATATGAAAGTTTTGAGAACACTATAGAGAAAAAGGCATTTTGGGTAGTGGAACAAACAGCGCAATTTAATCTATGCATTGACACGACTTAGCAGTACGGTTGTCAATAATCTATTCTTAAGTTTGACATTCCTACGGCGGAAGCAACGCTGATAGCTATACTTTCGCAATACATATTAGTATCAGCAGGCCTAGCCTAACAGTGTCAATAGCCTACGGTACTCGAGATTTTGTTCTCAACGGGTCTCAACTATTCATCTTGTTTTGGAACACAAAATTTTGGTAAAACCACAATTAGCAACTTAAATTAACAAAGTTCTTGTCGAGGCTAGTCCGGTTTTGCGTTAAATAGTTTGAAAAATTTATTAATGACAACTTTTACCGACCTCATCAACGGCTCTCTCTGCTCTCTCAACACATTCATAGTGACTTCACAAGCTTTTCGAAAGAAACCTTCATATTTGGTGGGGCCCATTGCGTTAACCATGTTGTGGGTCAACCGAAAAGGGACAATTTCCGGTACTTCAAGGGAAAGACCCTAAAATTTTAAAACAGAAAATCATTGTCGAAAACACAAATCACGATTGTTTTAAACAGTAATGCAAACGGCTGAAAAGAAAATCAGTGAGGATTTTGAAAAAAATTTACCAACGTCTGGGCTAGTAACAGGGCGAGGTTAACGAAGATTTGATTTTAATTTATAAACTCACCTTGTTAAATAAACAATTAAAATCAACGTGCATTGCTTCACCATTGTTGGAATCAAACAGTATATTTTCACCATGTCGATCGCCTAATCCCAGCATATAGCCGACCTGAAAGGAGGTCAGTTAGTCACTATGCTAATAAAATGCAGCCATTATGGGACAAAAACAGTTTAAGAAGAAAAAACAAAAACACAGTAATTCCCAAAACTGGACGTTTCGACAACGTAGATTCAGCTGTTATCATCAGCAATGTCAGCATTTTGTACTGCCTAGCTCACACTGCTGGTCATGACCACTGAATCTATGTTGTCGAAATGTCCAGTCATGATTTCCTGTGACTTTACTTTTCCTCCTTACTTCGACAGAGTTCTTACTCAAACATTACCATAGACATGACTGCCACTGAACGAGCGTAAACCAAGCGAGCATTGTACCATGAGGAGGGGTCGGGGAAAGTGGTGAGAAACCACTCGTAAAATATGGGCGGGTGCCGAGGAAGATATTTGGTTCGAAATACTTCCAACTTTTTTCTAAACAAAGAAAATGATAAAATTTCCCTTAGTTACTAGTATATCTTGTTAAATAGAACTCTTATGAAAACAAAATACTTTATTGAGCACTTTTTGAAACATAGAGCTCCTCACCAATAACAAAATTTCAACGATTTCTTCACTTAACTATAACTTAACTCAACAATTTAACGCATAACTTAACAGCTCAGATGGCCGCGTGGTATAGAGCGTCTGTATCTTGAGCTGTAGACTCGAGTTTGATTCCAAGTCGGCTCAAACCAATGGTTTTAAAATTGGTATTCACAGCTTCCCCACTTGACGCTCAGCATTAAAGGGACAGTGTGGAGAACAAGCCGGTAAGTTTACTTGTTGTGCCGTTGGGAAAGGCACTTGGCGGGATTCTCCCATCTTGGTGTGGTAGACAGATGGCTGGCAACTCCTAAGCGAGCTCGTATAGCGCTTTGGTCGCTTTCTCCCGATAGAATAAATATGCAACTAAATACTAAAATACTAACTTTAAAACTACCAGCAGTACTTAGCAAATTTTAAAGAATTCGGTAATCAAACTCACATCACATTTGGAGGCACAGAACAAAGTAAAACAGTGATTTGTTCTTTTTGGGCGTAACTATTCTAAAGACAGATAAAAATTATACTAAAGCACAAAATATCAACCAAATCCACATACTGTAATGGGGCAGAGACTGGTAACTGCCAAGCTTTCAGTTGTTTTCCAGAACAGAACAGGCTTTTTGATTTATACAAAGGAAGAAGAATATGACGCAATCCTTTCATGTTCTCCACCCATTCTATTAATCCACACTCTTCATTTAGAGGAATTACCGCCTAAAAAATGCAAGACACAGTGCAAGCCAATAACAGCATGACAATCACACACAATTTTTGCTTTCTGCTAACACCTTTGGTTTTGCTTTTCGCTTTGGAACAATCAAGAAAGTACGAAAAACAATAGAAAAGCCATAGTTGTAAGCATTATTGCATACGGTGACAAACCCAGATTTGCTTAAAACCGTCGGCTGTTTTTAAACTCTACCATGGAAATGAAAATCATGAAGTATTCCGTCACAATGCTGCTCGGTCACAGTTAATACACAATCACGAAGTCGTAAAACAGCTATGCCCACGAATCATAAGCGTCATGCCAATGACTGAATAAACTTTACAACAATAATTTGGAAAACTGACCGACCAACCATTACCTTAAAACGCCGAAATAAAGTAAGAAAAAGCGATAAAAACAATAACACGAAGCAACATAATTAATTATCCTACGTAAGTTCGAATTCGTAGATGTCGTTTGCCGGATTCCGGATCACGAAATAAACATTTATTGACAATCGCAGCGAATTCGGCCAACCGAGCATCTTTGCGCAGGTCATCTTTGGGCTTGCAGAGAAAAGCGTACGATTTTCCATCACTAGCTCGAATCGAAATCTTTTTCGGTCTTTGCAAAGAGGACAATATTTCTACCTGCAAAAAATGCATGAAAATTTGATGCAATGTACCTAGTTTTAGGAGCTTTAAGATGGGTTTAGGAAATAAACCTTGATAAAAACATTATAGCCAGTATATTTAACCATTTAGAAACGTTTGGGTAAAAACTTATACCATCATGAGTGTAAAACTACAGAGGCACTAGACCAGAATGTAAAATGATTACAAATATACTGGCTGTAATGTTTTTATTGCTTGTGAGTGCTTGCGAGGTGGCAGCTGACGTGGTGACTCTTTAGTCTTTTCGCTGTCTCCTTGCCAAGTGGCCGTATTTATTATTTTTACCGTTTGCATTGAATTGATATCCACTTGGTCAATAAAGAATTGTTGTTGTTGTTGTATTAAAGTTGTGCATTAGTTTTCAGTTACTAATACTGTGCTAAAGTTCTGTATTTTCAAAATGTGTTAAAGGCAGATGCAAACTAAGCAAGTAGCAGCAAACCATATGTTGTGGTATTTTCCACACCTTATGAGTCCTCAATCATAAAATAAATTTTTCCTAAATTTCAACGCTTTAATCACTCCAAGGCTAAAGTGCTTGGACATGAAAATGCACAACAGTGCAAATCTAGCCAAACCGTGCGGTTAGCTCTGTTGTTAAGCGAATCACTATCGGTGAGAAAGGTCTGGGGTTCGATTCCTGGGCCGGTCAACTTGGACACTGCTTCGTCAAATGGCTTGCAATCGCTGCGACGTTTCTTCGGAGTTGTGTTTTGGCGAGTATACGGTTGATTTGCTAATTTTTTTTTGAAGTTTCACAATTGGAGGTAAGAAACTTCAAAACCAGTCACTTCGGGAGCTACGGTAGAGGGAAAAGGTCATCGTGCAACATGGTTTACAGCTCAGATGGCTGAGAGGTAAGAGCGTCCGCCTTTGAAGCAGCAAAGTCGGGTGTGATTCCGGGTCGGGTCAAACCAATGACTTTAAAATTGGTATTCACAGCTTCCCTGCTTGACGCTCAGCATTAAAAATGAACAGCGAGGAGAACAAACCCGCAAATTTACTTGTTGTGCCATTGAGAAAGGTACTTCGCGGCATTCCCCTATCTTGGGGTGGTAGACAGATGGCTGGTAACTCCTAAGCTAGTTTGTTATAGCGCTTTGATGGCTTTCTCGTGATAGGAGGATAAATATGCTACTAAATACAAAAAATACAATATCTCTGAAGCAAACAAAAGTCCAACTCCACACAGCGTACCGTATCATTAAATCCTACTATATGTGCAGTTGCTTCTGGGAAGGGATTATGTGTGGTTTGTGAACCTAAAACTGAAGTTTGTTTGGATTGAGGCAGAACGGCATTCATGAATTTTTGAAGAGGAAGAATGATCTAGAAAATACAAAACATTTCAATTTCAATCTTTGGTAAAGAAGTGCTTTTTAGGAACCATAAAGTAGCTATTGCCAGCAGATTCAAAATTGCTAACATGCATATATATTTATTCAGATTTTATTCTGTTTATTCAAATTCTAATTCTAATATTAGCAATTTTGAATCTGCTGGCAATAGCTACTTTATGATTTGATTTCAATGCCCGAAAATAGCGTTTATAGCACAAATATCACTGCTATTTACCAGGTTTACACGTGCAGTTTAAGTGGTCAAAACTCAAAAGTCCTTCTGCATCACAATCGAACTTTTGAATTCGTAATCACTTTTATTCGATTATATGACATGAAAAATTTGATTACGATGCAGAAAGTCTGCGGCCTTTTGGCCCAAATAGACGCGTGGACAAAGCAAATAAGGATTTCACAGCAAACTTCTGGTTCACTTGTAACAAAGTTGCATTGCTGTGTTCCTGAATAATATATGTTAATAATTGTTAATTTTTTATAAAATTTCTCAATATGAAGTACACTCAACAAGCAGCAAAATGAAGTCAAACTCGACCAGAAGTCTTTGGAAACAATGACAGCACCTGCGCGAGACCAGATTCCTCATAGCAATAGAGCGTTTATATCCATCGCAATAGAAGGATGAAACACAAAACATCCCAATCGACCCAAACTGTACGCTATACCAATAACATTCAAAAAAACAAACTTGCCTATTTTGCAGTAAAGGCAACTGCTATAAAAATAAGGAGTTCAAATAATTCACCTCACTGAAACTGTTGCTCTCAACTAGTTTCTTAAGTTGTTTAAAATGAGTTGTAATACTCAAGGGTTGAATGTTTGGGACTGGTTTGTTGCAGAGCTCCAGTAAGCGATTGGTAAGTCTGAAATAAAAATGGAAGCACTTAAAATTAAAAGACCATTGGTACCCAAGTTATAAAAAAAAAGCTTTTCAGAGCATTCTACATTGAACTAATGTTTCATGGCTATGCGATACGCATTGATTATCAAGACAATATTGTTACGCAAAAAATATTCAACTGCTTCAAAAAAGTACTTAAGTGTATTTATACGCTCAAAAAATATACTAAAAGTTGGATAAAATCACGGCCTTCCATAAAATACATTACCTTACACTTACGTTATTACATCAGTGACTAGCTTTGTAAGCTTTGGTTCTTTGTAACGCACTCGTTCAAAAATCTCTTGGCATCGATTAGCTCTTTGCTTGAACGACGATTTTGAAATTGCAATCATTGACCACAGAGCGCGTTGTGGAAATGCAAGAATCACAGTTATAAGAATCTCCTTTAATTCGCTATACGTGGGTCTAAAAAAATACAAAAAAATCAAGTTGATTTTCAATGTTGCCGTTTTGTGCAACGAGAAAAAAGCAGGTGTGTTAGGTAGGGTTACTATATTTTCACTGCGCAAAAGGAGGACAGATTCTTTGAAGATCATCACGTCCGCAGACAAGGGCGTAGGCAAGGGGAGTTCAGGGGTTCAACCCCCCCCCCATTGGTTTGGCAACGCTTGTGCTTTATAGCCGGTATTCGTTGATCTGTCGTAAAAAACGATAATTTTGGTCCTTGTTTCATCTGCGATTGTTGCAACATCACAGCACAAGCCCACGGTCCTAACGTTGCTCAATTACGAAGTATGATTGTTGCGTCACAATATTGTTTACCGCTCTTGCACAATCGCAGTTACGAAAAGCGTTCGCCCTTGGCCGGTGTTCATGACTGCTGGTAAGGTGAGAACAACAGCTACTGTAGTAGCAGTAGATAAAATAAATAAATAAATGAGGTTCTTTTCAAATTATTGTGAACAAGAAAGTCAACAGTTGAACTGAGAGAGACTGCGAAGGAGCTTGTGCTTAGCAGTCACCCGGTATTATGTCAAATGCGATCGGGTCCAGCCGTGAATCGAACCCGTCACGTAGGATCTGTCACCTGCGCGCGGTACCGTTAGAACACGTTTATTATAATATTTAGCGATGAGTTTTTGTGGGATACAGGGATAGGCTGCATATTTTGCATAGTTAGCGATGAGTTTTTGTGGTATATGCGACATACTATAGTTGTAATATAGCTTCCGCTCTTCACTTACGAAAGTATGAATCTCTGCCTTGCGCAACCGCGTCATAAGTGACAACATTGAAGTTAAAACCCGGCTTAGTGTTTCAACCCCCCTCCCCCCCATAGATAATTCCTGCCTACGCCACTGTTCGCAGATGTCCAATATTCCACCCACAATCAAGTGAAGAGCTGAGAAAAAAGGTCTCCACGTCCGCAGATGACCAATTTTCCGCTCGAAATCGAGTGAAGAGCAAAAAAAGGTCATCATGTCTGCAGGTCGTGGTTTGAACTAAAACTTCCCATAATTTTTCGTGGAAGAATGATTTGATATGTTTTCACTATTCATAATGCCGAAAAAAAGGACATTTGAGCATTTTTTAGCATCCTCGGAGGACAACTAATTATTTTTCGTTAAAAAGGAGGACATGTCCTCCACAAGGAAGACGTATGGTAAGCCTAGTCTTAGGTAGAATTTACCCAAAGTTCTTCGATAAAGTAAGCTCTATTAAACGTAATATTAGCACATATTTTGATATTTGGAATCTCCAAGAAAGAATAGCATTCATTGCATTCCACCTTGCAGAGTTACATTTCCATAACTGATTGGGACACAAAACTTAAGAATAACTTTGAATAAAAATGTTTTCGCATTAGGTTTCAAGAAACGTTCAGTCATAGCTCAAATTATGATAGAGTGCTTCTGGAAGCCAAATGCGAAAACAGCTTTTCCCAAAACTATTCAAGAGATACACTATTCCAGAGAATACATATAAAATTTTACTTACTGGTGCTGGTGACATATCCGTGACGTCAGTTGTGAAAAAGCCACATAAAAAATATATGCCGGTAATCGTGATCTGACGTCAGCAATGACCTCAACCAATCGCTGTACGTCATCAGCGCTCTAAAAACAATTTCGTATGTACTGGACTTCGCATATCACGGGTAAGTAACACCAGCCCCGACTTCTCAAGGTTAGCATCAATTTACTCAAAACCATTTAAGTTCATCCATTACACCCAGCAAAAGCACAACTAAAAATTCTTTATTATACTCGCGATATTACCACGAAGCAAGTAACGAGTAGCGGGGCCCGTCTACGCGGCTTAGCGCCTGGGCAACACAGCTCCGAAAAACGTCGCAGTGGTGGCGAGCCGTTGGCGACACTGTGCCCGATTTGACCGCACCCGGTAATCGAACTTACGACCTCTCGCACCGATGGTGATGTCGTTATCACTGCAGCGACCCGCCTCGCGGAGTTAACTGACCTTAGGTTCTTAACATTTCGTCATTCTACAATCTACAGCTTTCATTACCTGAGGTCTCCCAGCTTTTTCCAGTTTAGCTGCTGTTTCTCCGTAATCCAACCACAAAGTTAGAAGTTTCGTGAGAGATTCGTAAATATGTGAAGTACCAAAGTATAAAGAACGACCGTAGTGGCTCATCACGTAATACAGATGTCTACAATAACTCCATGATAAACATGTAGCCATAAATATCGTAACAACTAAACAATAAACATACTAATAAATGCTGCCGCGGGCAATTGTTGAAATTTTAGCATTTACATCTCTTTGAACTATAACGGCTAAAGCCCGGCCTACTCTACGCTTGTCCCCCAGTCAGGCTGTCCAGCCAGCTATAAACAAAAAAGTGAAAAAAAAATTACGGCAAATTGCTGGAAATGAAAAAAAAAAGACATATTTCTTTAAAAAAATCCGAAGGTGTCCAATATTCCAAGCAAAATGAAGTGACGAGCAAAAAAAAGGTCATCACGTCCGCAGATGTCCAATGAAGCACAATTCCATGGGTGAAAAAAATGGCAACTCATTAAAAAAATAAGAGTGGACAGCCTGCCCACGTGCCCAGTGCATAAGCTTGTAAACTCAAGACTTTCGGCGGACAACCTTGGTTTCTTTACTATCTTCCTCGAAGCAACCAGGTTACTAGAGTACCACGAAAAAAAAATACGAAAAAAATGGAGCTACTAAAGTGCTTAAAAAGTTTTTAGTGAAGCCAGGGCTGAATATATGAATTAAAAATACACTCTGAGTGCTCCTAATATTGAATGCAAAATGTTCTCACTGTGCTTTGGCAGTTGCTCGGTTTTCCCCCATCATTGACGTCATTAACTTATCATAATATCTTCCACAATAGAAATGAGATTCCTCCCAATCACCCGTGTAAGCAACCACCTGTGAAAAAATTATCTTAAAATAGCAGTCTAATACGCAATAAAACAAGTGGCAAATTACGACCGTTTCTTGAGAAAGATGGCAATTTAAAGCAGTGGTTCTCAACCCTTTTTGGCCCATAGATCACTTTAAAAAAAATACCCCATGGACCACTTTGATGTGCTGATACCTTCTGAAAGCCTTTCGTCAAGGCAGCTTTTCACACTTAGATTAGTGAACTCCAAAGCGTGTTATGCATTCTTATGACTCAGTTTCGCGTGTATGGCACCAAAAGCTATTGACATTTTGTTTAAATTCACTGTATACAATCATCAAGAGTAAATTTAGCGCCTGGAAAGTCATTACATTTGACATTCGTACAACAGTTTAATTCAAAATCGTTGAAGGAATAATTCCACTCAACCCCAAAAATTTTTTTGAACAATGATCGAAGAAACAGAAATTACGCCAGGAAAGAGAAAGGAATTATTATCTCCCTAACTTTTAGAACGATTAACGTTCGCAGTTTGCGTTTGTTTATTTTAATATTTTTATTAGCCAATGTCTGCTGGGTGAAAACCGAGGAATATTGTTCGTTGAAGCTTGGAATTGTTTTGAACGTACGCCACAAACACAATTTTCGAGACGGATTTACGCTCCTGGCAACAACAACACCACAACGATTAAACACAGTGGGCCATTCGGCTACCTTTAAAGCGCTTACTTGAGTCCATCGCGCTGCGCTACCAACAAATCTTAGTATGGCACTCTTTAGACTCCAATGGAATTATTACCTTAAATTAATTAGTACCGAAGAATCCAATAAATCACTAATCGATTGCCATTTAGTGTAGCCAACTGTCACTAAATTGAAATTAGTAATTACGTAGTGACGAAACACGAACATTAATAACTAACTGAGGTCTAATAACTGATGCAGCTTGAATTTTCATTGCCAAAACGGCAGCGATACCTGGCGAAATTAATTCAAATAAATCCTGTGGAACACTCACAACATTCCTCTTCTTGTATAAACAAATTGAGCTTTTCAAAAACACATTGGCTAACTTTGATTTGCCTAAATAGTTTTTCATGCGTATTTTACTGGACGATCAAGCGGAACTCGCTGTGGACAAAAAATTCCAGTTGGACCACTTTTGGTCCTATGGACCAAGGTCGAGAATCACTGACTTCAAGCATATTATTACAGTTATTACACATAGGACGTATTAGCGCAGCCATTTAAGTAACTTGCCAGCTAAAATTCTACTCATTAAAAAAACTTAAAATTAGGCTGAAAAACAACATAATTCTAGATCTAAGAATTTCACTGTTTGTTCTTCCAATATTCTTGATGGAATTGTACCCCAGAGAAAACAAATCCCAGCGTTATTTAGAAAACTCACTTCTTTATATTTACGAAGTACAATGTTTGGATCGTAACTCGACGATTCTTCCATTAGCTTTGCCTCCAGAAGCATGACCTTTGCCCTTTCCAGACGTTGCTCTTTGCCCTTTGACTCTGAGTCGCTAGCATAATGTTCTGCAAAACCTCGTTGCAATGTAAGGAGAGCTTGATGACTTTCACCCTGAAAAAAATGAAGATTCAAGAACCCTATTAGGATAGCTTCGTGTAAGATTGAATGCTATTTTTTGCAGTCTCGGCAAAACGACAGAGGAGTCGATAGCAAAATTAACTCCCTAAAATATTGGTCTAACTTTCAAATTTTTCTGTATATAACTGCATGCTTCTTGCTTTTACTGTAAAGGTCATCCTAGAATATCCATCATCCAGCTCAAGATTAAGAACTAAGGCTCGATTAGGATTTGAACACATGACCATCTACGTTCCCTGCAAATACGCTAAAAGCTTAACCGAAATTGCAACAGAGTCAACTATTTCAATTTCAAAGTGGTCTTAGATAAACTACAAAACGTCCAAGCACAAACTCATACCTTCTTCCACAACCATTTGGCATGTTCAATGCAGTATCCCGGTAGTTGGTAACGTTGCGCTGAAAGCAAAGCTCCATATGCTGTCTGCAGCAATCCACATTTCCTGGCAAGCTTACTGCTTCGTAGCCATAACTTGCCGACGAATGAATCACATTCAGATCGACCATCACTGGAAAAATTAAACGAAGTCAAAAAGTGTAGTCCATGCTGAAAATTTTCAGCGTAGATCAACCGCGAACTTGAGGCCTAAACAGTGAGAAAAGGTCTACAGGTTGGACTGAAAAAATGTTGCTAATAAATTTTGAAGTATAATTATAGAGATGAGAAAGCATATTTCATTGAATCAACAATCACTCCATGAGTGTGATCCATAAACCAATGGTTGACAATCGGTGCTTAACACCGTGCTCCACCATCGCCTCATACGGTTATAAAAGTAAATCTTGCCTGGTGGATAAAAGAAAATAAATCAAGCTGCAGATACACTATCGTGTTGCGTTGGCACCAGTTGTGTGCCTTCCAAAGCAGTCTTACCCTGCATTATTCATTTGGTGCTGAATCACCATAATTGGCCAGAACCAACAACGCACGGCTGAACGATCGTCGTTTCTTTTACTCACGTGATATTACTTATGAGCGGCAAAAGGACTCTCCCCAGGGATAGCACCGGGTCACATGCACGAAATGATGGTTGAACCACTTGGAGGCGCAGCTGCCATAACGACATGACGTCATCAATTGTACTGTTCTTTGATTGGTCGCGAATTACGTTTGAAAATCGCTCCAAATCAGACAAAGCATGAAGTCGAAGAATATGATCGTAACTGAGAATAAGATAATGCAATAAATAAGAGAAAATTAAGTAAAAAAATTTTGGGTTTATTAGTTGGAGTATTTTAGGTTTATTTTGTCGGCAGCGTGGCCGAGTGGTTCAGATTGCAAGGTTGATGGTTCAACTCCCACCCCAGCCTCGTTGTTGCGCCCTTGGATAAGATGCTTCACGATGATTATCTCTGCTTGGTGGAATCTAACAAGCAGCAAATTGAAGAAGTCAGAAGCAAAACTCAAGCGGAAAACTCGGAAACAAGGGAAACTCCTAAGCGAGTCTGGATTCGTCCTATGAACAGCGTCTGGGTCGCCTTCTCGTGACAGGGGGATAAAAATGAGGAAGAAATAGAAGAGTATTGACAGCTCAGATGGCCGAACCGTAAGAGCGACTGCCTGTGGAGCAGTAGGCGCGGGTTAAACCAATGACTTAAAAATTGGTATTCACAGCTTTCCTGCTTGACGCTGAGCACTAAAGGGACTTGTTGTGCCCATGGGAAAGTCACTTAGTGGTATTTCCCCACCTGAGTAATAAACTGGTGATCTTAGAGTGATTCACTCTTAAGCGGTTGATTTGATACGAGAATAGAATTCTAATAAACTCCAACCATGTTGTATTAACAAAAATATACCATTCAATAATCGATTGATAATGATGTCAGAGAAGTATTTCATTTTCTGAGAGGTGTTTTTTCTTAAGCACAGCTGCACTCGCGCCTCAAAAAGTGAAACAGTAATGTGCGAAAACTGAAGAATATTAAAACAACAACACATGAATCCCACAACTTACCCTCTTTGAAACGAATTTGTTTCCATACTAGCCACGGACAATGGGTCTGTTTGACTTTGGTACAACCTCTAAATCAAAAAGTGCTAGTAAAAGACCTAACTAAAGCAGGCAATAAAAATCCAACTTACATCAAGAATATTTTGAAGTTTTTCCCAATTTTTTTTACGGATAGCGAGAATAGCCTCGCCTAGTCCAACACTCCAGCTGTTTGGATGAACGGATGATACGGAGTTAATTTTTTTCTCCAACATATCCCATTTACCAAGCCTCCAACACGCTTCAACCCCGTACGAAGTAAGATCATGCTTAAAAAACATCACATTAATAAATAGACGAAATTCAATTAAGTTCAAGAACAAATCTATATTTTTGATAGGAATTAAGTATCAGGCGAAGGCGCACTTTGGTCGGCTGATAATATATTATTTGCTTATAAATACTTCCCGATTGCGAGCACAAAAAAATCGAAAAACTGATTCACACTCGCCATATTTCGCCGAAGCGTGTAACGAATGGAGGGTCCATCTCCTGCTGCGCCTGGGCAACACAGCTCCGAAGAAACATCGCAGCGGTGGCGAGCTGTTGGTGACACCGCGTACGGTTTGACTGAGCGGTAATCCAACCCCACACCTCCCGCGCCGACCACAACGTCTTTTAAAGCACAATGCCAAGGCCGCAGAATGCATCGAAGCAGTCACAAATAAGCTTTACCTTACCTTCCATGATGGGTTATTAGTAATGGTTCCTTCGATCAGATTGACAGCTTCTGATAATTGGCCGAGATCTATCAAGCACTTGCAAAAACCCTTGTAATGAAACACGTCGGTTGGGTTGTGAGAAATGATACGCTCATAGCACGCTGCGGCATCCTAAGATTAGAATATGTAAGAGGTAACAAAATACATCCACTGTTCGCGAGAATTCATAATTTTGCTTACACAAAATGTATTTATTTAAATATCAAAAAACGTCACTTGTTTGCGAGAATACACAACTAAACAATAGCTATCATATTTTCTCTTCATATTCATATATTAAAAGGAGGAAAACTAAAGACACAGTAAATCGCTTGCAGTTCTGTTGATGATGACAGCTGAGTCTATGTTGTCGAAGCGTCCAGTTTTAAGAATTATACAGCACTGTAGTTCTATTGCTCCTCCTTAAGCTAATTTCATCCCATTTAGCTACATAGGATAGCGGTACCGTGTGCAGATAACAGATCTTACGTGACATGTTCGATTCACGGCTAGAGCCGATCGCATTTGACAAACATAGCGGGTGTCTGCCAACCCGAAGAGCGCAAGCTCACTTCGCAATCTCCCTCAATTACTGTTGAATTTTCAGTTCAATTTAATTCGAAAAAATAACTTTATTTACTTATTTATTAGCCTTTTTAGGGTAGTAATCTAGCTAGATTAACTAGTTCAGGAGGTGAAACTCTCGCCAACTTAAACAGGAAATACCTGAAGTGCTCCGGTGCTTTCAAGGACAAGCAACCTTGTTTCAAGGGTGGGCTCGACACCCCTAACATTCACGACCCCTAACACCCCGTCAGTTTCGTTCATTTCAATAAAAACTCGCTGAAGAAAAGCAGCGGATTCCACAGTAAGTTGGTCGTCAGGATGCTCCCTGAATATTTATTACAAAATTGTCTTAACCAAAATGTAAAATATGTCAACAAAATTGTTTTAAACAAACAATAACATGCGTCAAGTCCAAAACAAAAACTTTAACGTTTATGCACATTTTTTTGGAAACTAAGCAGCAAGCATATCTAGTTATCTGCTGTAATGTTACTGCAATTGTACGCAACTATAAGCCGTTCTTTCAAAAAGTTTTCTAGCGCAAATTTTTCTCCAAGCAAAGGCATTTGAAAAAATTGTAATAAATAACTAGAATATCAACTAATTTCTATCTTTTACCTCAAGAAAGTCTCATAATGAAGCAATGCTCTTGGATAGTCTCTACAATGCAATGATGCAGTTGCTAACGTCTTTTGTGGAATCATGGAAAGAAATTTACTAGCTTGCTCCTTCTCTCTAAACAATAAGTGGAATTAAGAACCTAGCACTATAGAAAAAAAAGCAACAAAAAGGTACTGGCATAAAGCATATTAGTAATTTATCGTCGTCGTTTGACCGAGCATCCACTCCGGATCAAGTGCTCACGATTCTGAGGCTGAGGGTTAATTCTTTTACCACCTCATGTTGCAGCACAGTTCGGTTTCAAAACTAGTAGTGACTAGTAACTTCGCTTAGCCAATTTCTGCTATCGTCATCCAATAGCAACAGACCACGTATTTCTCTTGGTGCAAGATGCAGTGGGCACACGAAAATAATAAAATCTGTTATCTGCTAAAATGCGCCACCAGCACTTACCGCAATTACACACAGTAGAACGCCGATTATCGGAACTAATTAAAACCAAGTGTGGTTCGGATAAGTGATTTGTTCGGATAATCAAGCAACATACAATAATACCAAATTACATTATATGCATTATAAAGTACACAAAATACACATACATTGTGATTGGTTGCATAATACTAGCATTGGCAGTTTAGCAATCACTCATTTTTTTTTTGTTTTAAACGGCATTTTTGGAACGACAGCATGGCATTTTTTCTCTAAACACAATTGACATTCTAATGCTTCTCGTTAGGCTGTAATTTCTTTGTTGAAGTCATGTTTGGATGCTAGGCGTTTCGGATAACCGGTGTTTTATTGTATATCCAATCTAGTTTCATTACTATTAACTTTGTCAAGTTACTTTGCCAGTTTGCTTCGTGAGGCAGCACCAGCCGCATGCGACGATGAAGTCTTCTGGAACCACAAAGTCACGTGATCAAGGACAGCAAACACTGCTTGCGCACTCAACTGTGATAGATGCGACGTATGCACTGGACAGCTATTCGTCTAAAAATGAAAAATTGCTTAGGGTAAATTGTTGAACTTGCAATTTTTTCACAAATGTGAGTAATGTTCGGTTTTAAGTGCGAAACACCTGTAAATTCATTCAAAATTATGTTTTTGCAAAGTGTCTGCAAATCAGCGAATATCTACCACCTGGTCTAGTAGCCAAACACGCTACTGATAGATACATTCGGCGAGGCTAAGTAGGCGTTAGGAGTTGGGACCTTTAGGATAATATGTGCAAATCACATATCAAGTAATCGTCATATTCTAAATGTGCTATCCGTCAAAGGAAGCCAGGGAGGGTATATTAACTACCTGATTCGCAGAAACCTCTTCACTGTTTCTTGAGATGGACGATGAAAAATCTTCAGCACTGACAGATTTCTTCGTTTCTTGTAGAAGTTCTGTGCTTTCCAATACAGCCATAATCTGCTTAAACACATAAGCTAATCTTTAAAGATTAAAATTTATTTGATTCAAAAGTTTTAAACAGAATTTAATGACACAAGGATAGGATTCGGCGAAATCGAAAAAAAAAAACATCTTTCCTAAAAAATCATCTTGTTTTGCAAAAAGGTGTAAAAGTCTGTCGGCTGAGATTTCTGACCATTGCTAACTATACAAAAAGCCAAAGAGTAAAGAATGCAGTCGACTGCAATGCTGAATCAACAATTATACGACTGTTTCAACAGTGTGTAATTGAATTATTACACAAAACCTCCAGGTTTCAAATTATGGTATATCTTTACCAACTAAATTGCAAAAGAGGCAAAAAAATCAGAACATTTGAGTTTTTGAGACTTATCGATTTTAATTTGAATCATGGTCTATTCAAAAGTAACAAATTTCGAAACAATACGTTAGCGTAAGACAATTTACCTCCTCGGTTATGAATTCCAGATGTTTATCTCCACATTTGAGCACTTCTACGATAGTAGGAGGCAGGAGGAAGAAAGCAACTTCTACATTACTACGCACCACAGCAGCGCATGCATCAAACACGCCTCGCACCACAGAGGAGTTTTCTACGCTGGATGATGCCTGAAAATCATCAAAAAAATCTTCATTATACTCACGGTCTTACACCGAAGCGCGTAACGAGTGGCGGGGCCCATCTCCGCGGATTAGTGTCTGAGCAGTACAGCAACGAAGAAACGTGGCAAGCCGACAACAACACTGTGTCCAATTTTACCGGCGAGGGAATCGAACCCCAAACCTTTCTTACAAATAGCGACGTTCTTAAGCACTGTGTCAACAGGCCGAAATGTTAAATCACGTCATTTTGTTAATTAAGACTTCGCTTTCAACCAAGCTTTTTATTAGCAAAATAGAGAGCTAAGCTACATCTGAGAACTTTAATGGGGTAATTGGGGTATACTTTTGAAATTTATGGTGTTTACAACACAACACACACCTTCCAAGAGGCAAGAGCAATGAAGCACGTGCGAAAAACAAAAAACCGTTTTACACCAACCTCACATTTAAGGAGAACAGATGCAATTGGAAGCCTGTCGGCTCCTCGAACAGCTGGAGTTAAAGCAAATGCCGTGCGCGACTTTTGCACTCACCATCTGCATGAGAACAGCACAGAAAGTCCCAATCCAGTCCCGAAAAGTCATATTTTGTTTTCGATGCAAAATCGGTCGTTTCAAAGTCGCAAGGTTGATTTCTGGCTTTTTCAGCAGATATCTAAGCCATCAACAAAAATCAGCAACAAGGCCTAACGGCACAGGCTACAGATACTAAATACTTTGTGACGGGTTCGATTAGCACCGGAGCTGGTATTTGAAGTTCCGGTCGGAACCGGAATTTTAAAAAAAGTTCCGGCCGGAACTGGATTTTTTTGCTCTGACTAATGTTATAGGAGTTTTGTTTTTATCAGCACGATTAATGTAACAAAATTAATATCTTGATGACAAAAAATATTTTAACATCAGGTCTGACGTCAAATATTCCGACCTGAAGCATGTTACAAGTACAACATACCAATAAATTCTGCGCATTGAGCAGTAATATTGTTGTTATGGTATGCTCCTATTTTAGCAAGAGGAAAAGCAAGTTCAGAATAAATTAGAAAAAAATAAAAAGTAGTGCTACACACAAGCTTATTGATGTCTGACAACTAGACCGGAATTTCGCCAGTTCCGGTCGAAATCGGAATTAATTTACAAATTCCGGCAGGAATTCCCGAACATCTCTAGATTCGATTCACGGCTGAAGTCTGTCGTATTTGACAGATATACCAGGTGGCTGCGAACTTGAAAAGCGCAAGCTCACTTTACAGTCTTCCTCAATTACCACAGAACTTTTAAGTTGAAAATACAAAAATTTTGAATTTTAAAGCGTCAACAAACTAAATACCACACACGCACTGATGCACCTTGAAGATAAATGTGGTTCCAAAACCGCTTGAATTTGCTCCGAAAATTTGCGCCAAAGTTTACGACCAGCTAGAAATAAAAAATTAGATCTTTTCACGAATTTAAAACCAAAGTTTCCATCTTATCAATATACACCTAGCTTTTTCAACGCAAAGATTGTCTCTTACCAGCTAAAAAAGAAAACAAATTATATGATAGAAAGCGAAAACAGCGATCGAGGTATGTAAACGTGTCAGTAATATCAACTTAAAATTTGAAACTATTGATCTAGTTTTGGAATCAGCGGTATAAAGTCAATTTACTTTTATTGCTTGAAAAAATGTACTAAGTCAGTTACAGCTACGAAGACATTTTAACCGTGTAACGAGCAGTGCATCTTGTTTTTTAAATAAAACTCGGCCAAAATCTGTTGTTTCTAACCTGAGGTTGCTTTTTGTCCTTCTTGGCATTTGTAAATTTTCAAAAGTTCTTGAATTGCAAAAGCAGTTATGTCTTGATGACTTGGCTTTGCAACAAGAAATGCTTGCACGAGACAGTTGAAAAGATCGTAAGCAAATTCCTCCTCATCAAAACTATTGTGATACTCTCTGTGGGGTTTATTGCTGGAAACGATAAGGGAAATTCTGGAACAAATAACATATTTTAAAGGAAGTAAGTGAATTTTAGGGCAAATGCAAACACCACATTGCAAAACGATAAAATCAAACGCTTGATTTCTCTTTTCTGGTAGAAAAGTTTGTTTCCGTTTTAATTTTCAAACAAAGGGCGGCATACTGCTCAACTTTTGTTGCACTTAACGCAATGCGTCAACTTTGTTTGTTCATTAAGTTAACGCATTGCGTTAAGTGCACAAAAGTTGAGCAGTATACCGCCCCAAGGGTACGAACTCGAGATCGCTGAACCACGGATTTTTTGCCGAATTCGAAAGAAGTTGATTGAGTTTCGAACTTATCCTAAACTTGACAAAAATTACTTGAACTCCGTAAAAATTACTGAATTCGAATTTGCAAAGTTAAAAATGAAAAACTTGAAATCGATTAAAAAAATTCCCTAGCTCGCAGCCTGTTTCTAGCCAAAGCTTATGCCCCACTAGTCAATGCCAGATACAAAAAATCTCGTTAAATCCTAATGAAATCTTTCGTTGGAAGTTCCCGCATTCTCATAAGCTTCATTGGTAAATTAACTAATGACAAGTTCTTGCAACCAGACGTTTCGACAACTATATTCAGCTGTCATCATCAGTTTCGCACTGCATGCAGTGTTAATCTTACAGATTTAGTAAGCGCCGAAAACATCTTTTAAATTCATGTAAGACTGTTTTTGAACCAAACATTTTCGTCTCGCTGTCTTCAGGGTTCAACGCGAGAGAACGCTGAAGACAGCGAGACGAAAATGTTTGGTTCAAACACAGTCTTTTAGTTAGTTGCATATTTATCCTCCTATCACGAGAAAGCGATCAATGCGCTATACGAGCTCGCTTAGGAGTTGCCAGCCATCTGTCTACCACACCAAGATGGGGGAATCCCGCCAAGTGCCTTTCCCAACGGCACAAGTAAACTTGCCGGCTTGTTCTCCACACTGTCCCTTCAATGCTGAGCGTCAAGCAGGGAAGCTGTCAATACCAATTTTCAAGTCATTGGTCTGACCCGACTCGGAATCAAACCCGAGTCTACAGCTCAAGAGACAGACGCTCTATACCACTCGGCTATCTGAGCTGTCTTTTTCAAGACTACCTAAATTTAAAAGATGTTTGCGGCGCTTACCAAATCTGTTTTGAAATTCTGTACCACCAAAAAAGTTTTTGTTAATCATAAGCTCTTAAACCTACTTGTCAGGGTCCACTGCGCCAATTTCTCCTAAGCATTTCGCTGATAACAACTTGATGCGAGCATTAGCATCCCGGCAGCAAGTGAGGAGAGCCGATATAAGAGACTGAATCAAGTCCGATACCCTGCCGGTGATCAGGCAGTCTCGCAGCAAACTTTTCTGATTTGATTGAAGCACTTTTCTCACTTGAGCAAGCGCACAAAGTCGCACCTCAGCGCTGTCATGAGAAAGATGCTTGGTGGCCTAAAATCATATTAACTTTCAGTCAGTTTAAGTTAATAAGAATCAAAAATCAAATTTCCATTATAATTGCCGAAGTGCGTAACAAATGGCAGGGCCTTTCTCCGCGGCTTAGCGTCTGGGCCACACAGCAATGCAGAAATGTCGCATCGGCGGCGAGTCGTTGGTGACACTGCGTCTGATTTGACCGTCCCGGGAATCGAATTCCAGACTCCTCGCACCGTCAACGGTGTTGTAACCGCTACGTCAAACCGCCGGTTATTTGGTAAAAATATCAGATGTAATATTGTTTAGGCCTAGAACATTTAAAAATTAAATCATAAGTTATCAAGATTTGATACTGATATCAAATGAGGCCGAAAACATTTTCGAAATTACGTAAAAAACTTTTCAACCGCACGTTAAACAACATAGAATAAAAGACAGTTAAGAGCAAAACCGCAATTGTTTAAACATTCTATTAGAGATTAATGCTTACAATAAATTTATTCAAAAAGAATTCTAGCATTGGCTTGACAGACCAGTAAAAATTTTTGAACAATATTAGTGGGTAACTCGCAATTTCGTCGATTTTCCAAAACTCAATATTTGTATTATGAGATTTCACGATTATTCATTAATAATAGATCTTATGACTAACAATGCATTGATGATTAGGGCTTAATTGACAATTATTCATCAGAATTAATCGACCAAGTCAATCGAGTCGAGAAGAGGATTAGCAGACACACATCAAGATTAGCTATCCTAAAGGATGCTGAAGTTATCCAATTAAAAGTGTTTGGAAAGACCAGTTATCTGTCATTGCATACGAAGAGAACTGAAAGAATATTAGACTGTCAATGAAGTGGCAGAGAGAAGTTTCGGTTATGATTGAAGTCGAAAGTTTAGTTTGCAGCCAGGCCTAACAATGATAGGTTGAAGACATAGACTCTAGTTCCGAGATCTGCATTGAATATGGATGGCTGTAGAGCTGCTTCGTTGAAGACAAAGTTGATCTAGGTCAATCGAGTTTAAGTGCACATGGAGCTGGCAAGAAGCTGGTATATCGGGCTACGGAGCAGGTTCGTGGGTTTCACGCCCAACTAGATCCTCTTCCTTGATGCATGCACCGACATTGTACCGTACATCACTAATATCAAAAGTTACTTGAACAAGACACTATGCCGGATGCTGTGATGATACGCAACTACTTTTGCTGCAGGTAATTACGTATGAATTATGGTGTATAGGCTATTTGTTCTCATTGTTCACATGTTTACTTTGAGTCTGGGTTACTTGCACTACTATCCAGATGTGGTTGTCCAGCAAGTACTAGTACCAAGTAACTATCCTGCTGTAGGCGCACAGGCTTACAATCCGCTACCTCAATCATGCGATCAGCATGCGGTTAGCCAAACAAGGCACCTATCCCAAGGCTTTCAGCTTTCAAAATTTGCAGAAAGGATGCATTATTCCAGCTACTGATGAGGGGTAGTGGCGACATATTCGGTGGGTAGGCTAGCCTACCAGAGGATTATTCTTTTTTTTATTTTTCTTCCTTCTTTTTTAGGCAATTGGTTGGATTTTTTAATATGACAACTATACTTAACAACGCACAGCGCATTAATGAGAACTATTCTGCTAGTATTAGCAACGAGTTTATTGGGATGTAAGGTACCGGTAAATCAAGCGTTTTATCGGAACATAATAATGCTTGGAACTTCTTTTCTATTAAAGCGATTTTCGTTGATTGCTTTTTTTTGAAAACATGTTGGTGATCTTGCCTATCTAATTTCCAGCGTTAAGATTAGGATAGAAATTACAAAGGTGTGTTCACTAAGTCGAATATGCCTCCAATTGCCTATTTTTCTCTCTATCTTATCGGAACTGGAAGAGAAACCGATGTGTTCCCAGACGGCTAGCGCTGTTTTCGCGGCGAGAAAATTTATTAGGCTGATCAAAATTAGCTTAGCTGCATTGCGCATTTACCTGATGCTGTATGGCGTGGCAAGCCTATTCTAATTTAGTGATGTTCCCATCAAATTAAAGTGCGAAGAAAAGCGAATTAATGCAAAAGAAAAAAATTTTCATTGTACTCGCGGCATTACGCCGAAGCAGGCAACGAGTGGTGGGGCCCATCTACGCGGCTTAGCGCTGGGCAACACAGCTCTGAAGAAACGCAGAAATACAACTCCGACTTAGCGTCGGAACGGTGCAGAGCGGTTGGCGACACTGGGTCAGATTTGACAGACCCGGGAATCTTCTGCGCCGATAGCAATGTTTATAACCATTACGCTGAACCGGCCGGTCTAAAGTCAACTTCAGAATGTGAAGCCTAAACGCCATGAATTGTTTTTTGTGGAATAATTACCAGTAATTCTAACTTCGTTATGATGTCATAACGCTTTATTATTATTCAACAGAATCATTGTAAAAGGACTGCGATAATAACGTTGAGTTGACAAGAGAACATGACTGCTGATACATCCGGAATCTATTTGATCGAAAAACAACGAGTTTCAAAAAGATGACGAATAGAAGCAAAAATTTTTTCAGTAAAAATAACGGAAGTTGCAATTATGTTTGAGGTGAGCGATTTTGCGAGTAATTATCTTAACTTACTGAGGTCCATCAGTGGGAGAAATGAGATAGTTCATTCAAAATAATTTTTGTGTTCCGCAAGCTAACCGCCATCACAACCAAGGGGTTACTACGGTACGGAATTATTTTCCGTACTGTATTCCTCAAAAAACATACCGTACCGTAATACCGTATCTTTCCTTACCACATTTTTTCAACCAATTTACGTCAAGAAAAATTCAGCAGGAAACTTTTGCCATTGCCGCGTCAAAGTTCAGATTTATCGTTCTTCTATTTTAGCTGTTGAACAAAACTTTGCTTTTATAGGCTACAAAAGTGAGGGGTGACTGCTGACTGGTGGTGAGCGGCGAGCGCAACTGACGTGGTAAAATTAAAGGCAAAAAGGAAAAGTGCAGTACTTGGAAGCAAAAGCGCAAAGCGTGCATTACTGGAATACGGAAAGTGCACGGCACGGTACGGAAAATATAATACCGTACTTCCGTGCTGTACATTTTCCAAAAATTCCGTACGTAATTCCGTATCGTACTTTTGGCCAATATGTACTGGTAACCGTACCGCAATTCCGAATCGTAAAGTAGTAACCCCTTGATCATAACTGAATGGTTGAGCTTATCTTTTAAAATAATGGTTTCAGCCTCGAGTGTATTCTAGCACAACCAACTTTTTTTGAACTTGAATTGTTCCTTAAAGATCAAACGGAAATTAAGTGAAAGCAAAACAGAAATTTCAAAGTTAACTTGAGATGAAGCAATTGTTAACCGCAATGAAGTTTTTTGTCGTCGAGTAATAACGTAGCTATCGTTAACAAAATGCTGATGTCATAATACTTTATCTTCATAGAAACATTTGAAGAGCAGAATCGCATTGATATTTGTAATGCTGAGTTGACAAGACGACGCAGTTATTGATGATAACACATCCGGACTCTATTTGATTGAGAAACAAAAAATTCCACGAACACGATGGACGATCATTGAAAATTTTTTTTCAGAGGGAGAAAGTTACTGCTGCAGTCATGGAGGTGAGCAAGATCGCGAGTATCATTTAGTGTTTTATAGCCCGTTACAGATGCAGAAAAAAGAAATGGTTTGAGCCCAACAATTAAAGTTTCTAGAACAATAGTCAACTACAAACGCGCCTTCTTTATCATACGGTGTTCCGGCCACTTGACGGAATGATTAAAGACATCGCTATCGGCGCGGGAGGTCTTGGAATCAAATACCGGGTCGGTCAAATCGGATTTTGTCGCCAACAGCTCGTCGCCACCGCTGCAACATTTCTGTGTTGCCCTGGCGCTAAGCTGCGGAAATGCACCCCGTCATTCGTTAAACGCTTCGGCGTAATACCGTGAGATTAATGGCAATACTTTGATTTGTTAGATGCAGCTCGATGCTGTAGAACGATTAACTTTGAAGATATGATCAAGACAACGATTGTAGGCCATGTTAAAGCAAAATTTACGAATTAGAAAGAATGGAGATAGTCTAGCAACAAACCCAGATAGTTTCAAAAGATTATTACCGGTATGTTTCATTTTTACTTTTCGTGATCTTCAACTGTTTTTGTACCAGCTATTTCGCCAATGCTAAGCGCCTCCGTCTCTTCTGCTGAGGGCACCCTGCCGTCTTATGGCGCGTTTTCGCATTATAATGTGTAGCAGTGAAGTGCACTGGTTCTTAGGGAGAATAGCAATGTCCCCATTCTCGTTCTCATTAAAGTGGCTAAGTTCCGGTAGCCTCTTGTTTGGTTTTTGCCCTTTAAAAATCGACAGATTCGGAAATCGCACATCTCGTTACGCCTGTGACCGTTATACCTCGAGACATTAATCACATTGTGCCTGCTAGTCCGCTTGCAACTCTACCTCCTTCATCTATTCTCGTTTTTCCCCTATCGGCGTAATGTCGCGAATATAATGAAAAAAACTTTTGGACATCTTTTTTTTTTCTTGAAAACTGTCCTTGGAAGGAGTAAAAATTCCGTGTACTTGAGTCATGGTTTTGTAGGATTGCAGGGCTTTGCAGATGTGACGTCATAGTACCAAATTGTGAGATCACAATTCATTATCTAAGTAGGATTATTGGTTTTTAACTTGATTATGCTATGACAATGTGTCCATTGGTTTAGTAAATTTTACACCCTGCTGCTGACGCAAATTGTTTGGAGCCAGCAGAAAAAATGGCCTGCCAGTTTTGAATTTTGTAGTTGTTAAACTAATTGAATGTATGTTACAAAATATGAGTCTTCGACCGGTGGAACTTTCTTTAGAAAGTAATAACAAGATTGCAAACTTACATTAATTAGCTTCGCAGGTTATGAATGGCTGCTTCCAGCTTTCAATTTTGAGATGAAAAGCTGCCATCAGAGTAGCCAAGTATATTGCTGAAAATGTAACTCGTTGTTGCAAGTCAATGTTTGGTGAGGCTTTACAACATCTACTGTGCAGGTAGGATATTATGTGGTATTTCAATGGTAGCAGTGTTGTAACTTACCAACTCAGACTCATGTAGGAAAAGTTGCCAATTGTTTTTCTCGAAGACACAAAACAATGCATTCTACTGCTCAAGCCTCCAATCCGGAGCCAGCAGTCTTGCACTAAACAACTCAACGATTATGCAAACTGGCTGCTGACGATAACGTTTGAAATAAGATGTTTGAGTCTCCGTTTTGTGCAAGGTTTTATTAACGTCCGAAATGTGTCATTGTTTTTTGTATTTCAGATCTTACCCCGTCTGCCATAATTCCGGGTCGATGATTTTTTTTTCTTCTACAGTAAGGCACATATTAGTAGAAGAGTCCAAGTTTTATTAAGAAAAAGCTTCGGTGAGAAAAACCTTTGGTGCCAAACCTACTGATGAGACAAATAGAAAATACCTTGGATGTGCTTTGGAGTTAAAAAAAAGGAAGATAAGTGGCTGAGCAAAGGTAGTAACGTGGAAGGACGTGCTATCAGGAGAGAAATAGGTGTTACAAAATGGTTTTGAACATAATGTTCAAGAAAGCAAGGAAAGAGAGAACTACCAAATGAAACATAAATACAACAGATGGATGAACGTGCTCAAGCTGATTAGAGTTTAAAGAACGCCCACAGCCGAAACAACTGGAGATCGAGCAAACAGAGAGAGTGCAGTTTTATTGAAGTTTATCGGATCACCTACGTTAATTGAGACAAGATCAAATAATGGAATCATTATTATCTTTTGCCACAAATTCTCAACTTTGTGACAGAAAAAGTTGTCTTGGTGCAGTGTCTGTTAGTAAACAAGCAAATCATCGAAGTTACGATGGACAGTTAAGCAATTTTAGTAATATTATGGATGGCCAAAACAAGTTGTGTGAGATGGTTTGGAAGTTGGAGAGAAAGGATGGCGGTGTATTGATTGAAGCGTCGGGAATTTAACAGATGATCGGCGAAAAAAGGCAAACATAAATATGAAAATGGAAAACAGATAAAGGAGACGAGATAAGTTTTGACAACGCCAATCTTGAATTTAGAGAAAAAAACAGCATACCAATGTGACTCCGCCACCGCCACCTCTGTTTGACGTCTGCAACACCAGATGAATGGGTTAATTATATGGAGAACGAAGCTGAAGAAATCAATCAACGATCTTATTCTATGCTGATATATCAAGAGCAACAGCGTTTTGAACCGATGTTCAAAAGGAAGATAAAACGCAGCGTAACAAATTGGACATTTGAAAAGAATACAAAAAAGAGATGAAAAAGGAAGAAAACAGCACAGTCGAGGCACTTAAAAGATTAAAGAAAAGCAAAAAAGACCGCAAACAATTGAAATGAAGCAAGCGATGACTAATTGAACAACATTGGTTACCAACATTGAAAACGAATTTTTCATTGCTTCGAAGTAGGCTCAAAGATGACTGAAGCGAAATGTTCAATCAAAACACGTCATGAATAGCCACCATGATTGCGATAAAAACTGAAAAATCAAAGCAGGTATGCTCCGGAAAAAGCGAGGTGCGTGCGCCAACAGAAAGTTGTTATTGGTTAATGTAAACTTCTGAATAGACATCTTTTTGTCTATTCATCCAATCATTTCACCGAGCGTAGGAAAGGCTCTGAAGACATACATTTCGCTTTGTAAGAACACAATAAGAATATTTGTGTGCGGTAGAACACTAAAATTAAAAAATGATTTCATAATTGGAAACTAAACTTCAACGAGAATCCCCGTGCTACACCCGGGGCAGAATAGGGTAGCCGGCCACCCCTACGTGTCGTAAGAGGCGACTAATGGGGCATCCAACCAAAATCATCATATGGTTTGGAAACCTTGTTTCATAGTTCTTAGTCAGGCAATTTAATCACTCCCTAAAAGTCTAAAATCCTAGTTCTAGTTCATCAAATTAAAAAGTGACTTTGGGGCACTGACTGTAGCTTTTCAGGTCCAGTCATTTCTCACAATCCACTCCGCTGTACTTTAGCTTTTCATTGAAATTATTACGTCACAAAAAAAAAACAATTTTATGTAGTTAAAAATTGAACTGAAAATGATTTCTTCATTAAAAGCCCTATTATTAGTGTCACTACAAAGCACTCAAACGAACCTTAGCTAGAATGAACCCCTAATGAAAACGCATCACTGATTTCATTGGCATATTGATAAGCGAAGTTTTTTAGCTTCAATTTCAGCAAATGAAGCTAACCGAGAAAAATCTTCAGCGTTTCAACAGAACTAATATCTATCATAATTGCAACAGTTATGATGAAACATGGCTTGCTGGTTGTGCGTGTTGCATGCAAATGATGGTGTGATGATAATGGAGACTGCTTGAAATAGGCAAGTACGTGCCAAGTGTGTGAGGTGCGGCAAAGCTGACTACCATCTTGATGCTTGGTTTATCAGTTGACTAATTTGGTATCTTTAGCTCGAGTCATGCGTGCATTTGCATATGGTTAGATGTTCCGCCGATTTGTACATTTTGAAAGTAACCGTGCTTGTTTTGTGTTCGGTGTATTTTATCAACTTCATAGCAAAACAAAATGTGCTGTTGAGCTACCGAAGCGATTCAGCATAATGCAAGACAGAGTCAATATTATTGTCACATATCTTCGCATCTACTCACCGCTTTTCTGAAAATTTTTGAAGCAATGAAGCGGTTCCACCTTTTTAGTTTGTAGAACCTATCCTTTGGATGCAGACTCCTTTTAATTTGTTCGAAAAACAACCAAAAAAAAACACAAGCATCTAAAAATTCTCAGAAAAACAGAAAAAAGAAAAACAAGTGTTTGATAATTGAGCAAAAAATAAAAATAAAAAAACATTTTGAAATCACAAATTTAGAGTCTAGCCATTGTAAAAAACTTCAAAAAACATCCAAAAGAAGTTTAAAAATAAATAATTATCCAAAAAAAAAACTTTAAAGACTTAACTTGATTTTTTTGTCAGTGGTATTTGTTATTTCCCAAAAACATTGAAAAAAATTTAAAAAACTTAAAAATCCAACAAATTGGGAAAAAAGCAGAAAAAGAAAAAGTGTTTAGCAAATGAGCAAAAAAATTTGAAAAAAAATATCAAAACCAAATTCTCACACAAAGAGTTTGTAGCCTTAAGTTGCTTTTTTTATTATTGGTATTCCCTATTTTAAAGAGAAAACATGAAAAAAAACTATAAAATTTAAACATCTGAAAAACTGCAAAAAAAGCAGACAAAAGAAAAAGAGTTTGGTATACGTACAAAAACAAAACTTTAAAAGAAAACGTCAAAAAAATTTCGAAAACAAATTTTTTCGAAGAAAACGTTTACAGACTTAAATCTTTTTTTTGGTTAGCGATATTCCTTTCTTTACAACAAAACATTGAAAAAAATTAAAAAACTTTCACATCCAAGAAACTGCAAAAACAGCAGAAAAAAGAAAAAGTGTTCGGTAAATGAGTAAAAAAAATTAAAAAAAAAAACATCTAATAAAAAATCAAAAACAAATTTTCCCAAAAAAAAACGTTTGCAGACAAATCTTTGTTTGGTTAGTAGTATTCCTTATTTCACAACAAAACATCGAAAAAAAATCTAAACATGCGAGAAATTGCAAAAAAATCAGAAAAAAGAAAAAGTGTTTGGTAAATAAGCGAAAAAAAATTAAAAAGAAAACATCCAAAAAAATTCAAAAACGAACCTTCTCAAAAAAACGTTCGTAGACTTAATTCTTTTTTTTGTTATGAGTATCTCTTATTTTACAAGAAAACATTGGAAAAATTGAAAAACTTAAACACGCAGAACTTGGAAAAAAAGCACAAAAAAGAAAAAAGTGTTTAGTAAATGAGCAAAAAATTTTTCAAAAAGAAAAACATCCAAAAAAATTCAAAAACAAATTTTCCCAAAAAAGTCTGTTGACTTAAAACTTTTTTTGTGACATTTGCTATTTTACAAGAAAATTAAAAAAAAAATTTATAGAACTTAAACATCCATGAAACTACAAAAAAAAAAAAACAGAAAAAAGAAAATAAGTGTTTGGTGACCAAGCAAAAAAATTACAAAAAGAAAATAGTAAAAAAAGTTCAAAATCAAATCCTTACAAAAGTTCATGGATTGTTTTTTTTTTTTGTTTAATGATATTTGTTATTTTTGTCATGATGACGATTTGCTTTTGCTTTGAAGACTAAGTCAGTGTAAACCAATGCTTTGTCGCAGCCTACAGCATGATTGCAAACGCGAACGCAAGTTGGGAATCGAAAACGTGCAAGAATAGTTTATTAGTCGATTTGTAAGTTAGGTATGTTGACAAAGTACCGGTACTATTCGAAATACGATCACCTTGGACTGTTTAACTTTCTTTTTTTCGTTTGCTGCTTCCTGACTGCTGCTGAGTCGATTTGCTCACCTGGGTAAGTTTGATTGACTTACTGATCAAAGTCTTGGGCAGGGCTTGTGTCGAGGCTTAAGCGAGGCACCTAATGTTTCTCATGATTCGACAATAGGGGGCTGCGGCGGGAGACGTTTGTGTTGACTCTTCGTTTTGATACTGATCGGACTAACCAATATCTATACCTAATGCGCCGAGGTACCAAGAATGCAACCCCTCCCCCATCCCCTTGCATTTCTTGGCGTTGCGTCGTGTTGTGGGTAGATATTGACGCCTCTGATCAGTCGCAAACTTGGAGTTAATGTGGATGCTTCTCAAAGCATCACTCTAGCGTTGATGAGTGGGTTTCAGGTGGTGCTTTGTTCTGGCTTTGGTGCAAGTCTTGCCCCGAGATTGAGTCTGGGTGAGTGGAGAGACGAGATTTCAGCTGCTACGGGAGTAGTGGACAATAAATCTCAACAAAACCTTTCAGAAAACTTCGTTCTCTATGCCTTTTTGCTCTAACAATCTAAGGGGGCAGCAAGGCAGTCTAGATTCAGCCTCTAAAAAATTCATATTAAAATCAGTAAAAAAATACAAATCCTCGCAAAACCTCACAAAAAATTTTAAAGGAAAAAAGAGCTTTTAACAAGCGACCGAAAATTCTTCACTTGAAAAAATGCAAAAAAAAGTGCGTAGCTTAACCTACGTTTGATTGTTGTGATGTGTGTGGAAACTTTTGTGTTGTGACTATCGATGAAAAAAATTACAAAAAGTAGGTGTCTTGTGTTTTTGGTTTGTTTGCATGTAGAAATGGTCAGAGGCGGAACAGAATCTTGGAAGTGTGCTTAAATCTGAGTGATAATTTTGGTGGTGTCTTCTGTGATGAGGAATGTTGAGTTAATAGCTGATGCGAAGGTGCATACATGACACTGAATGTACAATTGCACATGAATGAGCTCGAGTTGTAGGGACTAGGTTGTCTGCTGGTATTTGATTAGTTGAACCAGTGTGTCTGCAGGATGGGTAAATAATCGTTTTTGTGCAAGGTGATCGAACAATCTTGAATTGTTTTTTCAAGAACGAAATACGCTCCCAGCTGCCCTAAAGTAACCAATCATCTTGTCTTAACTGATTTGAAAGTTTAAAAAAAATAAAACCCAGTGAAATCTCTGGTCTCTGTCTCACAGTTTCAATTCCAAACGAATCTAGCTACTTAATAAATGCAATTACTCTGAGTCACCTAGATACCCTGGACGCTGTGAACATCATATTATTCCCTAGTTTTGTTGAAGCTTGGCCCTTCAACCTGACATTACCTTAATCCAAGTCGTTTGAAAAAAAGTTTAAAAAATACTAAAGTCGAGAAAAACTGAGTGAAAAAGTATAAAAGACAAACTATTTCGTTCAAATGACAAAAAAAATTCAAAAGCAAAAGAAAACTTAAAAAAGGTTGCAATTATGGCGTATGGTATGTTACGTTGTCTTTGTGCCTCACGAATTACAATCATGTTGTTTGCAAAAAAATTTAAAAATGAAAAAGCGTTGCCCAAAAAAAAATTACAAAATCGAAAACTCCAAAAAAAAATTATGTTTTCTTTGTGCTTTGCGAAAAAAAAATAACAAAAACTTGTTTCAAAAAAAATTAAAAAATAATAACATATTACCCAAAAAATAAAAAACTTTGAAAATAATCAAAAAAGTGGATAATTTGTTTGCTCGCAATTTGTTACAAATAAAGAATGCTGTGGTGCGTTAAGGTCTAAATGATATTAGAAATAACAATAATCAAGCAATTAAAAAAACTTTACGACTTGTGTATTTGGCGACTGCTTGTCAGTTGTAAGGACAGTTGAAGCTATTCCGAGACTACAGGTTTCTAGGTCATTATGACTTGGAGTTTATGAGTAGGAACACATCAGACATTTATGTTTGGTGTAAATGTAGTATCCCAACTTCAAAAACCTAGTCTAGATTCCATAAAAAGTTAGGAAAGCAAAAAAAGATAGTTACAAATCTTGAGGTATTGAAATCAGTGATGCAACTAGACCGGCCCGATGAAGATTTTAAATTAATTTAAAATAAAAGCGCAACGTGAATGAAACCTAAATCACATTAACAGCACGATCAAAAATCTGATTGTGACCTAAAACAATTGGGCAAAGCAAAATCCATACTGGCAGAAATATGCTGGAATGAAATACTCCTTGAGGTAAAAAGGATTTCTGATGAATTATGCTAAGGTTTCCATATAAAATCCACTGCAGACTAAACCAAACTTAACTCCATGACCTACGCCCGGCCTTTCAACCTTCCATCTATCACATACGAATATTTCAAAAGTTCTGCAAAGCCGAAAGAGTCAACTCGGTACCCAAAATTTTACCATATAACTATTTCTGGTTACTGGCTTATTGATTTCAATTTAGTTTACAACCAATGGAAAAGCTTTTGGGGCAGCCATTATCTTGTGTTTCTGAGAGCTGCAACACAACCTGTTTGCTCGCTTGTTTATTTTTATCTCATATTATATCGTTAAACGATTGCGTCAAAAAGGCACCAGTAATTTTGTGAAATAAACTTCTATAATATAAACACTTTCGCGATTTTTTTTTTGACTAGGCGAAGTTAATGCGTTAAATTCGCACCAAATTGGTAGGCTACGCTGAAGTGGTCGTTTCGGTATGTTCATGGATTAACTTAACTTGTTCAAACCGGTTCTTTTTTAACGCCGAGTAGCACAAACACAAAGCTACTGGACAATTAGATGGAAGTTATTTTGGTTCGCTAATTTGAAACAGCATTTTAACGAACTAACTAGTTAATGAGAAAATTAGCTTCCTTGTTAGAGAATTAACGAAATTGTGCCTACCGACGCAGAAGACTATCAACGCAAAGGAATAGACCAGTGACTCTCAACCCTGACCGAGTCGTGGCCCCCATGACTGTGACACTGAAAGACCTTGGCCCCTTCAGTGTAATTTTAAAAGTTTCGGTCAAAAATAAAAATGCATTTGTTCCTACGCTTGTGCCTCCCCCCCAAAGAAGACTATATGGACCCCTTGAGGGGCCGAGAGCCATGGTTGAGAACCCCTGGAACAGACTCTTATATCGATTCAACACTTTTCTCATCCAAAAATTATAATTTTGAAAGTATATCTGGTAACCTACGCTTTAGCATTCTATTCAAATTAATGCCATCAAGTCATACGCTCTAAAGCGAATTTATACAGGTAATAATTCGACCACACCCCAAAAGTTGAAAACTGTGCTCCTCAAGGTTTTTCTACTTCAGAGATAAATACCTGCTCCAGAGAATGTAAGAAATGAGCAGAGGAAGATGTGTTTGGACGAAGCTCTTCATCAATATGAGTTCTGACTTTATCCAAAGAGCGGTGGTCGGGCAGAAAATACAACTCAGCAAAATAATCTTTTGTGTGCTCGTGTTTTTCAATGACCATAAATTCAATTGTTCCTGAGACCTAAAAAATTGAAAGCTTGAAGCAAATAGGTTCACAGTTGCTTAATTATAATAATCTTTCTAGGTGGCGTTTTCAGGTGTTGTTGAATGTTGATGCTACAAAAGTTAATTCATTGGATATTTTAATTTCCTGCTTGAGCGCTAAATTCGTGATGTACAGCATAACACAAATTAAACAAGACGTATTCGCAGAAGCTTCCATCCAAAGTAGGCTGCGAAAACTATTTTGAAAGTCTGGGATGTTCCAAACGGTTTTACCACACTCTTTCTAAATACACAGAATACGGTTGGTACGCGACTAAAACTCACCTCGTTTGGAAATTTTTCAAGGCACGGTAGCAGCATAGCTACAACTTGACTTAACAATGTTCCAAGGCACGTATCATCCACACAACGCACTAAAGCATGCCACGCTTTGCAGCAAAGAGACGACTTTGAACTGTCAACAAAAACTGCCACTAAGCCATAACTTACTCCATTCAAAATGTGAAAACTAAATCATTAGCATTACCACTGATCCTTATATAAAAAAAGAAGGGTGATTTTGCTATCAACTTTCTACTCTAGGACAGAAACGCGAGCTCTACATTTATTTATCGTGGGGATTTAGCCAGACCAATAAAAACAAAACTTCGTACGAGGTATTTTTTAGCGACAAGTGGTAGGAAAAAAACAGGACAACTAACTCGTATGAATTGACTCACATAATTAAAATTGTTAAGCGCAATTCTTGTTAAACTTTTCAAGACCGTTTGACATAGCTTTACCAAATTTGCATTACAATTTACTTAGCGTTGCAAAACTAACACAATCACAAACTATTAAAACGAATATTGAAATTAACCTCGACGGTATTAGCAGAATAATGTCTCACTGCCAAGTGCTGCAATACCAACTGATAAATTTGTCAAATCTTCGACAGCAACAAGACAAGTTTGAAGAGCTCAGATGGACAAGTAAGTGGTGAGAGCGTTTGCCTCTGGAGCTGTCGACTCGGGTGCGATTTCAAGTCGGGTCAAGCCAATGACTTTAAAATTGGTATTCACATCTTCCCTGCTTGATGCTCAGCATCAAAGGAACTGACAGTGTACAGAACAAGCCGGCAAGTTCACTTGATTTGCCGCTGGAAAAAGCACTTCAGGAAATACTCTCATTTGGGAGTGATAGATAGATGGCCCTCAACCCTATAAGCGAGCTCGTTACAGCGCTTTAATCGCTTTCTGTGATAGGAGGATAAATGCATAACTGATGTAAACATCTTACGAATTCCTACCTGTCGATAAATACTTGCTGAGCCAAGCACAAAGTATTGACAATTTTAACGAAAACTGTTGTAATATAATCCTTATTCAAAAGGTATAGAAGATGAATAAGGCTTTTATAAACCTAAAAATAAATAAGATGTAAAAATAACCAAATAGTCGAAACTATCTCAAGGCATGCACGAGTACTGCCAATACTGTAGATCTGTTACGTTACAAGGTTTGTAAACCAACAAAAAAGCTGTTATCGATACTAAATAACACAAAGGAACAGCTAGCACAGTTGTAAAGCCGTGGTCACATTAAGCGTTTAGTAGCTGCTACAGTAGTAGTGGCTACTTCTTGTGGCCGCTACTAAAGTGGTCAGATTGAGCGATTTAACGCTGCTACGAATAGCAGCAATAAGAAACTCACGCGTGTGCAAAGGATGAAGAATTCAGCAGTTATAGCAGAACTTCAGCTTTATGTAGTAAAATGCCGAAAGTTCATCGTTTAGCTATTACCCGCATTATTAGATTGTAAAGCCCAGAAATAGGGAAAGAAATTCAGAGTAAAATATATCAAAATAAAAGCAGAAGGTGGTTGAAGGATTGGGTGTTTAGAGAAGAATATGTCGCACCAGGCACTTTGTTTAAAGAATTGGTTGCAGAAGACCCAGCCGGTTTTAAAAAGGCCATGAGGATGGATTCGGAACAGTTTATTGAGCTGATTCAGTGCTTGACAAAACTTTTTTCAAGAAAGGGTCTGCTTTGTCGTACCAAGCTAGTTTAGATTTCGTCGATATCTGCACCGCTTTTCATTGACTCAATCAGCCCACTTTGTTCCTTTCGCTTCTGTAAGCATCTGTGAAGCTTTTCAAGTTTTTGCGCAATGTTTCCGCATCGCCAAAATCTACGTTTCTTTGAACTAACTCTTCTATTAGTTTTGAAAAGTGGTGTTCTCTAGCATTTTTTTTTTTTTATGTAGAGAAAGCGGGTTACTAGCATGAGTAACCCACAAGACCCACATGCTGTACCTCGATCATAACCCCGGTATAGGCTATCTCGAGAACTTTTATAATATCTTCTCGGTCCCACTTCATGTTTGCAACTACGTAAAAAATGAGAAACCATTGTGGACGTACGCACGTATAAAATTAGCAGTAGCCTAATATTTATGACATAACAATCGCTTATTGTCTAGTTTGCGTCACGTGACCTCGAACACGCTCAGTAGCGGCTACTAGAATTGAACGTGTTCAATTCTAGTAGCAGCGTCTAATTTAAAATTTAGTGGCAGCGACAAGGTGATCACATTGAGCGTTTAATAGCAGCTTCTGCGAAGTAGCCGCTACTAAACGCTCAATGTGACCACGGCTTAAAGCAGATGCCACCGGTGCGGTAGATTTGGGGTTCGATTCCCGGGCCGGTCAAATCGGCACAGCGTCACCAACGGCCCGTCACCGCAGTCACGTTTTTTTGGAGCTGTGTTGCCCAAGCGCTAAACCGCGGTGATTTGGCGTGATACCCCGAATATAATAAAGATCAGTTTTTTTTTTGAAGTGGCAACGTTGATCTACTTTTATTTTGCGGAAGTATTTTCATTATGCGATTGTATTGATGCCATTGTATAATGAAAAAACATTCCTACTGAAAATTGCTTTCAAATGCCTAAACAGAAACCAAACTTTTTTGCGTGAAGGTAAAATTTGCGTTGTATAATTATGTACCAACGTGTATTCGAAGGAGATAGTAATGCAACGTAAAAGTACCTGCAATTTGTCAGCCAATGTCACAGATGGAAGTCTTAGTTGGCTATTGAAGAAAGTTAAAACACTTAGAAAATGAGGCTTGAGAAGTTCTGATATCGGCAGTACAGCTTCATCACTCGATTTTACTTGATGCATGATTTGAAGAGCGTGGCAAACCCGCTCACTGCTGACGCTTACACGAGCCAGAAGATGTTGAATCAAACTACCATGAGTCATGCTGGAAAGAAAAACTTTTTTGAATTCGACCGACCAATTCATTTCTTTTCCAACACCAAAGAGTCCAGGCCGGGGAGTACCTTGACCTTTATCATTATTTGTAACCAATATTTTTGGTGTAAAACTCTGGGTACAACCAAACAAAGAGTAAAGGCCGAGGAGTACTTCACCTTGAATCCTCGATGTTTATTGTGCTAACCAATCTTTTTGGTGCAAAAGTTTGGGTGTGATCCATATTGGTACTGATATTTCTACGTAAGAATTTGCCAATTCATTATTCGATACGGCATTAACTACAGGTAAATACATTAAAATCCTAAGATTAACAACGATTTTTTTCACGCTTTTGTTTTTCGGCTATAACACGGTCCAAAACATTTTCTTTTCCCTGAACTTTGACAACCTTTAAAAACGCATTCATAGCAAACAATTATCATAGCAATTACAGAAAACAATCATCTTGGAGTATTTAGCGTTTGCTTCACAATAAAATTTTAAGTCACTTACAGCAACAGTGAGTCCTTTTTGATGTTTGTTTGACTTTCCAGATATTCAAACAATGTAGCAACATCACTCCCAGTAGTTACAGCAAAGCAAAATATATGCTTAAAATTTTGCTTGATTAATTCGGATTTGCTACAATCCAAGCAGGTCGAAAACTACAAAATAATCAAAAAGGAGAATATTACTCCAATTTTTCCCAAGTAAAAGTAATTCTCACCAATTCTAATAACTCATTAGTTGTACCACTGGATTGGTAGGACTGCTTTGAGACTAGCGGAGGCAATAGATAAAGAAGATTAGCACTGATAAATTCACTTAAGGACGTAGCAAACACATGAGCAGCATCTTCAAAAACACGTTGAACAACACTACACTGCTCCTCTTTCTCCATCAATCCATCAATGAGTGAATTGGATATAGTTTTCCTGTCAAACATCAAGTTTAAGCTATGAAAATTGAAAATTTTCTACTGTTACTAAAAGCGCGTACTGTAAGGAAAGTGAAAACACAAAAACGCTGTTTAAATGGTGCTCGGTGGAAGCTACCACTACATTAAAGCGTCATTGTAAAAAAATTTGTGCAAGCCTAGCTCTCTACTGCCATTTCGTATCTTATCACACATTCCCTAGCAAATATACAATCTATATGACAGCAACTAGATCACCCTAAAATCATTGATGGGATTCAAATGTTTTGTCATCCGGTTCTGTTTCAACTACTGGTACAAGTATAAACAGCAATGCTGGCCAGTGAATTCCGAGAGACGACAGGACGGGTGGAAATCGGCGAAATCCCATCACTGAATCTACCCATGACTGAGACTCGATGATCTTACAATCTCTTCTTACTGTCTCGGTCAAGCTTCTGAATATCCTGTACTACAACGCTATTGAGAAACTTATGTACTAGTTGAACATACCGATTACTTTCAAGAACAGACTTGTGTTTTGCTGTTAATTTCTCTAGTGCTACAAAAGCTGTTGAAGATATCTCAGTACGAGAGCAACAAAATAACTTGCACAGCAATTGCAATGACTTTTCAAAAAGCTCAGTTTCATAAAGAGAGTGCTTTCCACAATAATCTAGCAGAGCACCGACCAAAAACGTCAAGTGGCAAGTTCGATGAGTGTCGCCGCTCTGCAAAGTTTCTCTAAAAACAATTGACAATGAGTGTGAAAAATTCATGCAACTTTTATCAATATTAAACACAATTGAACTTGATTAACCAGCCAAATTGAAATTTGCTTTTAAAAAGGCCTATCGCTAAGCAATGTACCCCTACTAATTATTCAAAGTGATAGATGGAATTTACAAGATTAAGCTTACCAAATGACAAAACGACAAAAGTACAGCAGGCCTCAAATTTGTTCAAAAACCAAGTCGTATGCAATCAACTAAGTATCCCGCAGATAGTATCAAGTCCAGACCATAGTGCGAAAATTAATGAAAAACTAGATTCTTGCAAACAAGAATGAAAAAGCCTTCATTCAGTATCCCATTCCTACGATATTAAATTCACTTACTTCAAAGACTTTTCTATTTCCTGAACCACTAATTCATTCCATTGTTCATCGTTCTTTGCAACAAAACGAGGCTCAAAACTTTTAAAATCCAGCGACCAGTGAAAGCATTGAATGAACTGCTCAAGCAATTTTTGAGACGCAGTTTTTCGCTTATTTGCGTATTTCAAGACAAAATTAAGACCATCACCAAGGCTTAGACACATTGACTCCCATAGTTCGTTGCGATTGGTAGTTCTGCAGCTGTTTAAATGAGCACAAGAAAGTCGAACAATTACACTAATTAAAGCCAAATTTTCATCGTCAATTACTGCAGTTGTGCCATGATCTTTAATAACCAAGAGAGGCTTTAACTTTAGGCAATGTGTGCGACCAGTATCATTGCTAAATAAACCTGTGCTCATGGAATAGTTGTCTGTCATGATCAATGCCAATGAAGGAAGCATTTCTATTAAGAGCTTGACGACTTGAGTTTTGCTCAAAATTTTTTCGTTGTTTTTAGCGTAGTTTAGCAAGTCAATTAAAAGTAAGGAGGTACTAGAAGATTTCAACTTGCTGCAAAATACAGGAACGCTTGAGAGCACTGTAACCTCAACATCATCTCGGCAACTTGACAAAGCCCACTGAAGAAAGACAGAGTATCGCCACGAAGGAGAAAGACTCGGAGGCAATAGAGAAAGGCCTTGAAGACAGCTGCTTAAAATCAAAGCATTTTGTTCATCATTAAAAGATGGTCTTTTCTCAAGCAAACACGATAAATTCAACAAACGACAAAACGATAGCAAAGTCGATTTCGACAAAAACGAAAGCATTCCAATTTTAAAGTCTGTCCAGGGCAAATTTTCAAGCCAAACGCAAGAGAATAAAACCAAGGCAATACACAACAGTTTTTTATCTTCTTGGCCGAATGGGATGTTCATTTCTTCGTACACATGATACCAAAGCGTGAACAACTTCGCCACCTTGATAATGCCAGCATACACATCCAGCAATAAGCTTATCTCACATTGTTGCATATCAGTTTGATTCTGATTCAGAAAAGCAATGACACTTTCAACAAATTTGCAAAAAATATTGGTAAACACTGATTTTTCAAAAGATGCATACAGCAGTTTTTTGCACAATTCGTTGTCCTTTAAAAATACTAAAGAGTTTAAAAGCGGCTCAAAAAGCATCACAAAATCAGCACAACTGGTTTTGACACCGTTTAACACAGCTAAAAGAGGTTCTCTTTTAAGCTGAAACAGTTTGAGAATTTGTTGAAATTCAGCCAAAACCAACTCGAAGCGTTGGTGAATCTGGATGCATAACTGAGAAAACAGCAAGTTTTTCTCATCTTCAAGCTCCTTTTTAGTTAGAGAAGAATCATGAGGTCTCTTTCTTGATAAACGCTTCGTTAACTTGTCAGGGCTTACTGCTGAGCCGGGAAACAATTTCGTAGGCTCGAGCTGTGTTTGAATGAGGCACAAAAACGAATAAAAATACGTCAGGAGTTCCGTTAGTAAACTTGATTTTACTGTGACAGTACGATTACAAATAAGAGACTGTGTTATCTTCAAAAAACCAACAGCAAAAGAACTATTGATAGTTTTTGAGTTGTCTTTTACAAGTTGGAAAGCTCCCAGAACAACATAATTGCAAAACTTGTATATTTTTTCATCACAAATCAGAGTAACACCAATATTAGACGACAAATGTGAAACAAGCATGTTTAAATGGAAGCAATCTAAACTCAGCTCTGGCTTAGGGATGTTGACAGAAGTAACTTCGGCTTTGGGATATATAATCACAAAAATATCAACGAGAAACTGCATAAGAGATAGATGGCAAGTACTTATTATTTCTTCAGAGAAGTCAGTGGTGAGATATTTTGCTTTCATTCTGTCAAGTGTCATCAGTTCAAGCAAAGACAATACACACGCCATTAAACGTTGAAGTACCTTTAAACAAGAAATAACACATTTTTTTCTTAGAGGCAGAAAATTAAAGATAAATGCATGGCAACTACCAAACCATTACAAAAGATAAATACAAAACAGCAGTTTATAAATTTATCATTTTTATTTTCGCAAAAAACTCGACACACATATCTTCATTCTTCAAAAAATCATTTCATTTTTTTAAGAGAAAACTTTATGTTTAAAAAATTTTTTCATCCTTAAAAAACATCTTCGTTTAAAAAAAAAAAACACAAGTGTCGTTTACAAACTGGAAATATCAATAACTTCAAAACAAATCAGTCATTATGCACATTCCTTAAAACTTTACTCAAACTACTTACCTTTTCAGACAAAGGATGTCCACTGCTAATCATACGTGAGCAAAGCATAGTGGAAGCTATCTTCAATGGAAACTGACCATAAATTATCTGATCCAAACAAGCGAGTAAAAGTGGTTCAAATTTTTGAAAAACTAATAAATTAACATCTGGAACATACATCTGAAAAAAAAAGGGATGAAAGATTCTGCTCTAAAATTTGTAAGCAATGTCGGATGTCACGCTTCTAGTGCTACGTACCTGAAGTATTTTGCTGCATGTAATTTGCCAATTCTCTAAGTTTTCAAACGACAAGATTATCAAGCCTGTGATATCTTTATGTTCAGATAAAACAAGACAGAAAGATTTTAAACTTAATTTGCTTGTTGTTGCATTCGAACAAGTGAGATAATGTTTTGTTTTAAGCTGGCATAATTCTGCAAAAAGGACATATATGTCAATATGGCAATGACTTCGCATAGCAAAAAATGTTATTTACCTATGTAGAGATTGACTATTTCTTTGAGAAGCAACTGATAGACTTTGACGTTTTGCATTTTTATTAGTTGAATCAACAAATCTAATGTATTGTTTGATATCTCATGCAGAACAGAGAGTTCCTTGTATGTTGTCAGTTGAATTAAACGGGAAACAAGAAAAAACAAAAAATCTAAAACAAATACAAATTAATATAAATGACAGTGACAAACATAAAATATGCTGTCTTACGATCAAAATTTCAGGTTCAAACAAATTAATCACAAGGCTCCTCAGATTTCCATTGCTGCAGCAATTAGATCTTAACACACATAGTTAGCATTTATGAGTTAAAAAGAGCAACTTGGCATACAAACAATGATGAAAAAACCTAGAGAAATGCTTGTGACTTCATATATGATAGGTAAAAGTTGTGCAAACACATACTAAGCAGGGAGTTGAATCAATATACCTATAAGTCAGCGACATGGCCTAGCGGTACCACGTGCAGGTGACAGATTCTACGTGACGGGTTCGATTCGCAGCTGGAGCCGATCGCCTTCGACATATATAATGGGTCAATACTGTTGAATTTTCAGTTGAATATAATTTGAAAATAACCTCAGTTATTTATTTATTATTATTAATGTTCTGCACAAAAGCTTAATCACTTTTACATCAAAATATAAACTTGAATGTCATGAGCAGTTAACATCACATAACAACAAATATTACTGATTGGATGTATGAAAATCCTTCTGCACATTCACATTAATTTAATTCAAGATGTACAAAATAGCTATAAATATAAATGTAACAAACACACCCAAATAAATTTTCCTAATATTTTCATTTTCAGCGTTTTGTTGGAGAGATCGCCATTGCTCCATTGACGGAACAAAAACTGGGTGAGGGAATCCATCAATTAAATAATGGAAAAAATTCAAAACCGTTTCAGTCTGTTAAAAAAATACCAGCTTGCTATTTTCAAAAACTTCATAACAGAATCATACCACGGCAAAGCAGAAAAAGACAAAAAATACTAAAATTAAGTTGACACCCACAAGAGAAGGGAAGCATGTCAGGGTCTTATTGGATATACAATGTAATCGCAAATGAAAACATCATGAAATAATATCATAGGCACAAAAATTTTCAGACCCAAATTTGAAATGATGAACTTTAGTCCATTGAACAAAACTGGCTTGAAAAATTATTAGTTCTGTACTTCACATATATACATTACTCAAACATATCTAACTATGATGTAAGTACCTCAGAAGACTGCTTCTTTGCTTTTTGTATTTCACGTATTATGTCATTAGAATTTACAAGATGTTGCTTTATGATGATTAGAAGACTCTGACGAATTTTCGAACACTTTTGCAGTAAATCTTCATCAGAGCTAAAGCAAAAGTGTATTTTCTATAAATAACAGCAGCAATAGGATAAACATCATAACTTACAAACATAACAACTTTAGCTTAGCACTATTGAAGTGTACCATTAAAATGCTCACACAAACACACTAATGAGTTCATCATACTTTTCTATTTGCTTGTAATCTTCAACAACAGATTTCAAGATTTCTTCAGTCGAAGTCATGATCTTCAATCTATAAACAGACTGATGACTTTAATAAAATAGTACTAAGATCACCAAAAATTTTCTGTTAAATTGATAAGATTAACTGTTCAGTCAAGCACCCATGGACTTAATCAGGAGCATATTTGGGGGTGGGGGGAATTGTGCCATGCCCACCTACCTTTTGACTTTCCCTTTCATTACAAAAATGTTGATGGCTTTTGTAGATTATGATAATGATATGCCTCTTCTCCCTTTCAAAATTTTGTGCTAGGCCCTGGGCATATCTACCCTGCAACTTACTGATACACTGCTGGGTAATGTAAAAAAATTTGAAGCAGTTCAAAAGCCATTTACTAATGTGTACCCAGCAGTTACCAGAAACTATGCCACATGGTAACTTCACCACAAAAACTTCATCATATGGTAACTTCACCACACTTTGAGAATGTGAGGGAGATGTGGGGAAGTGTGAGGATAGGTGTAGGGAAGTGTGTTGGGGTGTGGGGGGAGTAAGGGGAGATGTGTGGGAGGTGTGTTGGGGGGGTGAGGGGAAATGTAGGGAAAGGTGTCACCCAAACACACTTTCCTACACCTCCCCCCACACCCCCATACTTTTCCCCTTATCTCTACAACACTTTCCCACTCACCCCATACACTCTCCCACACCTCTCCATACACTTCTTCACACCCCCTACACCTCTCCCTATGTCTTTCCTTACCTCCCCCCACACCCTCCACACTCAACCCATACACTCTCCCACACCTTCCCCCACATTTTTGATGTATGAAAGTGTGGCGAAGTTGCCACGTGACGATGTTACCTTAACTGGAAAAGCTCGATGTACTGTGGATGTACAACGCTAGTGTAGTCCTTGAGTTTATGCTTATGAACAACCGGTAAGCAATACGGTCAACTCAAATAACCTTAAGAGTTGCCAGGTTACTTCCGACGCTCTAGGTATATACCTCCCGGTTCCCGCCAAGAGAAACTCTGAAAACAGAGTTGCCATATGATTATTTAAATAGGGTAACTGCCTGCTCTGAAATAGTAGTACACCAATAGTCGGTAGTACGGTTGTAGTACTTTATTTCATTTAACAACCAAGCTAACACAAACAAAAACAATGGTCGAAAAATAAGTAGCAGCGACAAAACGAACAAAAAATTACATAATACATTACAAAGATATGCATGGGCGCTGCATCCAATGCTGCACCTCAGCATTCGTGTAACGAGTGCCGTGTTTTTTTTGTTTTTTTTTAATCAAAAAATAATATGAAAAGAAAAAACACACACACATGCATAACTAACAAAAAAGAAAATTAAAAAAAAATTTTTAGCCAATAACTTCTTCAATATTGTAACTTCAACCTGTAACCTCAGATAAGGAGGCTAACAGATGCTACGCCTTGCCCAAGGGTGATCTGGGAGAAGCGACGGTTAAGAGATGGGCAGATAGCTCCATTACATCTCAAGGAACGAATTACCGTCGCCGTATGTCGGTATATATTTTTAGTCGAAAGCGTGGCGCGGTTCGGATCGAGCGTCGTTTTTACGACGACCATTGTGGCGAATTTATCAAAAGAAAGCATTTGCCTTCTCTGTAATTTTATTCACTATATTTTATGTCTAACCATACAAATGCTTGAACTATGAATTTCAAGTCATTTCCGATCATGATGTCACAAACACGTCAATTTCGATGTCTCATTTGCATAATAGAAGTTTTTGCCAAATTTTTAACTTTATGTCCCGCAGCGGCTCGCTGGCGCCGCAGTGCGACCATGCTTTTCTTACAACTTCCTTCATATTACATCTTTACAAAAATATTAATTTACCGCGTAAATATTAATATTTTCCGCTTCGCTGCAATTGGCCAATTTTGTGTGTGACGTCATTGTCCATTTCGATGTTGAAAAAAACTATAAATAGAGGTAGCTGGCGGCATTCAAAAAGTCTAGCTTGTAGGGGTGCTCTATGTGTTCTGATTTATTGTCTTTTTGGTTGAATTTTAATTAAAAGTTGCTGCTGAACTACTGCCTGAAAATTGAAGAAAAGAAGATCCAGAAGTTTCCTAGCAATCCATTTGGCAATCTATTTTTCCCAGCAACCCTAAAAGAGTTTGGTAGGCTGCTGCGCAGCAGCTAGTCTACCAAAGGGTTATTGTACCTATCGGGCCTTCCATCCATTTCCTTCGAGAGCGTTCACGCGCGGCTACGGCCGAAGTTGCGCTTTCGCAAGTGGGGCACATTTAAAAGAGTATAGGCTAAACCTACTGGCTAGTCTGCGCCCACTACAAAGTAGTAACACCCCGTTACCACACTAATCATTATCCCCACACCATGATCGCAAGGTTAATGTGTGGCAATCAGCATCTTACGTACCACAAACTTAAAATCTTGCAAGTTGAATAAATAACGCCCGGGTGCCAGAAGGGCTTCGCATATGAACAATCGTTCTTTTGACTTCAAAATTGGTGGCACCCTCGAAGCACCGACACGCAACCTTGTTGTGACCCACAGATCTGCTATCAGAGGTGGGCACGGTACAATCGTGAAGTACCGGTACTCGGTACTTAGTGAAAAGTACCTCCTGGTACTAGTACTCGGTACTTAAAATTAAAAGTACCGAGGTACTTTTTTAAAAAAGTTCCGAAAAGAAACTACTGCCCTTTATTTTGTTGAATTTTAATTAAAACTGCACGGTTTCATAATTATTAGGCCTATAGTATTAGTTAGCTAAATATCTAATTACTCAATATGGTAGTGTTACCGGTAGTACTTGGTACTGCACAATTCACGAATCACAAACTTTGCACCAACCATCAAAACATAATACAAAATAAGCTATAGTTAGAGGTTGGTGCAACAAAAATCAGAAGAATGATGCAATCATTTCCCTCGCCCATAGCAATGGGCCGCAACGCATAAAGCGAAAACGTTTTTTATTGGAGACCACTTTCAGCGCAGAATGCGACAAAAAGATTGTTTAAGGATTTTAAATGAACGGGGACCCTAGAAGTAGCCTACGCTGGAGTTTTCAATTGAAAGAGTTCGTCATAAATCGTCATGACGTCAACCTTTTAAGGAAGACATTTGAATAAAAACAGGTTTTTAACATCGAAGTGTGTAGAGCTGCGGGGTATCCATTTATTTTTTCAGAAGTATAATACCAGATTTGATAGAGTAAAAGTGCTCGAGGAGCCGAGGGCCAATAACATTTAGTGGCATGCTTTGCTGTTTATTGAAATTTGTGGCACACTGGATCATCACTTAGGGTAAATCGTTCTAACTGTTTCATGGCGCTTTTTCGTGTCTGCGATTATCAGAAAGCACACAAAGCTGTAACTTAGATTCATGTGAACATAATAACAGACAATACTTTGTGCGACCACGGACGAGGGCAATATGAAAACTCATCGCGAGACTGGAGATCCTGGGTGTAGAGCAGTGATCCTCAAACATCTTTGTTCGACCGCTTCCTTTTGGAAGTTGGAGACTTTCATCACCCCCTTATCAGGAAACAAGTTTTAAGAGGGGCGTACACCGTACGTAGACATTTTTAAAGATCGGGTCGCGTAAGTGCGAAGACACGTTTTGCTTTGTGAGATAGCATGCCATTAAGTTAGTTGGAGCAACAATCCATATGCTCGTTAAGAGTGAGGATTAAATCTCATAACGGAACTAACAGAAAGCGAATAAGCTTCAAAGTAAGACGGAAAAAGCTGCTGCAATAGACGGTCATAATCAGCAACGATTATTTTGAAACATTATAAATAGGCCTACTCGTCGAGTTGACACGAGAAAATGCAATACTAGTATCAAAAATGTAGTATGCTGTTAAAGTAGGCCTCAGGCTGGAAATGTTTTGGATGTAGGCCTTTAAAAAACAAAATTGATTTGCGCTTGCTAATAATAAGGTCTGTATCGATCGGATTTTCAAAAAAAATACAAAAATATGTTATATTTTTGCACCTTCTTAAGATTTACTAGAGAAACAAGCTGTATTAAAGAGAGTTGTAAGTCGGTGTAATATCTAAAAAAAGCATATTCGCGAGTCAAAGTCAAAAAAATTAATTGTGAAATCTGCAAAAAAACGTCTTAAAACTACTTAAATTTTTTGTCGTCCTTGTTCTCATAGTTAAGTTTAGGTTTTGAGTTGCATTGAAATACGTAAAAGTCAACCAATGAAATCCGTGAGCCTACAGAGATAAAGTAAACATTCCTGAACCGTATTGAACAAGAAGAAAAACATTTCGGAGAGTGCATCCATTTCCCTAGAGCTACGCATTGCGTAACTCTGTTTAACATTAGCCTACTTAAACCATGTAGTACGCAGGCTATAAAAAATCAACCCAGGTCTTAAGAATTTCTCTTGCAGTTACAACCTTATCAACAGACGGTGAAGCAAAAAAAAAAGCAGACAAAATTATTGAAAAACTTTTGTTCTGAATTGCCTTAAAAGCATTTGGAAATGGTCGTCTGAAAGACCACTCCTCTTCTGCTTTAAAATATCCCTTCCTGGGAAAAGAATCTTTCTATTGCCGCGCTTGACGGGTTGGCAGCATTGTATTCTAAAAACAAATCTTTCAAACGAATACTGCGGAAGGTGTGCAGGGGCAATTGTGCAGACTTTACGTTTTTTTATTATTATTTTTTTATTACAGAAGATTTTGCAAAAGTACCGAGTACCGCCTAAAAATTGAGAAACAAAAGTACCGGCACTGCGGTACCGGTACTTTTTTTCCAAAGTACCGACGGTACCGATACCGGTACTAAAAAAGTATCGCGGTACAGTGCCGCGGTACTGCCCACCTATGTCTGCAATCACACACCCGCTATCTGTAGCTGGGTTCTCCGATAGCTTGCTATATGCTTCTTCATTCCTGCAACCTGCTACAGACCATTTCTCTCCCTAGCACTGGAATCCATCACTTGCAATATCTCTCGTCACTCACAGCAAGGGAAGTATTGTGGCAACCAGCATCTTATACACAAACTTACAATTTTGCAAGTTGAATAAATAACGCCCGGGCGCCAAAAGCGCTTCACATTTGAACGATTGTTCTATGGTTCAACTTCCAATACTAGTCTCGTTGTTGCGTCCTTGGATAAGATGCTTCACGATGATTATCTCTGCTTGGTGTAATCTGGCAATCAGCAAATTAAAGAAGTCAGAGGAAAATTCAACCGGAAAACTTGGAAACAAAGGCAACTCCTAAGCGAGTCTGGATTCGTTGCTGTGGTCTGCAATCTGCATCTGCAAGTAATGCTCGGTTGCCGAAAAACGGTTATGCAAAGAAAAACTCGGAAGTGGTTGCAAGCTCTTTGCTGGGTTAGGCTGGGCCACGGTGTGCTTATTATTAAGGAATAAATAGATACGCTGTGACTGGGCTGTGTTACTGGGTTAGGTTGCTGTTACTGGGTTAGGCTAGTCTAGTTTGTATCGGTAGCCTAGTCATGTTGTAGAATTGTGGATTTGGCATGCTGAGTTTGCTGGATAATTGACTAGGCAGTAGGCTGGTAGGTGAGTTTTGCTCTTTCACTGCATTCCATAATGTTCAGTGAAATGATTGCTTCTGTTTTTGTTTTGTTATGTGCCAAAAATTAAAAAAATTCTAGATAATGGACCTTATGATGCATACAATCTCAAAAAAGCTTGCAGTTTTTAAAGTCATGCGTGTATCATTTTAGATACCGGTAGCCTACCAGTAAGCTACAAAAACCTTCCAAATACTGGTATCTTCGACAATTGGTTATGCTACAAAAATTGTCTAGTATACGTACCATCCACTTCAGTCTTAGGAAGACTTGCGATAGCTTCCTGATTGAAAGAATGCTTGAACTGTTGAACCAAACCATGTTAAATATCGGTATAAATCAGCCTTTTCATACCGGTACTCTTCTGCCTCTGTCTGGAAAGGTTTACCATAAAGTATTAGAAACGCTGACAGTTTTGCACAGTTCAAAAGTAAATTAAAATCATATTGTTTTGAATTAGCATTTTCTGATGTACCGGTACCAAATACCGGTATGTGTTTGTTTGTATATGTCTTTGTGGTTTCTGCATATATATATATAAATATCTGTATTTTATACTCATCGATACTGTGTAGGATTGTTTGCTCTTCTTGATTCACTTGTAGAATTTTTGTCATCTGTTGATTTTTGCTTCTAAGGGCCGCTTAGTTACCGGTAGGTCTTGAAGTGTCATCTCTCCTTAAGCTGTTACAGGGTTTGCAAATTAGGTAGGCTACTGGGATTTATTACGGTATATATTATTAACAGGGAACTGGCCGTTAGCTCAGTTGCCAAGCGCATGCTCTCGGTGCGGAAGGTCTGGGGTTCGATACCCGGACCGGTCAAATCGGTATAGTGTCGCCAACAGCTCGCCACCGTTGCAACGTTTCTTCGGAGCTGTGTAGCCCAGGCGCTAAGCTGCGGAGATGGGCCCTGACACTCGTTAGACGCTTCGGCGTAATACCGCGAGTATAATAAAGATTTGATTTTTTTTGATTATTAACAGGTCAGATGATTGAGTGGTAAGAGCATCTGCCTCGAAAGCTGTAGATTTGGGTTTGATTCTGAGTTGGATCAAACCAATAACTAAGTGGAGTCTGTTTTGCCGTTAACGACAAAATAGCTTTTAGGACTACTGGTGTTTTGCCGTAAGTGACGTCGTGGGTTTTTAGCCGCCGTTTTGTGCATGATTGCCACAACATTTCGATAGCTCAGTGGATAGAGCGCAGCGTGTAATGGGAAGCACTGCACTAATTTTGGGTTTGATTCTTGTCGCAGCTTCAGTTTGTTTTGCTTCGGTGGCTTCGGTTCGGATCGCTTCGATTCGAATTCGTGTGACCTGGGGTTAACAATCGGGTTCTTGAAGACAGTAAAATAGAATAAGATGTACCGTACTAAGATGTAATATTGGTGTGACATGGGGTTATGTAGCTGTGGCGAAATATACCTGAAAGCTATGATGCTGTTAACAGCAAAATAGACACTGCCAATAACTAATGACCTTAAAATTGGTATTCACAGCTTCCCTACTTGACGCTCAGCATTAGAGGGACAGTGTGGAGAACAAGCCGGCAAGTTTACTTAATGTGGCGTTGGAAAAGGCACTTTGTGGGATTCCCCAATCTTGGTGTCGTAGACCAATGGTTGGCAACGTTGTTCCCCATTAGGTGTAAAATTTGAGAAAAGTGAGAAATTTTGGGCAAAAAATTTTTAATTTTTCTTTTAAGTTGGCCAACAGCACAGAGCAATAGGTACCGGCATATTTTTGACTGAATTTCAATCAAATTGTTTAATATTTTGAATCAAAAAACTGTTTTATACTCTGTAAACCTAACTTTGACACAAAAATTGGTTTTAACTTTCGCCAACCCCTTAAGTTCTTGGCCAAGTTTTTTATTAAAATTTGTATTTGGAAAATTCGCACTTGCCCAAAACTTAGAGGGAACAGTGGTTGGCAACTCCTAAGCAAGCTCATATAACACATTGATAGCTTTCTCATGATAGGAGGATAAATATGCAACAAAATAGACTACAAATATGGTACAATCTGAACTAAGCTGTTAAGGCTGATAGTGGAGCTCAACCGATACAACTTTTTCAGGCCGATACCGATATTTTCAAAATATTTCGGCCATTACCGATAACCGATATTTTACCTAAGATATTTTGTCACTAATTTGAGTAATTTCAATTAACTCGACACTAAAAACTTCACTAATCCCTCTCCAAAGAAACACTATTAGTGTACAAAAGTCACAGTATAATATTATTCACAAAAAATTCGCAACAGTGTGGCAATCAATTGACAAACCATGAACAAAATCTAGAAAGCAGTTCAAAATAAACTGCCTAGTCGTAGTTTTTTTTATGTAGTGAAGTACATGCATTATGGCAGATGAATTAGTGGAGAATCGAATCTGCGAAACGCAATCCAATGCGCTGACCTCTCAGCCAACTCCAGTATTCACTGCTTCAGTTATCAGTTACAAATTAGAACTATATGCTGTTACTACGTTTTCTTTGCATTGAAGTCTGGCCTTTTTCTTCTGCAAGTTGCGCATGCACATACACATGCGAGAACAGCGGCAAAAATGCGTGGTGTATACAAGCGAGGGCATGTGTGTTGTTGATTTCTTGCATGTGCAGGCTGTACACGCTAAGCAAATAGAACGCACGAACTAGCTCATGCTTGCTTTGCAAAACAAAACACTTTAGAAGTAATTGGTGGTTTGTACTGCCGCTCGAATAAAGCATGCTATTATAAGCCGATATTTATCAGTGGTAAAAAGCCGATCAGATATATAGGCTTGGTAGCCTACTGATATCGGCCGATATATATATATCGGCTGACGGATATATCGGTCAAGCTCTAGCTGTTAGTACTGGTATCTAACGAGACTCCGAGTTTGGTAGCATATTTGGTCATATGTAGGTCTGGATCCATTTATTATTTTTCAATCTTTTAAATTCAAATTCATTGTGTTGTGAAAGCTTTAGCTTCAATTTCACTTATTTTGAAAGGACCTATCCAAAATTTAAGTTTATAGTGGCAAATCTCACCACTTTCAAATTCGTGAAACTTGATAATTTAGACTTGATTAGTCGATATTTGATAAATGAGACTATCAAATAGGCTATAAAAAACAAATATTTTGAAGTAGTACTAGCGAATTGTTTAAAATATGGTTACTCAGGAAATTCGTAGATCTAGTGAGAATCAGATCAATTACAGACTAATTGTGATAGTGTGATTGAATATAATTTATTACACTTCCTCATGTAATTCAAATTATAATTGCAATTGAGTTTTGCGGTGCAAAGTAATTGTAATTTAAAGTAACTAAATACTGTTTGGGTGCAATTGTCATTACATGAAATTGTAATTGTTTCAACTCTGGGTCTAATTAGCAGCAGAAAAAAGTTACCAAATACAAAAACATCATACTGTGGTTTTTATCAGAAAACAGTTGGCTACCTTTCTATAGTGTTCTTTTATATCTTGCCTGATGGTAAAACAAATGAATTTTAGTGAGCTTATTTTGAAAATTGCTGATGTAGAAGACAAATTATTATTCTTTTGCAATTTTATTGTAATTTAAACTGTCCTAAAAACAATTTGAAAAAAATGGGGTCCCGTCAACCAAGTGTAAAGTTCATTCTTTTGCAGGTTGACAAGGAAGTTACCTATTGCAAAAATAAATAAAAAACTTTAAACCACCTTACAGCATCACATCACAAACTTTCGGTTTGTTTGATGAATTTTATGGAACGTTTGCACTATGTGCTGATATATATAAACCACTTACAAATCGCTACTTTTGCTTGGTAAGTTTTAAGTCAAAAAATCCAGTTTCGTCAAATGTTTAATCAAGATGTTCAAGTTCATTGACTTTGAAAAAAAGTAATTCAAATTCATTGATTTCGAAAAAACGAAATTCAAATTAATGAAAAATTTGTGAGCAGACTCAAATTCAAATTCAATCCAATCGTAGTCGTATGCAAAATCAAGGGAGTCATAGATGTACGATAAATTGCAAACTATGTAATAAATAAAATTCTTTATACCAGTATTGACATTATTTTGTGCAGTACATTACGCATTTCAACTAAGGTTTTAAAACAAGTGAGAGTTAAGTATAGATTAGGCTAAATGGCAGTATTGGCGTCTGTACTTTCTATAGATAAACGTGATGTGGCTGGCAATAGCTAAAAGGTTGCACACCCCTGGTCTAGACTACCGAATGCTGGATCAAACTTTTTTTCATTGAGCAGCTTATAGACCATTATCATATGTAAAACCGATTGCCCATTCTGTTAGATTTAAACTGTTGAAAGTTTTCAACTTAAAATTAAAAAATGTGGAGATCAGCTGTTGGAAATACCACAAAGGATATTACTCGACCCAAAATAGAAGATGATGCTGATGATGATTGGGAAACAGATGCAGACTTTGTGGTTAGTGATATCAAGATCTTTGCTGTAAAGCACTAATGCTTAGACACCGGTAGTAACTCGTATGTATATATTGTTTCATTGATGTAAGCTATGATATGTTGGAGTATGAATATATTATGATGCATCTTGCGTTCTAGTACTAACTAGTAATGTAGGTACCAGTGGACTATTGGTTTTGTTTTGATTTGTCTGCACTCTCCAATATACCGCATTCATGTCCAAACTGGTGATAAATAAAGTTGGTAGATTTTTAGAAATGCGTTTGGCTATGCCCTGCTTTCTTTATGAGTGGTTGAACTCTCCTTTGTTTAACCTGTTAGCTATTCAATTGTTTTTCATTATCTTCATGTAGACTTTTAAATAAATTGAACACTGAATCATAAGCACGAGCATGCATAGCATTTTGGGATGTAGTGAACAATCAGCCGTCTGTGACTTTTCTCGTTTCGTGTTCTTCTGACGTCAAGCAACTAAGGGTTAGGATTAACTCGCACCCTAACCTTCAGAAGAACGTAAAACGAGAAAAGTCGAGGATGTTTTTATTGTACATTGATAGCCAGTTGTTCACTTCACCTTTATATTGTACTGACAATTCAATTCTGTATTGGAACGCAAACATGGAGAAGCCATGGGTTTATTTTTATCAGATCAGTGAGTTAATTCATGCTGACTTACAAGCTGCTTGATTAATCGTTCTTTAGCCGAAATATTTTTTGTTAGAATGAAGTAACGGAAAAAGAACAAAGATGGGGGTCAAAAACAGTTGAAGGGTCAGGGAGAGTAGAACATATAAGGTTAGTATGTTGAAAATCAACTTAAAAGGTTACAGGCTGGGTAATGCCTCTAACTTGATTGTGATGCTAATATGTCTGTATCATACTTGAAGAATTTATGAAGCCTCATAGCGATCTGCTGAAGGTTTATGATGCATTTCGCAGTGTGTTCAACTGTTCCAATGAAGATTTTTAATAAATAAGAAAATTGTTTTTAAAGTTTTTACAGTTTAGATAATGTATAGCTGTACTTTACGTCTTATTATCATTGAAGTTTTTAATTCATTTTTCAGTGTAAATGGATATTTTTAACAATTTTCCTTGTTACTTGGTGCCAATTAGCTTTTTTGGCTTATTTCAATAAGCTTTTTTAAATTTTTCACAGTGTAGACAAACTTCGTGAAGGTGTACAAAGTGATGACACATCTTTTAAGAAAAAGCAAATGGAAGAAGGTCCAAAAGCATCTTATGGGTAAGAAAAATCTATGAGCTTGAAATGCTTCTAGCAAATAAAATTACGATATGATATTATGCAACAATATATTCTTCAATGTGTGCGGTAGAGTGTTGTACAACCAGTCTTGAAAATTTATAGAGATACTTTCCTGTTCTGATGAGTTTAATAAAATCTATCAACCTTAATGTTTTCTGCAAAGGTTGCAAAAATATTGTTAGTTTATTGGTAAATCGAAATTGCTTTTTTCTCAGGTATGGTGGAAAATTTGGAGTTCAGAAAGATCGTATGGATAAATCTGCAGTTGATGCCTCATATAAAGCTAAGCTTGCTGCCCATGCATCTCAAACGGATGCTGCGAAGGGTTTCGGTGGAAAATTTGGCGTTCAAAAAGATAGAGTTGATAAGGTATTATATAATTCAGCCTTTTGCATGTCTGTCAATGCTGTTGGTATAATAAGCACCACTGCAATACTACTTGTTTACAAATTGTTGAGTTGTGTACCGTTTATGACTTGAAGTTTTGAAAAATTATTTGATTTTAGTCAGCAGTGGACTACACATATAAAGAAGACTTAGCCAAGCACCATTCTCAAACCGATGCTGCCAAGGGATTCGGTGGAAAATATGGTGTGCAAAAAGACAATGTTGATAAGGTTGGTAAAAATGGTGGGCCGATTTTTTTGGATATGGTTAAAATTCAGGTTTTGAGAAAATTGTACAAAATGAAACAGACAACCTTCTATCAGAAGGTTGTCTGTTTCATTTTGGATTCTCAATGTGTACAGAATGTGGTTGTTTTTATTACTCTTGCAATATTTCTAAATGAGGCAACCTGTCTACCAGCCATGGTAGTACAATTTGCATACCACTTAGTAGGACATCTTAAAGCATTAACCTAAGAAACGAAACTATGGAAGTCATGCGATGATTGATTTTATCGACTCTTCCTACTCTTTCAGTCAAAAAGAAGCGTTTTGAAATTAACTTTTGAGCGTTTGCATTACTGTATGTTTCGTCCAAATTGCCATGTGTTATTTTAGAGTGCTGTGGGATACAACTACCAAGCTGATAGAGCACAGCATGAATCTCAAAAAGGTAATCTTAGACTAATTACCATTGAAGACAAAAACAAAACTGCTATTTTATTTTCATGACTGTAGCGTAACTGCATTTATCATCCCGTGATAAAATTTGTATATAATTGATTGTCTGTTTTAACCTATAGTTAGATCCATCATGGAAGCTACATTATTAAAATGCGGCTCAATCCTCCCAACCTCCTGTGTAAAGGATTATAATATACATCAATGGCTTGATACTTTACAACACACAAAACTAGCTGCAAAACTGCAAGATGAGTATTAATCCCCCGAACATGGACAACTGACCGCGAGACAACTGACCACCGCAAACTGACCGCCAGGACAACTGACTGCCATGCAAACGGACCGCCCAAAACAGCTTTGTGCGCTATATAATTTGACAAGGCTCGAAAACAGGCTCACAGCGGGGAGGAGCAAGGCTCGAAAACAATCGCAGCTTCGTTCGCTGTATAATTTGACTAGGCTATTACATCCTGGGCAAATTTTTCAATCAATTCCGATGTTTAAGTTAGAGTTTAGAGATCAAAATTTGAAGCCTCAATTCTGAAGTTGGAGTTATAGGTTAGGTTAGGGTTCGGTTCGGTTAGGGCTAGGTTCAGTTAGGATTAGGTTCGGTTAGGTTCGGTTAGGGTAAGGTTCGGTCAGGGTTAGGTGCGGTTAGGGTTAGAGACGGCTTATGTTCGGTCAGGGTTAGGTCAGGATTTGTTGCAGTTCCTCTTGACGAAAGTACTTGCTAATAAATTAGGTGTTTTTGGCGGTCAGTTGTCGTGTACCGTTAATCCCCCACCTCTTAAAAATTTTGCAAAGCTCGTGCTTAACCATGTCACTTCACTTTGCAGTTTAGTGGGCTAAGCTGCGTTACCAACGTTGTATTCAATGTTTAGATTATGCTGCTGGGTTTGGCGGTAAATATGGAGTTCAAAAAGATCACGTGGATAAGTCAGCTGTTGGTTTTGATTACAAAGCAGATCTCAGTAAACATGAATCTCAGAAAGGTATAATGTGAAACGGAATTATTCATTTTATTGATTTGCTAGTGTCAGGTTGAAAAATTTTTATTATTGCTTGAAGCAATAGCCGTTAAATTGATTGTAGGACTTTTGCCATATTAAAAGATTATAATTATGTGATTGAAATTGGTGTAATTGATTAGTTTTGACAGAGTGAAAGTTAAGTGGCTGCAGTAATTAATTAAATTTGATAGTTTAATGTGGTTGGTTGAGAAAGAAGTTAATGTTTGGCGTCACAGTTTCAGTAATTCTCAGTTGTTTTTGTTGTAATAATGTTAATACAAAGTGCTAAATGTGTGTAATGTGTATGCTTTGTGGTGAAAGCATGTGCCGTATTATTTTTCGTTTGCAAATTATCTTTTTTCTGGTTCTTTTGCATGCTTGAACAGACTATTCGAAGGGTTTTGGTGGTAAATACGGAGTACAGAAGGACAGACAAGATAAGACCGCACGTGGCTGGGAGGACAAAGAAGCTCTTGCTAAACACGAATCCCAAAAAGGTTTAGCTTATTTAATAAGCACGTTTCACATCACTTCCGTATCATAAACGATTTACCGAATCTGGTCATCGCGCTAAAGCTATGTTTTATCAATTGCTCATCAACTGCACTGCATAAGCATACCTTTCATTTCATTCACACTTCATGGTTATGGTCATTACCTTATTGTTACGTTGAGCAGGCTGCAATTTGCGTTAAAACTCGCTATCCGATCGGTCATTTGCATAATATAGATTCGTTTTTCAAAAAGCTTTGCTGAAACATGTCTTTTTTTGAAGTTTTAGAATATTACTTGGGTTGTTTCAAAATCACTGTTTAGTTTTTCTTTTTCGCCATTAATTACACTGCTAGCAATGACCAAATTATTATAATTTACGCATTTTTTTTTGGTGCATTCATTTTTACATCCATTATTTAATGGCATTCATTTGTGTAGCCTACTAAGTAAGCACAGCTGCAATACTTTAAACTTAAGTCCACATCCACATTTCACTCTTTGTTTTCATATCGAGTTCATTTGTATGATGATGCAATCTTTTGTTTTTTGGTTTTGCATGAGCATGTTTTTCTGCACAGATTATTCGCATGGCTTTGGTGGTAAATATGGTGTGCAAAAAGACAGACAGGATAAATCTGCTCTCGGATGGGACGAGCAACAAGCTTTAGCCAAACATGAGTCCCAAAAAGGTGGCAACTCCGTTATGTAGCTAACCGCTAAGCGTAGTTGATATAAATAGCTATTGCTTTCACTTTGAAAGTTGCTAAGTTACTGTCATGCCATATAAGGTATAAACTTTCAAATATTTATTTGTATTTATGTTATGCTGTTATCAACCGTTGATCTTGCGTAGTGTATTTTGAATTGGGATTTTTCGTTTGATGTTAATAGAATTAAATATTTTTATATAACGTATAATGGGTTACTAAACAGTCAATAATTCGATGTTCTCTTTGTGTAATCACCTGCTTTTGGCTTTGCGATAACATCGACTTACAATGTTTTAAGTACCGGTTATATAGATATATTCTGACACAATTTTTGGATACATAAGTTAGTTTTCTTACCAATAGCTTTTATTTTCTTTACTCTTTTTCTGGTATTGATGTTTATTAATTTTATTCATCAATGCTTTTTAATTCCATAGCTTTTTAGGCAATCTGGTCGGCTTTTTGATCTTTGCAATAAGCGAGTAATTGACTTGGGCGTTATGTTGTTACGCTGTTGCTGTTGTAGTTCTGTTGGCTGCATGAAGGAAGTGTTGGTACGTGTGACGTCATACTACTGTAGTAGCTTCATTTTTCTTTTTAAGATTACTCTACTGGGTTTGGTGGTAAATATGGAGTCCAAAAAGACCGCCAGGATAAATCTGCCCACACTTGGGAAGAGCGAGATTCTTTGGCTAAACATGAGTCACAGAAAGGTGATTGTAGGATCGCTCGTTTAGCTATGTTATGGTGTTTATGACATCATAGATATGCTTACTACGTAGGTCCTCTTAGCAGTTAGCGTAGTAATTTCATACACGTTTACGTCTTGAAAGCAAGATGGTTGCGTTGACATTTCGTTCTAGCTAGTTATATTTTATGAGGTACTAAGGTAAGTCTACATTATTTAGAACCAGTAAATCACAAAAATACGCTTGTTTGTTAATCCTATAGTGTTAAGACACATGCTGGATAAATGCATTAAATCTTATTTAGTTGCCTGATTAATGCAACTGTCAGCTTCAGTGACCATTGAAGTCATAATGTTGATAATATGTGGACTTAATAGTCAGTTTCAATGTCTTAAATCCTACCTAATTATAAAGTAATGAAAAATTTAACGTGATAGGTTTAAAAACATTGTTATTACTCCGAATGTAGCTGTCATTGAGATTTTATCAAGATCATATTGGCTGAAGAGGATGGGCTTTGTTGCTTCACTGCATTATTACTTGTTATGTATGATATGGAAGATAATTTTTACAAATTGGAATTTGGGATTTTTTAAAGTTAATGATGCATCAAAAAGGTATTTATTGATGCAGTTACAAGAAAAAAATTTCGCAATTTTCCCTTGATGTATTATTGCTGCTCTAGTATTAAGTAGTTTGGTAAATGATGGTCTACAGTAAGTTTGTCTTTCATGTATCGGTTTCACTAATGACTACGATTTTCATTGTATTTTTAATGAAATTTAATCATACGGGATTATGATTGAACTCTCGTTTGCTGTGATTATGCATGTTGATTATTTGCATGTTTCAAGATTATTCTGCTGGTTTCGGCGGTAAGTATGGAGTCCAAAAAGACCGCCAAGATAAAGCTGCCCATACGTGGGAGGACCATGAAGCTCTGGCTAAACATGAATCACAAAAAGGTGACCGTAGTAGCTGGAAAATGATTGGAAAACGCGGTTATTAATGTGTTGAATACAGTGGTGTATTTAGGAGAGAGGGGCGTTGTGCCATGCCCCCCTACCCCTTTCACTTTCCTTTTTAGTAAAAAAAGAACAAATGTTGTTAAGTAACTGAAGTATGCCAGTCTCTTTTGATGGTTGTTGTAGTTCATGGCCCCTACCCCCTTTTAAAATTTCTGGCTATATCACTGGTTGGGCAAATGTTTGTTTAAAAGGAAATCAAACTTTTTTTTTATATTTTAAACTTGTGGTTTCATTTTAAAACTTATGAAGCACGAGTTTGAGCATGATTTGATTTTGTAAGTGTGTTATTTTTTGCCTTTGTTGTTTTTGGCTTCGTGAAAACCTGCTTCACAAATCGCTCACTATTTTTTTCGCTATAGATTATTCTAAAGGATTTGGTGGCCAATATGGAGTGGAAACTGACAAAGTAGATAAGGTACGGTGTTGTAATGACTCGAAGATTCCAACACTTAAAGTCATGCTAAATTTTTGTTGCGAAATAGATAAAGTTTATCTTTTTTTGAAATTCATGTAGATACTATTCGGCAAAATCGGGACACCGAAAACAACATTTTTAATGCTTCAGTTATTTGTAGCAACACGTAGATTTAGAATATTAGCAATATCTTGCTCCTTGGCTCTGAATCTAAATTTTGATGTAACTTCTTTGGGGTAGTGGTCAAAGACATCGCTATTGGAGTGGTAGGTGTTGGGTTTGATACCCGAGCCGGTCAAATCGGACACAGTGTCGTGAACGCCTTGGCGCCACTGAGAAGTTCTTTGGAACTGTGTTGCTCCGACGCTACGCCGCGAAGATGGGGCCCACCACCCGTTACAGGCTTGGGCGTTGGCGCGAATATGATGAAGATTTTATTTTTTCTTGATTTAGTCTGCTGGAAGTTTCGAAGATATGTCTGGAGTAACAACGTCATATCAAAAGACTAAACCTGGTAATGTCTTTCTTATTATTATGATGAATTGAGTATATATTGTTAATTGTTAGTAGAAGTGGATGTAGTGATCTCATTGCCGTTACTCTTCTTTTTTTTTTTTTGTTGTTATTGTTGTTGTTGTAAGCGTCGTATGTTGTTACTATTTTTCTATCTGTCTTTGAAGTTCTCTTTTTTCACTGCTATTTCCATTGCTTTTGGTGATAAGCTTTAAGTTTCAGCCCCTTTCAAAATATTATTGTTACTTTTTTTTCACAATAACTCCTTTGCCTTGTAAGTGCTTTAATAATCACTTTGTCTATTTGAAGAATATAAATAACTGAGGTTGTTTTCAAATTATATTGAACGGAAAGTTCAACAGTAATTGAACGAGACTGCGAAGTGAACTTGCGCTCTTCCAGTCAGCAGTCACCCGGTATGTTTGTCAAATGCGATCGGCTTCAGCTCGTGAATCGAACCGGTCACGTATGATCAGTTACCTGCGCACGCTACCGCTAGGCCATGTCTCTGACAATGTCTTTTTTTATTTTTGAAATAAATTATTAGAAATTAAAATGTATCTTTTCTTATGTTTATAGTGGCTGGTGGTGCTGGAAATTTGCGTGCCAAGTTTGAAAATATGGCGGTGGCTGGAGAAGAAGAAAATAGAAAGAGAATAGAGGAGGAAAAAGCTCGGAGGAAAGCGAAAGAAGATCGTGATAGGAAGGAAGCCGAAAGAAAACAACAGGTTGGTGGTGGAAAAATCCGGTCTACAACTTAAGATGGCTACTTCTGTTTTTTGCAGGAAGCTGAATCTCGACAAAGAGAATTGGAAGAGAGAGAACAACAAGAAAGAGAAGAAAAGGAACGGGCTCAATATGAGAGAGAGCAGCAAGAAAGAGAACAATATGAAAGAGAGCAACAAGAAAGGGAACAATATGAAAGAGAGCAACAAGAAAGGGAACAATACGAGAGAGAGCAACAAGAAAGGGAACAACAAGAAAGAGAGCAATATGAAAGGGAACAGCAAGAAGAAGCTGCGGCTGCTGCTGCCGCCGCCGCTGCTACCGCTGCTCAAGAACCAGAAGAGGTATGATCTTAATTCAGTGGTTCTTAAGCTTGTCCGAGGTATCGAATTCAAAGAGTGCCTTGCAGGCATGCATCGAGCCCTTAGTTATAACCAGGTGCGCATCCAGAAATTTTGTGGGTGAATGCAGTTTTGAATTAGGTTGAATGTTAACTAAGTACAAAGCAGTAAGCCCTTTGAAAAATTTTCGTGTCAGAGGCGTATTCAGAATCTTTTAAGGAATAGGGCACCGCCTTTTACATTTTTAAGCGTGTTTTTTTTTTTCGGGAGAGGTAATTTGAAGCAAATTGAGGAACAAAAATGGTTCTAGGGGGTTAGGGGGCATGCTCCCCGGAAATGTTTTGAAAATTGAGATACTGTAATGGCCATTTTAGTGCTTTTTTAAACAATTTTCGAGGCAAATTTTGTTTAATTTTTTTGCTCCAAACTCTAAATCCTCACCAATTGCGATCCATTTTGTTTGCTCTTTTGCATTTACCAGCATGCTCAAGGCGTAAGCGTAAGGGTCATTGTTATCAAAAAGGTTCGAAGTTATGGAAAACTTGTACTCATCAAAAATATTGTTGACAATGGATGGTTGGGGGATACGTCCCTCACATCCGTCCCTGGTTATAACTTATAATTCAAAAACTCCAGCGTAAACTTCAGCCAACAGTGAACTATGATTTTGTTGCTGATGAAATCTTATTCAGTGAAACAACACATGATTCTGCACAGAAATGCTAATTTACTACAACTTCATGCTTTTTTGTGCAAACTTATTCTGATCGTGGTCGAGCCTCTGGATTCGATATGCCAATCACGATGTTGTTTTATTTGATAAAAATTTTGAGCTTTGCGTTGCTAGCTTGCAGTTATTGTGAAATTAAGGTATTTAAATAAAAAACAACAGAGTTCTAGTATAGGCTAATAAGAGCTTCCTCTTGCTTAGACATTAGATGTTATGCGGGATGTTATAATCTGTGAGATGACCATCGCTGGGTCCGATAACCTAAAACCGCTTACTCAGCAAAATTTTCTTGCGTTTTCTAGTTCAGGTCGCCTATTTAAAGTCAACCAGCACCAAGCCACCTACCAATATACTACGCTTTATTACATTTTGCGCGATTCAAGACCTTACTCCATTGAACCTATATCGTTTGTGCACCTAGTAATGTTTACTTTCAGGTATACGAGCCAGAACCGAATTATCCCGACGAGAACGCATACGAGCATGGCGATGAGGTGGCACCAACTGAAGCCACTTATGAAAGTATGTTTCTTCTTAGCCCTTAATATCCTGTATTTTTCGTATCAACTTAATTAGTTCTAACTTCTAACAACCTCGAACTGAATTCAATCTGGACGCTCCATGTCTGTAAAATTGTTTTGCCGTAGAGTTTGGCTGGTGTATTTACAACGTAGGGCACTTTTTTAGTAAGAAAGTTGTTTTTGATTGGCATTTCCTTGACAAGCTGCAGTTATTTCTGAAAAAAAGTTATCTGGAAAAACGTAAAAATCCCAGCAATTTCTGAGCGAGTGTTGTTTAAACTGCGCTATTGCTACAGCATTGGTAACATGATATTAGTCTGCATATGAAGAGCGTTTGTTGTTGGTCCAGTGGTTCGGGGCAGTAGACCAAATTTTGCAAGTTTGATGCTTATTCAGTTCTACGATGCTTGTATTTGGCCTCTGCAATATAAAACCAAAGCTCCTATCGTGTGTTAATTCAAAAAAAAATGCACGCGAAAGAACGAGCATAATTTTTCTGTAAATCTTGATTGATTTGAATTTTATCTTCACAGCGTTCGACGAACAGCCTCAACAGGAAGATGAAAATGTTTACGCTGGAGTGGATGACTCTCAAGGCCAACAAATGGAAGGACTCTGCGCTAAGGCGGTCTACGATTATCAAGCCAGTAAGTCGTGATGTTTTTAAAAAACTGCGAACAGTGTTTCATGTTTCCTTGAGTAGACTAAATTTTACAGGCACTCGTAAAGCTATTTTTTGTATCATATTCGTTTTTTGAGCTGCCTTGCCTGCCAAGATAGTAGAAAAAAGGTTTAAATGGTGTGTATTTTAGCCGGAGACGATGAAATTACTTTTGATCCTGATGAAATAATTACAAATATTGAACAAATTGATGACGGATGGTGGAGCGGAACTTGTCGTGGAAAAACCGGATTGTTTCCCGCTAATTATGTGGAAATAATTCAATGAGAAGCTTACGTGTCTTACGCTTATTGGATTGCTTGTACTTACAAGATGTGACATTACTCCAGGCCTATTTTAACGCCCTATTTTGTATCGCTGTTACAGTTTCAAGTATGCTGCTGATACCGCTAGCGCTTGAAAAGATCCACTGTTCCAAAATTATGTTCAATTGGATTCAAAGAAATAAGATCATATGATGTAAATGTAGCCTTAATGCCTTATTTTCATGAAATTATGTTTTTCATTCCGTTTTGTGCCATTTATATGCACTTATTTATCCCAGATTTATAATGTCTGTCACTTATATCAATTAAATAATTTGATCATTAAACTTCCTCTGTACAGCTGAGTTGTGTTATTTCATTTGCCTTGCGTAGTCGATAGGCTACTGTAAATTAATGCCGTACTACAAAAGTATTACCTTCAACAAGTAGCTTAAATCAGCTAGTTGTAGTAGACAAATTACGGAGGTGCAAACTCGTTGCTTTTTGACAATTTCGCCATTTTGACCAAGAGCTATAAAACCAAAGCAGTTCAAGAAAAGTAAAATTGAAAAAAAGGAGTAGGCCTACCTATGTCTCATATCGCTTTTGAACTCTTGCAAACGTCACTTCATGAGCGAGAAATCGCGTTGTATTTGAAGCAAGCCTTCGTTAGATTGCATCGATTGACCCTTTCGATGCGGTACTAGTAACTATTTTTACGAAGTATTTTCTCGCAACTTAAGTTTGGTTACCGGTATGATAGTGGATCCAAAAAAGCATTTCTAAGCATGCTAGGTAATGTTCGCAAATTAAACAGTAAACTGAATATTCTTAAAGGTTTTTTAAAAGCTTTGAAAATGTCTAGCCTATATGCAATGTGTTCGATTTCCTGTTACGACTTAACCATGACAATATCATTACACTTCATCAGCAGAGTGGTTCGGAGCGTCGTTTTTACGACGGCCATGACCGCAAAGTTGAAGGTTCAACTCCCACCCAAGCCTTTTTGCGTCCTTGGATAAGATGCTTCACGACAATTATCTTAGCTTGGTGGAATCCAACATGCTGCTAATTAAAAAATTTGGATGCAAAATTCAAGCGGAAAACTCGGAAACAAGAGCAACATCTTAGCAAGTTTGGATTTGTCCCACGCATAGCGCCTCCGTCGCTTTCTCGTGACAGGAGGATACAAATGAAGAAATTGTCACTCCCCAAACTCCGCCCATACATGATTTTTTTGCACAACCGGAAAATTTGGTCAGCACCGCTCATGCTTCGCGGGTTACAATATATCGGTAGGCCAGAGGTGTACAACGGATCCGGAATTTGAAAATCGGATAATCCGGTTGTTGCTTCGGATCGGCATTGTGATTTTTTTGCTTTTTCAGGATCCGGATTCAATTTTGGATGATAACCAATGATTTTAATAAGCTTCTAGAGGCCCATTGGGTATGTATGTAATTTGTATATAATGCCAATGCAGGATTTGGATTCGGAGTTGGATTCTGTTTCCTGAATTTTTTAAGATTCACAGTCGGATTTGGATTTTAACGATTCGGATTGAAATTTTGAGACTCCGGAGTCCGGACACCTCTGCAGGGTTGCCAGATAACATCCTAGGATACCAAATTGACCCCAATTTGGTATCCAACCTACTTGTTTGGTATCCACTTTTCTTATTTGGTATCCTGTGAAAATTTAGTATCCGCCGAGAACAGATTTGGTATCCTGCGTAAACGACAACTTGAGAAAAAAAAAGTTACCTAAAATCAAGGATTCGTGCCTTCGGTGTCTTGTAAACATTTTGTTCGTTTCGCATGATTAGGCACTGATTAGCCTACTTCGTCTTTGCTGGCTTTTGCACCGGAGTTCGTACCTACAGTGCAGTGTGTACCGGTAGTTCATTCGTTCATACCTTGAGTCCAGTCTCCCGTGACTAGACGATCAAGAACTCCTAGATCTTTTGCTTCTAGGTGATCATAGTGTGTTACCAGGAGACCAACATCACAAAACTAGTAGGCTACACAAGAGTAATAGGCCCTATACTGATGCAGACTGATGACTAATTTGTATTGTGGATATGCATAGCGTATCAGTAGTGTATTCTGTATTTATCTGTAAGGGTGTGACCACTTGACCAATGACTGTGGTAGATTTAAAAGCTAGTTGCAAGCAATCAGGGTTTGTAGGCCCAGCTAGTCAATACCTGACCTGATAAAATAAAAGTATCATTAGTCTAAATTGACAGTTGGTCATGCCCAAATGAAAAGATGCATACACAGCTGGGAGGAAATACCGCTCTGAATGGGAAAACACATACCCCTGGATCACAAAATGCAAGTCAGACATTGATAAAGCTTTTTGCAAAATTTGTAAAAAAAAGTTACAGCCTAGAAAAGCCACAATTCAAAAGCATAGTACCAGTGAAGAACACCTTTATAAATTGAAACTTGTTGGATCAAAAAATAAAATTTCTTTTTCCAAGACTACTAGTAATGGTACAGAACTGTCGAATGAAACAAAAGTGGCTGAACTGCAACTGGCTGTGGCAACATGTTGTCACAATTCGATATCGTCTATAGATCACTTGGGAGAAATTCCTAAAAACTTGGAAAGGGAAGCACTTTGGAAAATATCAGATTGCATAGCTCAAAGTGCTCACTGTAGATGAAATCTGTTATTGCATCTTCGTTAAAAGAGGACATTGCAACTCGAATTAAAGGAAAGAAATTTTGCTTATTAGCAGATGAATCAACTGATATCAGTTGTGAAAAGCACATTTGTGTTTGTGTTAGATTTTTTAAAGATACAAGTGATCAAATAGAAACTTGCTTTTAGGGATTAGTTCCAGTTGTAGATGCCACTGGTGAATCATTGTTCAATGTTATTTCTATACTCGCAAACGATTATGGCATGCTGCTTAGTAATTGCATTGGTTTTGCCAGTAGCATGGTTTGGTGAACACAATTCAGTTTGGTCTCGTATTCGTTCTGCTTCACCTAACTGTGTCAAATTAAAATGCATTTGCCACAGTCTTGCATTGTGTGTTTAAAAAGGTTTTGTGAAGCTTCCATCAATCGAACCTTGGATTTTTGTTAACTGAAATTCGTTTTCTTGGTTTAAAAAAGCACACTGCGAAAGATGCAATTTAAAAGTTTGTTTCAACTAGTGAATGATGGAGATGAACCTTCAGAAAATATTTTTCCAAAGCTGTCTCAAACTAGATGGTTGGTAAGGAGCAAGTTAATGTTGAATATATTGCTGAAATGGGAGGAGCTAAAGGCGTACTTTGCTTGTGCTAGTCAAAATGGAAGTCATGATGTTCGATATAAAGCTCAAATAATATCAGACATGCTTTACAATGACATTACCTATTTATATCAGTTTGCTACTCCCATTGTCAGTTAGTTTGAGAGAGTGAATGCAGCATTTCAAGCTACTAATACTAACCCCAAAAAGTTATTCAATGATTTGAATGTTCATTATAATTCTTTAAAAAGTCGAGTTTTCAATCATCGAAATGAAATTTTGCCTTTGGCAACCACTCAGTTTGGTGCTAAATTTTTAGCTGAATGTGAGCAGTGCTTGCAAAGAAAGTCAAGTATCAACGTTGATGATGTGAAGGCAAGAAGTCAATCAATGCTTATTGAAATGGTGCATCAGGTTGAGATGCGTTTGCCAGATCAGACCGACATATTTGGTGGACTTCAAGCTCTAGCTCCAAGCAAAGTGCTGTCACAACTGGAACGAGTATCTTTTATTAATTTGCCATTCTTGCACATCATAGGAGAGGCAACTGTTACTTGTGAAGAACAGTATCGAAAAATTTTATTTCATCCTTGGGCTGAAGAATTAAGCATCTTCTTAGATGGCATAATTGTGCAGGATACAGTACAATTTCGGATGCAAGTTGGAAAATTCAAAGATGCTGTTGGCAATTATATATAATAGAGAATTAGCACAATATGCATTGTCATGTCTTACCACACCAGTAAGCAATGCCATTGTGGAGAGAATGTTTTCTCATGTTACCAAGATTAAAAACAAAACCAGAAAACGATTAAAAGTGGACATGCTTGATGCAATAATTAGAATAAAGACCATGTTATTGATGGATAACAAATGTTGTATAAACTTTAAACCCACCCCACAAATGCTACAAAAGTTTAATGTCAGTATGTACACTGTTCCTGAAGCAGATATAGGAGAAGCGGCTTCAAGATTATTGTAATGTAGTAGTATTCAGCACTGTTGCCTATTTGCTTTACCGGTACTTATTTTCATTAATGCGATATTGCATCATCAAAATGACTAATGACTATCAAACATATTGCATTAATCACTTTCTCGTACCATAGGCCATCATTTTAAGTTATTGAAATACCAGGTCTAACACAATTTTCAAAATCATTTTTTCTCCAACCGAGTTATTGATGCTTGGAATAATCACAATGTTGTTGCATCAGCTTCTGTTACTTAGTTTAAATAAAAATTGGCCTTAATAAACAATTTGTTGTACTTGTGTCCATGATATAAAACGACTTTGCCTTGCATTCTTTAAAATGTGTGCTCTGCTATTTTTTGCCTGTGTTTAGGGGAAATGCAGTCTGCATTTTTTAAATGCTATGTTGCTGCATATGTTTTTTTATGCTATACTTTTTTTCATTGTGTCACTAAATGAGTGGTATTACAAAAGGCTATTCCAAATTAGCTTTTTTAAAAAGTTTTTGCCGACATATACAGTTAGGTCTACTTACTGGTATTTATACACTAAGTTGTTCAGTGCAAATTGTTTGATTGGTGTTTATGTTGCAATTCGTATTATGTTATCCGTAATTTGCTATAGACTTAAGCAGCATATTGGCATTGCATGACTGTTTTGATTGAAAGCCAGTAATTGACAGACCTATGTTTTTTTTATTACAACTGATTTGTAGAACTTTGCACCCCACTGTTTTGATTCATGTATGTTGGTACATATTTTTTTCATTTACTTATTTTTTTAGCAAAATGTATATAGAGGCCATTCTGCTTTTTATTTTACTGCTGGACGTTGTTTTTGCTTATTTCATTCATTTATTGCACTGTTTTGCTTTGGCAGGCTGTGATTTTTTTATGCTGTGTTGTGCTTAGGATTTATTTCATTTCTGGCAGAATGGCTTTGCTTTTGAGTGTGCTTATTTCTTCCTTTATGCTATTTTTTATGTTATGTAAGTTATGATTTCTGATTTTGGTAAAATTAAAGTTTAGTACCAGTACATTATTTTTGTACATATACACTCTAATTTTACCCTGATTTTTACCATTTTCTAGTGTGAGGTGTGTACTTTTGGTCATTGTTCATGTTTATATGACCGATGATTTGTGACCATGTGCTTTCTTTTTCAGGTTTGTAAGAGTAAATAATTAAAATAGTAGTGCCTAGTTAGTTTCACATGGCAAATAGAAACTTAAAAAAAACTATTTGGTATCCAACTCTTCATTTTGGCATCCAACTGCTGAAAATTTGGTATCCAGCTGCAAAATAGACCTTGCAACCCTGCACCTCTGCCGTAGGCAGCGGCAGTGAGTCATGTCTAGTATCAGCCCCCACACATTTTCTGTGGTTGTCAGAGGATTCGCCACATGGAAGATTTGCCCCAAAAGATTCGCCACAAAGAAGATTCGCCACACAACGAATGTGACTGAGAATTTGAGCGTAAGCGTCGGACAAACGTTTGCAACAGTGCCGATGTAGAAAATACGCCACACAACGGTGATAGGTTGGGGTCGGGGGGGGTTGGGGTTGGTGGAGTTGGGGTCGGGGGTTTGTGGTCAGGGGGTTGGGGTCGGGGGGTTGAGGTCGGGGGAGTTAGATCAAGGGATTGGGGTTGGGGGGTTCCCAACTCTCCCCAACCCCTCTACCCCAACTCCCCGACTCAACCTTCCCGACCTTAATCCTCCTAACCCCAACCTATCACCGTTGCGTGGCAAATCTTCCACATTGGCACTGTTGCAAACGTTAAGTTCGACGCTTACGCTCAAATTCTCGGTCACATTCAAATGTCTCACTCGTTGTGTGGCGAATTTTCCATGTGGCGAATCCTCTGGCTACCTTTTCTGTCTGCCAACCTTAACCTGACCCTAACCAAATGCAGCCCTAACCAAACCTAACCCTAACTAAAATTAACCCGAACCTAATCCTAACCAAACCTGGGGGCTGATATGGGTAACGTCTTGGTCAGCCCCTGGTTCGGTTTGGGTTAGGGTTGTAACTGAACCGAACCCTAAGTAAATTTAACCCTATCCAAACCTAACCCTAACCAAACCTGGGGGCTGATATAGACGTTACCCAGCTGATACTAGACCTAACCCGCAGCAGCTAGGCTTGTTGGTGTAATGCCGGTACCTAGCGGTCTTGTGTCGTGGATAAGCTGCTGGTTTCTTTAATAAGTGTTAGCACTGAGTAGTAAGGATTGGCTTTCTTTTTTACAGCTGTAAACTTTGCTGTAGTATAGTTATGGATATATTCTGTGTTCCTTTTGCTGTTAGCACACACTTGGCTATGGTGATCTGTGATGATCGACTGAGGCTGTTAGTGTACTAGCCTATCATTGTTACAGTACCGGTATCTCTCTTTGTAATTTGTTTGCATTTAATAGACTTATTTTTGGTGATACGGTAGATATGGCATCATCATCATCCTCTACCGGTAATGTAGAAAATGTATCAATACGTTTGCAGAAGTTAGAAGACATTGAAAAGAAAATTGCATTGGCAATCAAAACTGCTGGTAAGTTACAGTAGCTACCGTAGATACTCTTTTGGTAGTGTCTATTTTGCCACACATGGCAAAATACTGATTGGCTAGCCTCTATTTGTCTGTTTGTATGACTGTTGATTGGCTTGCATCAATACGCATGACTGGTTTTAAGAAAATTAGCCAATCCGGATCTTGTTGTACACTGCAAAATGGACACTTCCATTTTTTTAACACTGGCAGTAAAGTAGACAGAGTCATGGGAGGAGCCTGCATTACCTTTTGTGTGTATTGTTTTACTAAATTGCATGATAGTTGCGTGTGTTTGCATTCAATCTTGTGCTAGTTTGTTTTTTTTTGGTCTGACTCCCAATAGAACTGCAGTTAACTATATTGTCTGGATTTAAACCTCTTTGGAATCAGGGTTCTGTTACAGTATAATGGACAAGTGTGCTGGTTTAACACATGCATTTTGGCTGCATTAAGTAAGTTACTGCTAACGGCTGGGGCAATTCGGCTAAATTGTGATAGGTGTATTCATGAACACTATGTTTAATTCTTGGGTAGTTTTAGTCTTTGGGCGAGTTTCATCTCTGGCATCTTATATTGAACTAGAGCCTGATACACAGTGCATGCAGCTGCTGGCACTGGATTGTTATCACAATTTTTGAAAACCCTGCAATTTACGAAAACAATCATAATTGTGGGCTTAAAATGTTAAGCCATTAATACCCTGTCCACGTGAGCCATTTTTGTGGGCTTTCCGCTTGCAGTATTTGGTTCTAGTTTCAGCATCATAATCAAGTTTTTGATGTCGTAACTACAAAAAGTGGGTGTGACACCAAAAATTCAATTGTGATGCAGAACCAAGAAGCGTGGGCTTAAAGCCCACAAAAACTGCACATGTGTGGACAAGGTAAAAATGTTTGCAAAATTTATTTCATGACGAAGTGACGCACAACATTTTGTGACTTCATCCTGTTCTTGGACATGTGCAAAAACGCCCTTAATCTGTTGTCCTAGGCCTCGACTTGCATGTCATAGCATTTTGATCGCTTTTTTGTGATAATAGGATAAATATGTAACTAAATACAAATGTCCTTGACTTCAACCTTGACGTCCTTGGCCTTACTACAACACTGCTAATAACATCATCACACTAGTCCATATGATCACAAATAAAATGATTGGACTACTTGCTTTCATTGTTTCTTTATGCAGGAGTGACATTAGAAGAATTATCAAAAGACAAGCCAATCGATAAAAATGTGGAAAAGAATGCTGGAAACTTCGTTCAATATTTGGATGATATAGACACAGAATTATCAAAACAAATCTCGTATCTTGTACAGGTATGAAAAGCATAATTTTTATGCATAAATTGACTATTTCTCTTGGAGCTCACCATTAATTTACTTCATAAATGCTTGAAAAATAGAAGCTTTTGTTAGTGTAGTGTTCATTTTTTATCCTGAACAAATTGTCAGAAGTACTTACTGAGTTCTGGGTCTCTTTGTAGGTGATAAGAGTATTCTGAGGATTCCGCTGGGTAAAAGGTTTTTCGTGGAAACACAAGGTTGTGGGTTTGGTTTTAGAAACTAGCTCTGCATTGTCTGATCTTTGCTTTTCAAATGGAGCTAGACAGTGAGCCATCACTTACTTAATTTAACAGCTCAGATGGCCCAGTGGTAAAAGCGTCCGCCTATGAAGCTGTAGACTTTGGTTTGATTCCGAGTCGGGTCAAACCAATGACTTTAAAATTGGTATTCACAGCTTCCCTGCTTGACTCTCAGTATTAAAGGGACATGATGGAGAACTAGCCGGCAAGTTTACTTGTCATTGGGAAAGGCACGTAGCGGGATTTCCATCTTGCTGTGGTAGAAAGTTGGCCGGTAACTCCTAAGCGAGCTCGTATAGCGCATTGATTGCTTTCTCGTGATAGGAGGATGCAACTAACTACAAAAATACAAATTTGTGTTCAATGCAGTAGCAGATGTAAATTGAAAATTTGAGTGAATTAGGTTGCAACTACTCATCAGCATGAAGGGTCATCTTATGCTTATCAAAAGCGAGTACAATTGCTCAACGACGCTATGATACATGTGTCTAAACAAGTGGACGAAATGCTCTCAACATATGACAAACTACAAGTAACGACTGAACCTAAATGAAATACTGCTACAGCACCTTCATTATGACGTCAACACTGCTGACAAACTTGTTTCAGATCACTTTAAGTTGGTGTTGCAAACTTTTCAACCTGTTTTTACCTAACTTGTGATTTTAAGTTCAAATCTTCTCTTTAGCTTCCAATAAGTTGAACTTATCTTGGGATCATTGCGGTGGAGCAGGTGCTGTGCTATTGATGTGTTTTGGTATTGAAAGAAGCTTAATTATACGGATTAACGCTGGTTAGCTAAGTTTTTAAGACATTGCTATCGGTGTGGGAGGTCTGGGTTCGACTCCCAGGTTGGTCGAATCGGACACAGTGTCGTCAATGTTGCGATGTTTCATTGGAGCTGTGTTGGCCAGGCGCTAAACAGCGGAGATGCTCTTCGCCACTCGTTACACGCTTCGGCGTAATAACGCGAATATAATGAAGGTTTGATTTTTTCTTTCTTTGATGTTTTTGATTTACTTTACTACTTAATATACTGTTGCACTACTTTCTATGGCATCGCTTAGGTTGCTGTTATTCAGGGTATTGCGCAAACAGTCTCTTTCATGTCATGTTTATAAGAATACTTTCTTAATGTGCCGATTTGAAAGCTTTTTGAGATCACCAAAACATTGTTCAACGCTAGGGACGTTACTGGCTGCTTTGATTGAATCAATATCAGAATACCCAGCAGTTCAGAAAATCGTAGTTTGTCGAGACTGCAATATTTTGTTGCTTTTGCGCTGCTTGGCTATTATTTTTGAATTCACAACTCAAACAACACACCTTCCGAGTAAAGTTTTATTTCAAGAAGAAATGGCGATTGGCAAATAGACGTGCACTGTCGTTTTGTAGAAGTATCATTACATAATGAATTTCATGTGTATTTGCGATAATATACGAAGAACAGCACGAGAGATGTACAGTATGTATTAAGTCCTGGAAGTATGTTGTTGTTCAATCACGCTGCAGAACAGACACAAGTTAACTGTGACTTGTCTTCCGTTGCTACGTGGTTGTAGTCGGTCCATTCTATGTTGCTACTTCAAGTTTAATTTTAATCGTGCTGAATTTTGATATTGTATGCTTAAAGCTTGTTTTTTCTACATCGTTTTGTATTTCAATACATTTTTTCCCATTTGAAGAAGCTTTAAGCGAGAACTAAGAGATGAAGTGAAGTGTTAGTCTCCCAAAGTTTGTATGTGGACTAGTTGTCCGTTGCAGTGTTCGTTAATGGCTCGTTGAAGGTTCGTTTGCGTTTTCAGAAGGAAGTGTAGCGAGGCTTTCCTTTGCAGCAGCTGCTTTTCTTTTTCGCATTATTGTGAAAATGAGCAGGGTTAATCCAGCGATACCCATAACAGCTCCAACTGAGCCAAGCACATACTTCAAAAACAAAGCTGAAATCAATATGTCAGGAGTCATTGTTAATTACAGCGATGACATTAGCGAATAAATAAGACACCTTAGCAAACGTAGAACAACAAAGCCTAAAGTAGCCTATTGGTCGGGTTCAAAATATCTTCCAAGACAAATGTAAAAAAAAAGTTTTCAAATTGTTTTACGTATGTTTTAAGACTTCGGTGATAGCCTAAAAAGTCAGCTCAAAAAATTATTGCGACACCTTCGTCCGCACTCTATCAATAGCGAGATCTTTTGGTATAGGCCTATTAACCAAAAATTATTCAAAGTTGGGAGCTTGAGCTTTCTGGAAGGGACTACGTTCATTGATTAGCCTATTGGGTTTTGTATTGAACATAAGTTGCTCAAATACTAGCTATTTTTATAAGGAAAAGCCGTAGCACACTGACATTTCGCGTACATTTTATTCTAGCCACCGCAAACATTTAAAAAGGATATTGATTATTACTCAGAAGTGGGCACTCGGTACCGTACTTTAAAAGTAACGACGATACCGATATTTAGCAAAAAAAGTAACGACCGTACCGATAACGATACATTTTTAAAAAGTTACGACGATAACGATACTCGGCACCGATTTTCGATACTTTTCAAACGAAAAAGTTTTTTAGTTTTTTTTTTTCAACAAAATTATGACTCAGATAATTCATTTCCTAGAACGCGTACCGGTAGTGAATAATACATTCGATGTAAGGGTCAGTGGTGTAAAGTAACGAAATACTTTTACTTGAGTAGATTACTTGAGTAGTTTTTTTCGGTAACGAGTACTTTTTTGAGTAGTTTTTTTTAGGCTACTTTTACGTTTACTTAAGTACTTTTAGTATAAAGTAACTCTACTTGGGTAGTTTTTATTTTAGAAAAGTAGAAGTAGTTTACTATTGTGGCATTTGAGTTATAGTCTCGCCTTGAAATCCCTCGTTGCGCCTAAAATCTGTATTTACACTCCAATTCTCCATTATTCAACTCCATAACACTCGGTCTAGTCATCGCCATGGAAACTTCACTCCATGCGATAAGAATTGCGCTGTCGCCTTTGATACTAAACGTCATGCAGGAAAGCTATAAACACCAATTCTTAAGTCATTGGTTTAACCCAACTCTGAATCAAACCCCGATTCTACCGTTTCAGAAGCAGACGCTCTATCCAATCGGGCATCTGGGCGGTAATAATTTCTTTTGGTTCACCATTTTGCCACCTTCAAAGCAAGTCCATCATCGCCGCATCGGCAAGTGTGTAGTTGACACTTTAACGTTTGAAAACGCTATACGAGTACTTTTACTTGAGTAGTTTTTAAATGACTACTTTTTTACTTTTACTTAAGTGCTGTTTTGGTCAATACTTTCTACTTTACTTCGAGTAGTTTTGCCGTCAGTAACAATACTCTTACTTAAGTACAGTTTCAAAATACTTTTTACACCACTGGTAAGGGTGCTACGTTTTTTACTGTAAATAATATTGATCTTTCTCGAAACGCGTAGCGAAAATTGTTGTCTTTTTATAGCTCATTTCTTAAGTTAAAATAGTCTGTCAGATATCTTAATGATTTCCATATAGGTCTACTCTACTACCGTAGCTGTGGGAGTGGTGTATTACAATATTTAACGTTCGATGTGTGGCCATTAAATGTTTCGTCAAATTTTTATAGTTTACTTGCAAAGAGGCGCCTCATCAGAATTTTCTTCGGGGGGGAGGGGGAGGCTAACGCTGCCGAAGACAGTAAAGATCAATTTTTTAGAAATAGTTATTTTAGAGCACTTAATGCAGTATACGATTAGGCCTATATTTATATAGGCCTACTGTATGTGGTATATACATTTTTTTTTCAATCTGCTTCAATCATACATTTAATGGAGGGTCCAACGATCACGATTTAGTGATCAACTTCGAAGTGAGAATTGTGTTCATTCACAAGAAATTTTCCGTTCTTGCGTTCAAAATCCGTTTCAAAAATAGTTACCGAAATATCAAGCAAAACCAGGGCTATGAGTAACGCGTTACATGTACTCGTTATATTTGCTGTAATTTTAGATGGTAATTAATTACATTTTTTCCAAAGTAATGGTAATTCGGAATTAATTACAATCTGTGAGGAACGAGTACAATTTTAGTTTAATTGAAATTACAAAGTTACAAATTCCTTCTTTTTTCTTCTAGAAACTTTGTTTTTTGATCAGCTTCAACAAAGCACGAAGTTCAATTTTTACAGCGACAAGGTCTTATCACGCACGCGCTTGTTTTCGGCTTCTGTTGGCATTTGTCAATACTCGTGTCAATCAAAATTTGCCCGTTAATGATCGTGCCAAAATATCCTATCTATTTTTAAGCGAAACTCTGTACAAGTAGCCTAAATTGGCTACTTCCCATAGCAAAGGAATTTGTATAATTAGTAATTTAAAAATTACTTTTTTCCTCGCGTAATTTTGTAATTGGAATTAGTTACTTTATTAATGAAGTAATTTTACTCGGTAATTAGTTACTTTTTTGGCCAAGGAGTTGTAATTGGAATCAATTGCTTTTTTTGAGGAATTTTTACAGCCCTGAGCAAGACAGTCAAAAAAGTAACGGTACCAAAAACGGTACATTTTTGAAAAGTATCGACGTTAGCGATAACGGTACTAAAAACTATCGTGTTGCAGTAGCACGGTACTTTTGTACAGCGGTACTGCCCAAGTCTGTTATTACTGTAGGCTACATCAGGGCCGTAGCGAGAAATTTTTAAAGGTGGGGGGGCATAATTTCCACATTTTTTTAGGCGTAGCCTATTTTTTCGGCGGAACAAATTTAAAGCTGGTTGAGAAACAAGAAAAACTCTAGGGGTCCGGAAGCATGCTCCCCCGGAAAAATTTTGAAAGTTTACATGCAGTAATGGCTATTTTTGTGCTTTTTGAATAATTTCAGGCAAATTTTGTTTTGATTTTTTGACCCTAATTCTGAGTGCTTTGCCAACTATGATGCATTTTGTTCGCACATTTTCGATTACGCGTGCTTTAAGGCGTATGGCCATCGAAGAGGTTCGAAATTAAGGAAAAATTGTAACTTATACATCAATAACATTTCTGAAAATGGCTGGTGGAAGAATGCATTGGGGGTTACAACCCCCCCATTGAGCTTCAAGTGACGTCACAAGCTTACGTCTCTTTCTGACTTTCTTTTTGAAGCGTTAGATACGCTGCTTTTGATACTCTTTCTTCACCAAGTAGGGGAGACCGGGGCTAAAAGTAACAGGGGCAAGTTGTAACAACGCTGATATTTTCTTAAAAAAAATTAATTCAATTTTTTCCGGTTACCCCTTGATCAAAAAGCAAGATATTCGGAAAGTTTCGTTTTTGTAGCTGCAAAATTGTTGGCGTGGTAATGAAAAATAAAATTTGGCATATAAAAGTCAAATTTTTGAAATTTAAACTTTTATTTTATATTGAGTGATCCGGTGACATACAGCGACACCGGTGTCTTTACTGAATACCTAGTTGAGTAGGTTAGTTGTGTTGTGACGGTCAATGAAATTGCTTTGCTTTCAAAGATCAATTTTTTGATTTTTTTAGCCTACCCGCTATTGGGGTAAGTTGTAACAGTTCTAGTGGGGAAAGTAGTAACACAATGGAAGCTCTTATTTCAGGCCTGTTTAAGGGTAATTATCTAATTACTTTTTAAAATGTTGCACGTAGTTCAACAGCTGGCCTCCTGGCGTAATGCCCTATTTCAGGGACGCATTTAGGGGGGAATCGAGCAATGGCCCCTGTTTTTGACTTTGCCTTTTAGTAAAGGGGCAAAATGTTTCCAAGTGACTGAAATATGCCAGACTCTTTTAATGACTTTTGCAATTTAGGCTATGTTCCCTCCCGCAGGAGTGGATCCAAAGGGGGGTGCAATGGGTGCATCCCACCACCAGCCATTTTGAAAAATGTTTTTCATGAATACAATTTTTCCATAATTTCAAACCTCTTCGATAACAATAAGCCTAACGCCTTAAGCAAGCATAAATCAACAATGTGCGAACAAAATGCATCATATTTGGAGAAGCACTCAAACAAATTTTTTTTGAATATTGCTGAAAAAGCACAAACATGGCTATTGCAGTACGAAAATTTTCAAAAATTTTCGGGGAAGCATGCCCCCGAACCCCCCTAGAGCCGTTCTTGTTCCTCGATTTACTTTAAATTAATCTTGCCGGAAAAACTACTCTTGAAAAAATGACGAAATGCGTTGCACCTCGTTGAAGAAATTTGTGAATAGGCTCCTGATATGAAACATTCTTTATCAAAAAGCTTAATTACGCTATTTTTCCGGGTCAAACGCTTAATATCTCTGTATTTAGTTAACATTCAACCTAATGCAAAATTGCATCCCCCTACCAAAATTTTCTAGAGCCGCTCCTGGTTCCCCCCTTGAAAGTTTCTTGCCACGCCACTGCCCTATTTTAAAACATTTCAATTTCGTGAATGCAAAAAAATTGATGTTCTCATGCCTTGTTTCTGTAAATGATTCAAAAATCTCAAATTATGAGCCACCACACGTTGTGTTGTGTATGACTGCATTAAATTTAATCAATGGTAGGTATAATGAATTAAGATTGTTCATTATTTTGCTGAACTATAGATAAAATATTACCGTTACAATGTACCCCGGGTGGTGTTACAACTTACCCCAGTATACGGGGCAAGTTGTAACACATGACCACATTTTTAAAAATCCATTATCTCCGGAATGCGACTTCGTCTTCGCAAGATTTTTTGAACATAGTATACCAACGCAGTTAGGTTGCATTAAACGCTTCAACCGGCTCGATATTCCGTCTTGTTATCAAATTATAACCCCAAGTATGAAAAATGTTTCAACTAGCCCCGGTCTCCCCTACCCGTAACTGCAGGCCTAAGTCGGTTATTTTATTGTTAATTGGACGCGTAACCAGGGGCGGATTTCAAGAACTTGATTTTGGGGGTGATAAACGGCGCACAAATAAATGTGACGTCATTCTCAACCCCTCTCATTGCAAAATCCTGGCTACGCTACTGCTTGGCACCATTAATTTTGTTCTTTTTTTTAAACGGCAGAGTCGAAAGGAGGGGGCCCTGGCCCAATGCCCCTCCCTAAATACGCTCCTGGGCTACGTAGAACTAATTAGGGAATCGGCTAGAAGGCCTATTGCAGCTACAGCCTGCAAGCTCAAACTATCTCCCAAAGTTGTAAAAATTGTTGCTTACTGCGATTTTCATCGTTGTCATCCAAAGGAACGTCAGTCCTATTCTCATTGGTTGAAAAACTTGTCCCGTTTTGCAATTCTATAATCGTAATAGGACCTGCGCTGATAATACCTCGACCTCCGTCAACATCTCGGGAAGGTGATCTTTTTTGGAGATTGTTGGTGTTTTCGTTTAGAGATCCGTTGCAAAAAGCCTAAAACCAAGTAAAGTTGCGAAGTTTGGACAAAAGTCAGCGACTCAACCACTCAGTTAATTTCATAAGCTTCAAAAAAAATCAAATCTTTGTTATGCTAGCGGTATTACGCGGAAGCGTGTAATGAGTGGTGGGGCCCTTCTCCGCGGCTTAGCGCCAGCTGGGCAACACAGCTTCGAAGAAACGTCGCTGCGGTCGCGACAGTGTGTCCGATTTTGACCAACCCGGGATTTGAACCCCAGACCTCCCGCGCCGATAGCACAGTTGCTAAAGAAATCGAATTAAATCTGAGCATTTTGAGTTATATTTGTCCTGAATTCAAGGTTAAAAAAATTTTAAAAACGGGCGACAACATTGCAGCAATTGGATATCAGTTCGCCAAAATTCAAATTCCGCAACACCAATTGCCCTTATGTTTGATGCTAGCTTAACAATAAATGAAGCGAGCTAGTCATCTCAATAAGTGATTGTTAATTGTTTGTATTGTTATTCGCGTTCCAATTGAAGAAGAGGAACAAAGTCTTCATGAAATAAATCATAATGACCCACCAATTTGGTCATTGTTTGTTGCTGGTGAGCGATAAATAATAACTGTAGGCTAATTGAATAACCAATTACTTGATTAGTTAAATTTTACCTCAGTTCCCGTGCATTCTTCGGCTGTTGTTGCATTGCATAAGTAAACTTCACAGTGGATGTAGAGAGGTCTAAAACAAATTTACTCCAAACTTACGTGCAGTGGCGTAGCGAGAAATTTTAAAAGGGCCATAATTTCCACATTTTTTAAAAGCGTGTTTTTTTCGAAAGAACTAAGTAGAAGCTGATTGAGAAACAAGAAAAGCTCTAAGGAGTCCGGGGGCATGCTGCCCCGAAAAAATTTTAAAATTTTGCATGCTGAATTGGCTATTTTAGTGCTTTTTGAATAATTTTCAGGCAAATTTTGTTTAAATTTTTTGACCCTAATTCTGAGTGCTTCGCCAAATATGTTCGCACATATTCGCTAATTTTGAATGTTCGCACATTTTCGATTATGCGTGCTTAAGACGTAAGTCTTACTGCTATCAAAAAGGTTCGAAATTATGGAAAAATTGTATACATCAAAAGCATTTTTGAAAATGGCTGGTGGGAGCTGGGATGCATACCCCTCATCCTACCCCCCTAGCCATGAGCTACAGAAACCATCAAAAGAGTTAGGCATATTTAAGTCACTTGGCACCATTAGTTTTTTTTCTTTTTTACTAAAAGGCACCGCTCTTTTTTGTTGTTTTTTTTTTACTAAAAGGCAGCTATGGCCCAATGCCCCCCTAAATACGCTCCTGCTTACGAGTACGTTAAAGCTATGCTTTCAATGAGTCCATATTTGCATGGTGTACCGGTATTCTAGCCCAAAGCATCTACAATATTAGTTGGTAACAACATTTAACAAAATTTATACAAATTTTGTTTATACAAATTTTTACAAATTTTGTTAGTTGAGCTACAAAATTTGGGTAAAACTTTTGTGATGGTCTGTAAGCTCACAATTTTATGCGATTTGACTCACAAAGATCAACGACAAATGTCCTGTACTACTTTAGCTCAATAGAGATAACTTTGTTTCGATTCACAAACGGATATGTTTTGAGAGAATCAACTAGGCACTGCAACAAGCCGTAACGCTTGTGATATTGTAGCCCTGTCCTACACTTTATAATACATTGGCTTATTCTGTTTTCTCAAGCAACTCAAGACACAAGCTATGACGTTTGACAAATATTACCGCTCCTTGTACCAGTACTGCGAATGTACGGCTTGGCTTGATGGTCATTGTTTCGGGCGTAAAAATGACCATGCTTAGATTTATTCGTGACCGCTACCAATCCATACAGCTTGAGCCTAACTACAACCCTGGTCTTACTGATCTTGATTTCCCCACTGAAATGTTTGAAAGGAAAAGTTGGACTGAGCTCCAACACCGTTCGAGTAAATTGTAACGCTTTCATCATCAGGGCTGGAACATCTAAACATAACAAAAATAGAGCCGTAAGTTACCTTCTGTTTAGTGTTTTTGCTCGTTTTTGTTTATTGTTTACTTAGTGTTTTTGTTTGGAGTTTACTCTCTGGTTGAGGGTGGTCATGCTGAGTTTTTATTCGTTTTTACTCACACAGCTACAAAATTGAAGGCGATTCAGTCATTCGGAAGGATTTAAATAAAAACAATCTAAATAAGGTAGGCCACAAACGCCACCACGTGGTTCTTTTTTGACGAAGTTGATAGGATCATTTTTTAATACAAATTTACACAGTAAAAATTGCTTCAGTCTGCACTAAAATATTACACGAGTTTTATACATCGGGACATAATAATGTTAAACTTTATTACGCATATTCTTTGCAGCAACAATAGGAAGTACTGAGCAATACAAGTCACTACGACTTGTTTATGTATAAATAAGTAAACGATGTAATTCAAAAAACTAGATGGATGATAAAATAAAACAGAGCCAAGGGCTATAAAAAATTATTTTGGCAATCAAAGCAAATTAAAAAGCATATTTATACCAAACGCAAGTCATCGCAGCATAGACTACACGAAAATGAAAAAAAAAAAGTAATAAAACAATGAAATGTATTTGTATCGTATTTAGTTGTATATTTCATTATTTATCCTCCTATCACGAGAAAGGGATCAATGAGCTATAACGAGCTCGCTTTGGAAGTGGCCGACCATCTGTCTATACCACTCCAAGATGAAGGGAATCCCGTTAAGTGCCTTTCCCAACGTACAACAAGTTAACTTGCCGGCTTGTTCTCCACACTGTCCCTTTAATGCTGAGCGTTAAACAGGGAGACTGTGAATACCAATTTTAATGTCATTGGTTTGACCCGACTCAAAATCAAACCTGAGTTTAGAGCTCAAGAGGCAGACGCTCTTACCACTCGGCCATCTGAGCTGCAAGAAAAAATGTTTGCATGTTTTTGCCATACGCTTGCAAGTTTACAAGTAGTAGGCCTAGATAAGCCTTTTTTCCTTATAACGATAGGCATTAAATATTACCGGAGAGGCTTGGATCTGCATTGGTTGCAATGTCTTTATGCATTAGTGTAAATAGGGGTGTAAGGTGCTAAGGGGGCTCAAGCAATCTCCCTAAATTTTTAGGCATAGGCCTACCGTTGATAAAAGTATAAACCTGCAAAATAAGTCTTTTTTTATTCCTACCCCCATTTCTTGAGATCTTTTTGGACCCGCCCTTGTTATGTTTATACAGTAGTTTTGACATTGAAATATTGACTATAATAAAGCAACTAGAACAGTTGTTTTCAACCTTTGTGGTGTAGCGGAAAGATACTAAAATATTCTAGAGACTCGAGGGACTTCTGTTCATTTAAATTGTAAACTTGCAAGCCCCTGGACATTTTTCAAGGGGCTTATTTACGCCTTTATTGGGTCTAACTTGTTTGTACTCAGTTAACATTCAACTTAATTCCAAACTTTATCCCCCCCCACCAAAATTTTCTGGATCCGCATCTGCACAGAGCAAGAATCAAGTACAGCGGACCTAAAGCTCACAAAAACTTCACATGTCAACAGCTTGATTACTTTAAATGGCTTACCTTTCAATAATGACGTGGTGATAGTTTTCTTCCTGGATCTGATCATAGTTGGGTGAACTGGTCACGTAACAACTTTGCAGCGTTGTTACTAATTCGTCATTCCCAAAACCATCCGACAACTCAACTGATACATATAAAACGTCACCTGTCAATCAAAGTAATTTGTCAGTAGGGTTTAAGTTAAGCTGTCGACTAATATGTTAAAATTTTTGAAAATTTAATTACAAATGAAATAGATAACACAGAACGAATCGTATTTGAAAAAAGGCGTTTCGATTAGAATACAAAAACCATATAGTCAATCAGAGTCAAATAGAATGTCATTCTATTTCAATAAAATTGAAAATGATTTTTGTATTCTAATTTCTAACCGAAACGTTTCTTTTTTCAGTACGATTCATTTGGTGTTGGCTGCTTCATTTGTAATTATTATGTTAATATTTTCATTGCAAACAACCTAAATTCGGACCTGTAGCGGAATTCCAGCCTACTTTCAAAACGGAGCTAATCCAAGCAAAACAAATTTTGAAAAAAGCTTCGTTTTGCTCTGCTACTGTGCATTTGAAGTTATACGCATATCAGCACGAGCACAAAATTTGCAACCTATATACCAAAGCGAATAAACTCCTACCCAAAAAAACATTTTCATGTTTTGCGATACATATTCAGTTACTGTAAAATAATTGATTACCTAAATATCACCATAAGAACGGCTTTGGTAAAAAGAAATTTAAATTTTTTTCATCTAAAATACTGTAGATGGGAGATAGTAGAATCTACTTCAACCCTCATGTATGGAAAAGTTCTTGGACTTCGGCCAGCTAAATTGACTAAAATTTAGCTGAATCCACGAAATTGGTGCATCTATTATGCCCAAGACGAAAGCGGAACTTACCAGAACTTATTGTAGGTCTGAGGCCAAGCTGACTGTCAAAGGTGAAATCATCTCGCAAAAACAATTTCATTTTTACAGACAACTTTCCCCGTGAAGTAATGAAATTAAGGGTTCTGAAAATACATGATTAGTATGGTTCAGGGCCGTTGGTTTCGTGTAGTGGAACCTGGGTGCAAGCGACAAGTACAGGACCCTCTTTTCTGCGCATAATAGGGAGGGGCGTGCCAAACTCTTTTGAACGGCAGCGTGGCGCGTGGCGTTTGTCGGCAGCGCGCGTTTGTCGGCAGCGTGGCGCAATGGTGTGGAGCGTCGTTTTTACGACGACCATAATCGCAAGGTTAATGGTTCAACTCCCAACTTAGTCTCGTTGTTGCGTCCTTGGATAAGATGCTTTACGATGATTATCTCTGCTTGGTGGAATCTGGCAAGCAGCAAATTAAAGAAGTCAGAAGAAAATTCAACCGGAAAACTTGAAAACGAAGGCAACTCCTAAGCGAGTCTGGATTCGTCCTACGCATAGCGCCTCCGCCGCTTTCTCGTGATAGGAGGATAAAGATAAAGAAATCAATTAATCAAACCCAAGGCATTGTCATGAAAAAAGCCCCTTATCTGCTACCTCTACAGCGTGTTGCCGGTCGAGTGCTTCCTTCACAATAAGATGCTGCAATGCCCGAATGCACCGCCAGCACTCTCGGTAATTTTGGTCCAGAAACGGTTTGTCTCAGTCTTCAGAAAACAATTTACGATGGTAGGCCCAATTTAAAGTTTCTAGCTATTGACGCTACCCCTGTGCCCAACCCTGTGCTTTCTGGTAACATCACTTCAAAAATGCCAAGGAAAGAGTAAAATAAAAGCAGAGCCCATCACAGTAGTCGCAAAGGCCAGCATATGATAGCAGTTATTGCGGTGTCAGTAGCGTCAATTGTCACGGAACGAGATTCATTACAATTAATTTAAAAATCCCAAAACACGTCAGGGCTAAAAACAGGTTTAAAATTAATATTCAGCAAAATCAAATTACTGTATTCTGTAAAAATCAAAATTAAGTCAATTTTCATTATAAGCGTGGTATTACGCCGAAGCGTGTTACGAGTAAAGGCGACTTGGCACCTGGGTAACGTTGCAGCGGTGACGAGCTGTTGGCGGCAGCGTCCGATTTGACCGGCCTGGGAATCGAACCCAAGCCCTAACGCACCGATAGCGATGTCTTAAACCTCTACGCGAATCGGCTCGATCTAACCTGGCGAAAGGAGTTAACAAATTGTTGGAAGATGCAATATATTGGTCAGCATAAACACACTCAATCTGCACGAAGGGAATAGTAGTATTTTCATTCAGGGAAATCACGACTGTGTTGTTGAAAACGTAGTCTTCCCCGTCGTGCTAAAATTAAAATAGTCGCAATTTAAAACAAAATAACAGTTTAAGCTAAAGCATAGGCCAATTTGAAGGAAGAAAACTACTTTGTACGAGACGTGGCTTAGCGGTACCACGTACCAGGGCTGCGAACTCGATCGAATTTTATTCGAGTTCAACCTATTTTAACAAGTCCGAGTTCAAGTTCGAGTTCTCTAATTTAATTATTTACGAGTTCAAGTTCGAGTTCAGGCAGATGAATATCCATATCGAGACAACTTTTTCACCGCCGGTGCTCATGCGATGAAAAGAATAAAAACATTTCGCTCGTACAGTACTAGGTTCAAGACCATCCTCAACTGTTTAGTACCATCGAAATTGTCATTGTAGTGGTTACAATTGAACAACAAATTATATTTCATAGTGATTTTTTATTTCTTTTCAACAATTTACATATATTTCTAATGAACTCGAACAGTTATATTCGAGTTCAAGTTCGAGTTCAGAAAAAAGATTTTTTCGAGTTCAAGTTCGAGCTCGGCAAAATGATCGAGTTCTTTTGAGTTTAAGTTCGAGTTCGCAGCCCTGCCGCGTACAGGTGCAAATTTATCGTGACCGGTAGGTTCACGGCAGGAGCCGAAGGCATACGATGCAAATTTCGGGTGGCTGCTTACATAAAAAGTGTAAGGTCACTTCGCAGTCTCCCTCAGTTGCTGTTAGATCATGTTTCCCGTTCACGATTTCAAAAATAACCCAACCTAGGAACTAGGCCTATGTTTCTTTTTTTATAATAACGTACTCTCACGGATGTTCCACATGATTGAAACGGAGTATCTTGAACGAGATCGTATCCGCTTGGTATCCTAACAGCGTGGCATTGGGGATATCCTCGAAAATGTATTTGAGTAGCATTTCTTACGTCGACATCAGCGTGATAGAAAAGGCTAAATGCATAATTGCTCGCTAAACAAAATTAACGCAAAACAACGTATTTCTAATAGGCTACAATGCTCGCAATCGCACTGCTTTTTTAAGCATTGTAAGAAGTTTACAATTTCGCACTGTACGGTTAATTAAAGAAGCTTACCTGTCGTTAAAAGTAATTTTTATTTGACGAGGTAGGCAAGCCAATTTAAATTGTTGAGACTCTTGAAAAATACCTGCCAAAACACCAATAATACTAAGTTTTACACTACTTAAAATATTTTCAAATTTAAGAGCTGTGCGAAATTATTTTTTTGCTTCTTGTCTTTGAGACAAATTTTCTTTGTTGTTTGTTTCTTGGATTAGATGCTACACTACGATCGCACGTGCATGTGGGAATCGAGCAGTAGGCTACCAATAAATCAAAAACAAAATGAGCTGGTAAGCCTACGCGCAAGGACAAATCTTTAGCGGGTCTGTATTTGCTCCACCACGTTTTGGCTGCTGCTCGCCTACGATTCGCCACCGCTGCGACGTTTCTTCGGAGCTGTGTAGCCCTGGCGCTAAGCCGCGGAGACGGGCCCCGGCACTCGTGACACGCTTCGGCGTAATAACGCGAGTATAACGAAGATTCGATTTGATGTTTTTGCTGCTTTGTCGCAAGTCGTATATGCGACTTTTAACAACCAATATTATTCTTTTTTACTGTTCAAATCAGATATGTAATGCAGCCAGACACATGAACTTATTAATAAATGCCATGTCTTCATATTATAGTGCTACTTGGCCTTTAAAGCTCAAACAACAACGCATTAAAAAAAGCACCAGTCTCGACCGCTTAATGCTGTAGTTGCTGAACTTATTGAACTGCTAAAAACCCAAGCCTATTTGTCGCAAAAATGTCTATGGACGTTTCGAACAACTTTGAAAGAACGTTATACTTTTTACAAGTTCCTTATCCTCGACGTTCAACTGTTAAATCACTTATGCCGAAGTTGAGCGTGTTGCAAAAATTGAGTTGAGTGTAGAAGAACAATTAAAATGGAGCGGAGACGAGCTTTAGTTGTTCTTTTATAATATCATCGAGTTTGGTTCCACTTTGCTCAACTTGCAAAGCCAAATTGGATGGCATCACTTATCCCAAAGAACAAACTAAGCTCTTCAGTTCTTCTTGTTAATGTGAACTCACCAATAATCCTTGACAACATGTGGAAGCCGTTTTAAATTTTATGACATACCGTAACTACTTACCTTTTCCAGTAAATAGTATTAGAAAAACGTACAACAATTTCATGGTGATTTTCGGCAATTTTTCCTGTTCAAACATTTTTACTCAACTATACGGGGCTATATGCTTTTCATTTTTATTACAATTCTGCAGAATTTATAAGCTTCATTCGATTGATATTTGATGTCATTGGCTCAGTCTGTCAGCAACCAACACTGTAACTCTCAGGTCCTTACATTGGCAAAACATCGCAATATAAATACTTTAAAAACTTTTGTTAGAGAATGTTTCGGGGCTCCATTTTTAGTAAAATTTGGCAAGTCCCTGACTTTTTCGTTCTACACAGAAAAGGGGCCCCGTACTTGTAGTTTGCACCCAGGCCCCACCAGACAAAATTACGGTTTTATTCTAAACTCATACTAACTAACATGTTTTGCTTTAAGTATGAAATTTGGAGATTAAATATAACCCTTCCTAATATTAGCATGCATTTTTTTCATCAATACCTGATTAACCTGCTTGCCTTAGGCCATCAGACGTTACTGAAGTGCAATATGCTTACGCTAACGATGTTATCATAAGGTGTGTAATCTCAAGCGTTTGGGGAAGTTTAATACCTTGAGCGACCCCTAACAGTTCTCATTTTCTGATTTAATATCGGACGTTGCATAATACAATTTATCTATTTGACTACAGTATTTGTAACGTAACAATGCTCTAAAAAGAAATTGAAAAGGTTTGGCGATAAATTGATAACAGTAAATAAAATTTGGTATGTTTTTGTGAGTATGTTTGTTTGTTTGTGTTTGACGTAACAAAGTAACTCATCATGGCCGCATATCACTGGGAAGGACGGCGAAGGCAAATGATTGTCAATAGAAGGGCTCTTCTACAGAACATTCGAGAAAAACAAGAAGAAGAAAGAATATGTAAGCAACAGTCTAATTTATCATACATGGCGCCTTGATATACCTGCCGGTTAGCTCAGTTCTTAAACTCGTCGCTATCGATGCGAGAGGTCAGGGGTTTGATTCCCGACCCGGTCAAATTAAACAGAATGTTCCCATCGTCTCGTCACCGCTGCGATGTTTTTTCGGAGCTGCGTTGCCAAGACGCTAAGCCGCGGAAATGGGCCCTGCCACTCGTTACACGTCTCGGTCTCGGCAATTACCGCGAGAAGGCGACTATAATGAAAATACCGCGACTATAATGAAAATTTGATTTTTGTTGTCTTGATATCATTCTGCATTGTTTCGCTACCTGCAAATAATGCAGCTTTAAACAACAATTTGTTGCTTTCCAATCTTCATGACGCTGTTTCACACCGAGGCGTGTAACGAGTGCCGATGCTCGTCTCCGCGACTGAGCGCCAAAGTAACACAGCTCCGAAGAAACGAAGCAGCGGTAGCGAGACGTTGGCGACAATGCGTTCGATTTGTCCGACCCGAAAATCGAACCGCAGACCACTGCACTGGCCTTGGTACCATTTACACGCAAACCGGCCCTATTTGTTATCTTTTGGTAATTAAAATTAAATCATGTGCGTTGAGTTTTCGCTGGTAATTGTTTCTACAAACTAAGCAGAGTGGCCTATCTGAATCCACTTGAATTATTGGTCATGAGCATATTGAACATCACACTGATAACACACAGCGCAGTCATGGCAGCGTTGTGCGCTTTTCATCAGTTACAGAATATTACTAAGTTGCATACATACCTTATTTGCCTATTTATTTCAAAAATTCATGTAGGATTCAGGCTTTAACTTGCCATTCTCAACTAACATAATAGCCTTTTTGAATAATTACTCAAAATGAACTGCTGTCGCTTGCTTCTACTTTCACCTTACTCTAGTCTATAATGCATCGGTGACGGAATTAGAGTAGATAGACCTACTGTAATTACTGGTGTTATCCGCAAAGATTTGCTTTGTTAGAGCACCATTTGTGCTTTTTCTAAACTGTACAATGCGACGACTAGACCCTGATTACGCATGGAGTTGGCAAAGTAGTTGGTACATTTGATTCCAGAGTTGGTTTTACGGGTTCGATACCCAACTAAGTCGTCTTCCATGATGTATTTCATTGCGGTGAAGACCTAATAATTACTTTGACCAAAACTTTTCAATTCATACAACGAATATGGGACAAAAATAACTTTCATTTTTGTACTGCATTGCTTACACTCCTGACGACGACAGCTGAACCTATGTTGTCGAAACGTCCAGTTTTGAGATTTACTGCGGCTTTGTTTTTCCTGTAAGTTATTTTAAATTCATGTTATATTTACACTTTACAGCTCAGATGGCCGAGTGGCAAGAGCGTCCGCTTCTGGAGCTGTAGTCGCGGGTTTGATTGCGAGTCGGGTTAAATCAATAACTATAAAATATTGGTATTCACAGCTTCCCTGCTTGACGCTCAGCATTAAAGAGGGAGTGTGGAGAACAAGATGGCAAGTTTGCTTGTTGTGCCGTTGGGAAAGGCACTCAGCGGGATTCCCCCATCTTGGTGTGGTGTAGACAGATGGCCGCAACTCCCCAGCGAGCTGGTTATAGGGCTTTGATCGCTTTTTCGTGATAGGAGGTAAAATGCAAAAAAATGAGTTACCGGTGAGTTTGCTTTAATAATAGTAGTAATAAAAATTAATTAAAGAATTGATCATGTGACCCAAAAACTTACTTTTCCCTCACAAAGAGTTGCGATTTGTAAATTCATGTTTAGGTGTGATATCTGAAATCCTTCAAAAGCTTGGAGTGGAAAAAGTTGAGGAGCAAAGCGATCATCCTTTTGCTACAATGATCAGGAGGCAAGATTCTCGAAAGTTCTGATTTTAAAAGCTATAATTCCGATTAGTGGCTTATGACTTCCCAATTTTGCATTGCTTCTTCTTTATAAGCTTATCTTTTTATTACTCTTTTATAGATATGGTCCCCGACGAAAAAGCTTTTTTTTTACAAAAGTTAGATTTGGGTCGCAATACGGAGTTATATAATACAGTAACCCAAATTTACTACTTGGTTTTATTCTTTTGCGGACAACGTCGTAAGTGCAAAAAGGCGCTTTTTCATGTCGCTTATAATGCCTACATTTTTTTTAAACCACCAATAGTCGCTATTAGGATCTTTTTGTTCTTACGCACATGGAGTTGGCCGAGTGGTTGGTGCATTGGGCTCCGAAGCTGGCTTCGCGGGTTCGATGCTCAACTAGGTCATCTTCATGATGCATGTACTTTACTACTACAAAAACCCTAAGCTGCAATTAAGTGGCTTGAAACAACAAAAAGAAAAGTCCACACTGGAGTTGGCTGAGTGGTAAGTGCATTGGGCTTCGGAACTAGATTCGCGGGTTCGATGCGCAGCAAGGTCATCTTCTATGATGGATATAGTTCGCTAATATAAAAACCTATTTAATCTACAATTTTGTGGCTAAAAAAATTTTTAAAAAAGTCCGCACCTGCTTATGAAATTGGCCGAGTGGTTGGTGGATTGGGCACCGGAGCTGGTTTCGTGGGTTCGATGCGCAGCTAAATCAGCTTCCATGATGCGCATACTTCACTATCATAAAAACCTAAACTGCAATTATGTGGCTTGAAAAATAAACGAAGTCCACATTTGCACACGGTGTTGCTGAGTAGTCGGTGTGTTGGGTTTCCAAACTACATTCGCGGTTTCGATGCCTAATTAGGTCATCCATGATGCATGTAATTCACTAATATAAAAACCTAAACTGCAATTATAAACAAAAATTAAAAAACAAAGTTTACACTTGAGCACATCGAGTTAGTCAAGCGGTTGGTTCATCAGGCTCCGAAACTGGTTTCGCGGGTTCGACAATCAAAGAGGACATCTTCCACAATGCATAAACCTCACTGATATGCAAAATCTAAGCTGCAATCGCGTGGCTTAAAAACAACTACACTTGATAATCATAATTTTTAGGTTAAAACCCAAAAGAAGATGCAAATGTGTCAATTATGATAAAGCTTTGATGAAAAATGTTAAAGACATGAAGAAACCTTCTCATGTTCCGAAGTCTTATTTGCGCTATTAGCCCAAGCAACGCTGAAATTGTGTCGTTAATGTTAGTAATGTGTATATTATCTCAGTTTCGCTCCATTATTTAGCATTGCAAAGTGGTTTGTGTCAAGTTTTGTATGTATTAAAAATACGGTAACAGTTCAATGTAATAATGTCATACATGAATGCGCTTTCAGGCGTTTTTTGGTAATGAAAATGAGAAGAGTAAAAATGATGGGCACCGGTCGCTCGGCTAAGTGGTTAAATACATAGCTATCGGCGCGGAAAATCTGGGGTACGATTCCCAAAACGGCGAAATCAGATACAGTGTCGCCAACGGCTTGCCACGACTGGGTTACCATGGCGTTAAGACCGACCCATCAAGCTGCTCGTTACACGCTTCGGCGTAATACCGCAAGTACGCAATGAAACAAGGCGAACTGCATCCAATTCATCCTATTTCACAAAGTTGGTGCTGACGGGATTCTGCCATAGGCCATGCAGACGGGTAAACTGTGGTTGTACGTTTGTTGCTCTTGAGATACGAAGAATGCGTTTAGGTTTAAGACAGTCGGCAGAGCTATTAAACAAACAATAATGACCAATCGACTGATAGTAAAGAATCTGTCAACATAGGAACAGTGATGGAGTACTCAGGGGCGCCGAGAGCCAAACGTGGGCCCGGGGACAGCTTAAATATTGGGCCCCCTTATATTTTAATGCAACGTTATAAGCCACACGTGCTGGTTTTCATTTAATTATCGAGCGGCGTAAGCATAGTAAGACTTTTCAATAAGACAATTTCACACTGTGTAGCGACAATTACAGCAGACGGTTCTGTCCCTGATCTCTTTGGCCCAGCTGGTGCAGGCGTGGTTATTGCCTGCAGCCGCTGTCGCTCCAACATCGATTTCTCTCTCCCTGCCTCCCCCATTTCTTCCAGCTTCACAGCGTGAAATTTTAAGATACAGCGTGAAATTGAACAAGCAAGATTTTTTTACCGAGTGATTGGTGCCTTGCGCGCTTTCAGTCCTCTCTGACTCAAAAATCAATATTGGAGTTAAAATATGGAATGATATTTCACGAGAAATCAAGAAACTATACCTTTCCTCAACTTCAACGACGCTTACAAAAATGTTATCTTACTTAAGTATGATGTGGATACTATAGAAAATGTTAACATGAAGTACCGCCTACCAGTACAGGAAACTAACTTTTGCCCTAATTGCATTTTTAGTGATTTTTTTGCATGGCTTTTTCCTTTTTTGCTTGGCTTAAGTGTTTTATTTTCCCTTATCCGATCGCCTAACAAAGCTTGACTGGGCTCCTGCTTGACTTTAGACCAATGGTCCCTTCGCAGCAGCCTGTTGCTACTTGCTAGCACTTTTGTTCGTGTTGTTAAGTTGCTTCATTTCACTGCTTTTGAAGGATTACCTTACTGCTGTGCTTTGAATGTCGGAATGGACCCTAATTTACTGAATTCCGACACTCGGATTTTTTTTTCAGAGCGTAGGAATTAACTCTAACCCTAACCCAAACCCTAATAACCATTGCTATTCCTACGCTCTGAAATTCAGCAATGAAACCTCCGATTCTGACATTTCAACGTTCCAGCGCTCCTCAAATTAGTGGCGCCCATGAAATAAACTGTTCTGTTCTGTATCTGTGTGCTAACGACATATTATACAGTTTGTAGCGCTAAGGCAAGCTTTTTCCTAAATGGATTTTTATCATGGTTTGCTTAGCTGAAATGCTTACTTTTGACATCCTATTGATAAACTACAAAATTTTATTGTTTGTTTTTCGCTTAAAAATCACCTGTACTAACAACAAAATTATTTTCATTTAAAACTACGGGTACCGACCGGTAAGGCAGTAGTAGTACTACTCTCTACAATACATAAAAATAGACTTAATGAAACATCATGCATGTGACGAATTACTTGGTCTTTTATTATATTGTTATGTCTGCTATTCACATATTCTTTCTGTCTTAGGTACCGGTACTGTTGCTGGCAAAGCCAATTCAATTAATTCGACTGCTGGCATTTACTCAACGATTATGATTAAGGATGAAATTTTAGTGTTTTTATGGCACTTTTCAACGATAGATTGATCAGTTAGCGCCAGAACTGAATCGTTTTCAAGTTTTTCACTGACTTACACTAATTGATAATCCATTTCATCCTTCACACTACCCTTAATAATGAACTTGTTCCTTTATCTGCTTGCACTCTATATCGTAATTGAGTTTTGTGCGCGTAACATTTTTTCATTTTTCTATCGAGACTGTTGATCGCGCTGGGAACTGGCTGGCTACTTGCGTTTTGCGATAGTTGTCTCTTTTGTGACGTAACACAAGAACGATGCAAAAAGCACTTTTTTCTATCAAAAACTCCTTCTGTGGGAATGCGCTATGAATGCAGGACCAGGACGTAGAGCTGGTACTGTATTTATACCATAGATCAACACTACAGTGACTACCTGTAAAAATGTAGGCTCAGGCATCAAATTAGAAAATACTGGGACTGGACTTGCACTTACGTTACATAAATGCTAAAAATTTGGGGTTGAAATTTATTGGAATTCTTAAGCAGCTCGATCTGAATAGTTAGTGCAGTTACTCGATACCGGTTACGTTAGAGGCCATTGTGTTAGACCTTGACATACCCTTTTTTTAGCAATAGCGTTAAACACTTCCGCAATAATTATCCACTGCAATCGCGGAGTCAGGCAATCAGCGGGAGCCCATATGCAAAACCCGCGGAGTCAGCAGGAGTCTATCCTTAGCGGACCATCCTTAGCTACTGTTAAAGGCCAATATTAGACCTTAAAATATGATATCTCTTTAGCAATGGCGTTAGACACTACCACAATAATTATGCACAACCGCGGAGTCAGTGGGGACCCGTCCTTGGTCGTGAGCTTGTCAGCGGGGGCCCATATGTAGAACCCGCAGAGTCAGCGGGGGCCCATCCTTAGCTAGTACTCCCCCCACTAAACAAGACGTTTTTGTTTGCAGAAAACCCTGTTTGAGTTAAGCGTTGCTCCAGTGTATGATAATCTGCACGTTGCTTACATAGCAGCGCTTGCTGTTCACTGTATAGTGTGATTTTGATGGGCCCCACTATGGGCCCTCTGAAGGGCATGGGCCCCGGGGTCATTGTCCCCCCCTGCCCCCCCCCTCTCGGTGGCCCTGGGAGTACTCGAGTACTGTACTCGTACTCAAACACACTCGAGTACAGCTTTTCTGAATACTCGTACTCGAAACTTTTAATCTCAAAAAGTACTCGTACTTGAACCTGAAAGTACTTGGAATCGGGCTAAAAATCAATCGAGTACATGAGTACTTTGATATTTTCTCTCCGAGATGTCACGATCATGGTTTCATTTAAATAAATGTTGTTGCGATTTTTAGGGTATTCCCCACCCCTGGACATTTTCTGGCTTGTTCCGGTTCCTGTTTTTTCACCAAAATAAGTGATTTAAATCAGTGACAAATAAGTGACAAAAAATTAAACAAATAACTTCAAGAAAAGTGGTTTTGAATCATGCAGCAAATGCCTGCAACTGATTTTAAAGTGTAAAGTTTAACTGCGAAAAATCAAAATGTACTCGGTACTCGTACTCGAGCTTGTAATACTCGTACTTGTACTCGAAGCCAACCACTAGTACTCGTACTCGAAGATTCTCAAGGGAAGTACTCGTACTCGAAGGTTGAGTACTCGACTCCATTACTGCATAGGAATAATGTACTTCTTGCCAACCTAACGATACCGCGCGTACGTTACGGATTTTTTACCAAGGGATCGGTTCACGGCTGAAACCGATGACGTTTGACCAATGGCGTAGCGAGAAATTTTGAAAGGAGACATATACTGTACTACAAAAACCATCGAACGAGTCAGGTATAGGCTATTTCGATCTTAGCAACATTTGATGATTTTTTACTAAAAAGCAGAGTTAAAAAGGGGGGGGGCGGGGCGTGACACAATGCCCCTATACCCCTAAATACGCTCCTGCACTTGACATTTTTTGGTAGCGTTGTTTCGAAAAACGACTTATTACAACTGAAATTAAAAATGGGTTTTGCGGACAATTGCAATTACGTCACAAAAACTTGCTACAAAAAATAATTTTGTAAAAGTTTCACTGATGCTAAATTGCTGTTGTTTTATTTTGGGTGGGTTTTATGTTTTTGTAGTTTGTTTGTTTTTTGTGTAAAACATCTTTATTCAACATGATTGCCATGCACTTGGAAGGCAGAAGAAAACAAATGGTAGTCAACAGACAGGCCGCCATTAAAAGATTGATAGAAAAGCGGGAAACTATAAATTTATGTAAGTACAAAATATATAGCGTCTAAGATAACCGATAATTTTATTAGCCAATGTTTTTTTTTTACGAAATTAGGCAATAGCAGCCAGTTAGGACTATTTTTAAAAAACATAGGTCGTAAGAAAAAGCCCAAGACTGCTTTATGGTTAAGAGCAGCGACAAAGTTTTATTCTGCTAAAATAGTACAACGTTTACAAAGAATATCTTAAATTTTATTACCTGGAAAAAAACCGATTGAATATTTCAACAAAATTTTTACTTTTCTACTCCAACAAACTATAGGTCCATTTACGTTTTGCAATATTCAAAAAGGCTGAGTGAAAAAAAAAATCTTATAAATCTTGAAATTTCAATAATTGAGAAGGGCTGTATTTTTCATAGCCCTTTGTCCACACCGAGCATGCTTTTTAGCATCCACTCAGCTCTCTGCCAGTGCGGTTATTGTATTTGTACTATTACATCTTGTTAATTTAGGCGCACAAACTGAAAAACTCCCGAAAGCGAGATCACATGATTTGGACGAAGCAGCGGATCCGTGTGCTGACATGTATGAAAGGTAGGTGTACATTGCAACTGAGACAATCCAGCACAGAGGTTCTCAACGGGAGACCATAGGGCTCCCCTAGGGGGCCACAAACGCATGATTTATTATTAGTAGGTAACACTTAAGACCAGCAGACGGCTGTGTATAGTTACTATGTATGAAATACGAATAAAAATTTTATTGCTAAGCAGGGGGCAACAGCTTTCAAGAGTCTCCAGAAGGAGTAACAAACCGTAAAAGTTTAGAAATCACCGATGTAGCATTTCTGTTTAATGGCGGTTGATGCATAGGAGCAGCAGCACTCCCCAATCTTTTCTTTTTGCTGGCTTGGTTTTTGTTAATGAAATAAAATTTTTATTAAATCAAAATCAAATCTTGATTCTACTCGCGTTTCATCAACTTTTCAAACTTGGTTTGCTCTCATGGTTTCATGGCAAGTGTATTAATACAACGACACCTCACACTGTTGCGTTACGCAAACAGCACTTATAGCTGTTTATAGACGTTTGAGGAGATAGGGCAATCCCCTGCGCCATCTTATGGACCCACCACTTGCAAAGCAATCTATTTTGATGCTTCTTTCTTATCAGCAAACTATGTGTTTAACATGAAAGGCTACAAACCAATTATTGCAACAAAGTTTGTGTCGAAAAACAAAACCTATAGGTTGGATTTTGGAATCGGATATGTTCTTCAATCTGCTCTTTTTAGCTCCACAAACGGCCATAAAATTACCTAATATTGCATTTCAGATTAAAGAGTCAAAGTAGGCGAGCCTCAGCTCTGAGTGAAGATGAGTTGTTAAATTCGAGATACGAATTAGTGAGGAAATGTGGATCAAATCCCAAAATGTGGAGACGCTTCAGTTCAATAGAATATGCTCAACAACGTTAAACCTTCGCAAAAACCAGAACGAAACGAGGGTACTCCTGAGCTTTGAACGTAAAAAAAAATGTAAAAACGTAAATAACTTATAAGTTTGCGTGCCTATAGCTAGTACCGGTACTACATATATATAATAAAGCAAAATCTTGGTTATACTCGCGGTGCTACACGTAAGAGTAGGCTTTCCACACGTCCTCCTTTCGGAGGACATGTCCTCCTTTTTAGCAAAAAATAATTTGTCCTCCGAGGACGCTAAAAAATGCCCAAATGTCCTCCTTTCTAGGCATTATGAACAACAAAACATGTTGTCAAATTATTGTTACACGAAAAATTTTGGAGAGTATTTGTTCAAATTACGGCCTGCGGCGGACGTGACGATCTTTTTTTTGCTCTTCACTTGATTTTGGGCGGAAAATCGGGCATCTGTGGACGTGATCACCTTCAAATAATCTGTCCTCCTTTTGCGCTGTGAGAATATGGTAACCCTACCTAAAAGTGTATCGATTGTCCGGGTCCACCTCCGCGGCATAGCGTCTTGGCACCGCAGCAGTTCTGAAGAAATGTCGCAGCGATAGTGAGCTGTTGGCAACAGTGTGTCCAATTTGCCCGGGTCGGAATCGAAGCCCAGATCTTCCGCGCTGATAGCGATGTCATTAACCACCACGCTATGGGTGGGCAATTATGTTCACACGAAGGGCCGCATTAGAAAAATTTTTGAGCCGATTTCGCAGTGACTGGACGAGCAAAAAAAGGTTTTTACGTCCGCAAATGTCTCATTTTTAACACTGAAATTCGGTGAAGAGCAAAAAAAAGTCTACACGGCCGCACATGTCCTTTTTTTTCGCTGACATTTGGCGCGGAGCTGTAAAAAAAAAGAAAAAAGAGGTCTTTGGCGTGATTCACGATAAGAGTTTATATTTCTGTAAGTGCCCGCAGACCGCATAAAATGGTCTCGCGGGCTGCAATTTGCACAGCTCCTGCACTACGCCAACCGGCCGGATTAGCACTGTTACTAAATAAAAAAAATTGCAAAAATTGCGCTTTATAGGAGGCCTATGCATCAACCTGTTTTGATTTCTGCATATTATAGTATTTTGCTTTTTGAGGACGAAGCAGACTCGCATCAGTAGGCTACGTGCGAATTCGTCAACCAATTAAAATATATTTCAGTAAAAAAACAACAAACGAACAGCTCAAAAACAAAGCAAAAACAAATCATCCAAATCTATCATCAGAAAAGTAGCCCAAAACGTTAGGACCAAATAATGATCGGTTTTAATCGCTTTTTGGAGACGTAGATGTGAGACCTAACTGAGTCGGTGTAACCTTCTTAAATTGATAAATAAAGATTTGATACAGTTAATTAACCATCAAAACCATATACCTCAGTTTACTTGCACAGTTAGGGGATAGAGGTATTTTTCAAAAGTATGTGTAGGCCTATCAATAATAGGCTATATTTGAACAAAAAAACATGACATGACGTCTGGATTACGTCAGCGTTTGCGTTTCCTATCCCTAACTGCACCATGCCTTGAGCAAGGACGGCTTGACGAAATGAAGAAAAAGTAATGGGCAAAATAAGTAAAAAATAATGGTGCAAAAATAAATACATCAACAACAGCTTTAAAAGAAAACATCAATAAAAACAGTAAGTTTGTTTGAAATATGTCAGTTAAATTCAAGTTTTACCGCATATAGGCCTTGTTGGTAAATCATGTAATGAGCGGTTTGTACCACCAATAATTAAAATCTAAACTGATGATAAAGCAGTTCATATAAAAGCAAATGCTGAAAAGTGTAAGTAAAGAACATGCAGTAAGTCATTTTTTATGGTTTTACTTTTAAACCACAATATTTAAACTTTGTACTTGTTTTAAACCGCAATAATGAGGTCACACATAGGTTCGTTAAATGCGAAATGGTAGGATTTAGTTTACTCTGTCAGCACAGAACATAAACAAAACAATTGAACTGCGACGCTTCTGCATAGCAACAACTCGCGAAAAAACGAATATTTGGGCGGACAGAAACGTTTATAATGCAGGCTAATAGCCTAAAGAGCTGCTAATAACTGCCTTGTTGCAGCAAGTCACTTCTTTCACACTCTCGAAGCCATTGAACCATTAAATTTACGTCAAAGACGATTATCGAGTGTTTTTAAGATCAGATTAATCTTTCCGGAAGAGGAGGCTGCATCACTGTAGATAAATGCTGGTCGTTTAATCCTCCTTTGAGTTCGTTTCCGGAGGGACTGTATTTTCCTTCGTAAGCTCGCTTTTTCTTCACTTTTAACACACAAAATACCACTAAGACAATGATTGCAATCAAGGCCACACCGCCAGCTACCGAACATCCAATAATCACAGGAAGATCCGAAGGCTCTTGCGTTGTTGATGCCATTTATTTGCCTCTAAAGTAACTTGAGCTCGGATGAAAAATTACAGCAATTTGACTTTTATTAGTTTACAAGTGTCAGCAAAGCTCTTAATATGAAAATTAACAAAACCTACTGTCAAGTATAGCCAATGATGCAGCTGCAAAAAATCATATATAATCATCATTTAAAAACTGTTGAGTAATTTGGTTCAATGTCAGCGCCATGGCCAAGCCGTACCGCCCGCAGGTGATAGATCCTACGTTACTGTCAAATATAATTTGAAAGTAACCTCAGCTATTTATTTTATGTCATTAGTTACTGGCACTGTTGTACTGGTAACTTACGCTACTTTTTCAAAGCTAGTTGAGGTGAAACCATGAAATTGAATTTGGCGAAGCGTTTGGATACGTAGGAAGTAAATTGCTAAAATTCCAATGTCATGAAAATAATAAACTTTGACTGCGAGATTTGATTGCTCCCACATACTCCTCGCTGGTTGGAATTTAAGTTGCAATGTCGATTATTCCGTATCCCTTCAATAAAATTCCTTTCGACTTAGTTTTTCAAAGAAATATAATTATTTTCTTAACGAAAAACACCTCACTGACAATTTGGAATTCAACGTGATTTTTTAATCAGTTCTACGCAAAATAAAATCAAAAGTTTCTCAATTTTTTTAGCTAAATAAAGTGTTAGTCATTTTTTCAGTTTTTTTGCTGACGGCGAATGCTTTACTGGTTCCTGCGAGCCAATTTCACACAGTTTGCTATTCAACTATTAGTCAATTCATATTTTAAAAGAACTGGGTTGACAGTTGTAGCCTCCAATCAGATTTTTTCACTCCTGTTTCTACTGAATTGCCTATTTCCGCTACATGATTTCACAAAATAATGCATTAAAGCTTTTTAAATAGACGTATATACCGGTACTACCAATGCTTATAAAATTTTCTTTGTTACGCCAGTTTTGGCTTCTATCTTTTCTAAGCAAGAGTGTTTTAGGCTACCCAAATGAAAAAGAGTTTCCTGGATAAAAGCAACAGAAACCAATAAAACACATTCTGAACCAGTGATTCAGCTTGCGTTAATGGAAAAGAGCGGTTTATTGTGTTTGAATAGACAATAGACTTTGTTTAAACTGACTATATGGCAACTGACCAGCTTGCAAAATGTCCACAATACGTTTGCACAACAAGAACTTATAAAATATTAAAGACAGTCTTGGCCACAAGTTCCACAACTCGCAATAACATCCACCCTCTAGTTTTTGCTTAGTGCATAGACTATAAAAAGCAAAAAGTTTTTTACACTCCTTATGTTTCTTTAACGTTTTGTAACGATTTCTAAGAAAATAAAATAAAACGTAAACTCGTCATAAATTTAAAATAACAATTTGCAGACAAGCCGCCGTTGGAAATGATTTGCTATTTGCACTATTCGTAAATATCAGAATAGTTTATTGATACTATCTGCAATCTGAATAGTTACCAGTAGATCTACCAGTCAAATCTTCATTACATTAATAGTGTAACGCCGAAGCGTGTAACGAGTAACGGGGCCCATCTCCGCGACTTAGCGCATGCCCAGCACAGATCGGAAGAAACATCGCAAGGAAGGGACACTGCTTCCGATTTCACTAGCCAGGGAATCGAAACCTAGACCTCCCGCGTCGATAGCGATGTCTATGACATCTACGCCAATCGGCCGGTATAATAGGTCCATAAGTAATTTGGGTAACCAAATAGCTTTGATTATTACGGCGGAATTCGATCCAACTGTGTTCCAACGTTGCCACATTTTCTTATATAGCTAGCTTTTAATCTTCAAATCCTATCTTTCCACCAGCTCCTTAAACCTACAGCTGGCTATCCACGCCCATTAAATAATGACCTCGAACTCGCGAACAAAACACTGAAAAGATCAAATTTCAACGGTTTTTAAAGCATTATAGAGGCTACACACAAAACAAAATAAACGTAAGCTTAGAAAATAATAACTTCACGTGCTGGTAACTTCTACAAGCTTTGTTCATTTGATACGACATACTTTAAACCTCAGAACTTATTTTGTAATTCGTAGCTCCACGAGTTTTGCTTTCTGTAAATTCTCAGCTGAACTAATGCCGACGTTTTCACAAACAATAAAAATTTGCGCCTTACAACGTTGGAAAAATAACGAAAAAGTCTGATAACAATTATATAATAAACGTAATTGATCAATCACATTGTAACATGACCCTCATCACCAAAAAGTAAGCATCGAACTGTGCAAGACTATCATGTTTGATTTTAATTAGGCCTATCAACTTTTTGCAAAAATCTAAACCTTTCAGAATGGCGACTTCGGTTCCTTGCCACGTTGTCGTTTTTAACTAATTTCCTAATCCATGAAAAGGAAAGTGCATGATAGACTTGAAAGATAATCTCATTTATATCGAAAAATACCTATTACCATCATGAACATCTGCTGGTGACACTAATACCTCTTCTACTTTATACGAAGCTTAACCCTTACGCACAGATTTTTTGCGCGCCCTCTTCATTTGCAGCCATGAAATCTTGCGAAGTTGTCTGGCGAAAACGGGTAAGAAATTACAGTACAGTACTGCTTTCTCAACCAAGAAAGTAATAAAACTACTGTAATTTGATATTGAAACCAATGAGCGACAAACTAGGCCTAACTAATGCGAGCAAAAAAGCTGTACTGCCTCAACGGTAATGAAATACATCGTTTGAAAATTTTTAGAAATTAAACTGTCGTGTTCGCAACATATTTCTTTCAACATCAGCTTACAACTATAGTATAGAAGACTTTGAATTCCACTGGGTAACCTAAACGACGCTGATCGCAGAAATAGAAGATATACCAAGGAGAGAAAATTTCTGCAGCTGAGTGCTGACTAGCAAATTGCTCATTTCCACAGTTCAATTTTAAATATGCTACGTTGTTCCTCAATAATTTATGAGTTTTTACCAACAAGCCTATGCTTCAAAAACTGCTTTTATTGCCCTTAAACCACGTTTCTAACTGAACCTCTAGCAGTGAATCGAGCGTTGCTAACCGGGCCATGTAGTTTCAAGACGTCGGTCCTACACGGTACACCCACGCAGTCAAGGTTCGTTATTTGGCAGCCTTAAATAAGATGCTTCACTATAATTCAACGAACACATACACAAAATGCTTAAGCCGACATTTTCGACAAGGTTAAGGTTAAATACAGATAGACGTAGCCTATGTCATAGCGTAGTGATATACTAGCAAATAGTAAACCATGAATTGATGTAACCTTAACCAAAGCTCCGTAGCTTTCTCATGTTAAAAAGAATATCGCAGATAAAATGAATAAATGATTAACTAGCAACTGATGTTAGTTGAGGCTCAGGCTTGGCATGTTTTACAACGCAATTGATATGAAATGGAAGCTCCTTTTCGTAGATGAATAAACTCATATTTTAAAAATTAACCCTTACGCGTTATAACGCATAATCATAATTTATTATTGAACGGACCTATCAATAGGTAAGGTTCCAAGGTGCATTTATGGCTGGCACAGGTGCTCTGGTCGTCTAGCCCTTAGGTCTCCCTATGCATAAATTGCATGGCACTTTCTATCAAAGTAAACTCGCAGCCTTGCAGGCATGAAAATGAGTTTAATAGTAATAAATACGCTTATTACATTGAATTACCGGTAGCTTGCTCAAAAAACAATTATGTTGCTAGAAGTATGTTAGTCTCATAAACTAGAACTTTATAACTGTATTATCATTCAAAATCGCGTGCGTCTTAGAACAGCTAAGTCACCAATAAATCTATTTTTCGCACGTAATTGTATAACCCAACAGTTCCTGTAGGGTTAACAAAAAGCACCTTATAGTTCCTGAACTTCCTTCTTTTACTATTTTAGTCTTGCTGCAGCATCACGAATCTGCTACTCCTTCAAGAACGCTTCAAAATCTTTAATGCTGTTAAAGTGCTACAAAGCATATGATATGCTAAAGGTTTTCACGGTCTGTGCGTTACAATAGACATGTCGCCACGCTACAGCGACAGAGTTAATAATAAAGATGACCTTCTCCTAAGTCATATTTGACCAATTTCGTCATCATATTTAAAATAGACGTTCTTAACTTCCTTTTTAATGTGTCAAGTTCCTTCAAACCTAAAAGGTTAGTTATTGTAGGCTACTACATACCAATACCAGAATGGCTTCTTAGGATTATTTTATGAATACACAGTAAAAAATGCCCCTCGATCTACTAAACCCTTTTTACTTTATTATCGAAGAGGGAAAAACGTTAATTAGCTTTGCCCGTTGCCCCCGCTCCCCCAGAAAGTGGGTAGGCCTACTTGAACACATATAGTAGGCCTATATTTATCAACAAAGTGGTGTCTTTGGTAATAATGCTCCCCTCTAGGCCTAGAATACCATGATTGCCCGTAATAATTTAACATCCGACCATTCAGGGTAACGTATTGTACTCTACCTGACTTGACAAAAACTTACTGTAGGCCTCATAGCAAAAACTAAATGCGAAGAGCGATTTAACTGAGGGCGCGCTAATAGACCTTCTTTAGTACCAAACTAAATCCTACAGAAAATGGAACAAATGCAAAAGAACAGTCAGCTTCGGCTGGCCGACGTAGGCAAGGTTCAAGTGTAGCATTTTTCCAATTCATTTGATATACCGGTACTTTTCGATTAATATTAATGCATCTGCTGTACCTATACGAAAGCTGCAACTTTTAGCTTGAAAGCTTTTAATTTTTGAGCTCCTCTGACGACATCCAGAATGGTCAAACTGAAAATATATAGATCTCTTACTGCATCTCCTGATACTGTTTCGACCTTGAAAGATCTCATCAAAGGACCAAAGAATAAAGATTCTGAAAAATCTAATATCTGTTTCAGTACAAGTACAATGGGCATTTATCGAGATAATTTATCGGCGATAATTTATTATCGATTATCGTTATTGCTCAGAAAAGTTTTGATTTATCGATTACCGATAGGCCTATCGCTTTCGTAATATATTTTGTTATCGCCGATAAATTATCGCGATAAACGATTTTTATGCCCGGTGTCCATAATGTGTTGTTGCAATTTAAAAACATCTCTCTTTGTTTTGTTTAATGCCACTGCTAAGTCATTGCATTGCTCTCTTGTCTTGAAAATTCTAGAAAAGCATTTTTGCTATGTGACTAGCAAAAAAAACTTCGTCAAACACATTGAAAATTTACCGCAACATTTGTAGGAAAAATTTATCGGCGATAAATCATTGATTACCGATATCGATTTTAAAAATTGAAATTTATCGATTATCGATATCGCTCAGGGCTTTTTCGAAATTATCGATTATCGTCATCGCTTCGGTACAGAAAGGTTTATCGTGCCCATCACTGAGTACAACACTGATTGATTATACTTGCCGGTTGTTCTTTCCTATCTGCATGCATGCGCCATAGGCTACTTATGTCACAGACATATTTATTCGATTGCAAAGTCTTGGGCTATGTTAAACTAAACTTAGTCATTTTTTCCTTTATTTACAGCGTATAATACGCCAAGCATTACTCTGTAAACAAACGGTAATATCAGCGGTGAAAGTAGAAATTTTTTCTTACCGATACTGCGCCAGAAGCCCAGACGAGCAATGGTGAAAGCAAAAAAAAAAATTTCGTAGTTGCTGATAAAAAGAAACAAATGAGTCTTAGGTATCCACTTATCCAATCACAAAATCCTAAACGCCTTAATTATACCCAAACTTTAAATTTTAACGAACTATGAAATATGAGATAATCCGACAATGACTAAAACGCAAATAACTAATTTGTCTCTGGATTAGAATGAATCGCTAATCTGAGACTCGAAACAATGTCCTGTAGCACTGTTGCCTGCATGTTGGAGAGTAAAAGGTTTGCCTGGAACTATTTTGACACCAAATTTGAAAAAGCTATTTGGGGGAGGGGGATAAGTCTAATCACTGGTCTCTTTTCTCTTCCAATAATATTAATTTTTCTTTGCATTTTATGAACGTATATTATTTAGGCTAGAAATATTCCTAAAAATCAACCTTTCCAATTGTAATACTCCTTCCTTTTTATACCTCATGTTCGTTTATCAGGAATCGATAACTTGTGCGTAAAAACTCGTCTTTCGGCTTTTGCTTTTCGCGGTCGAAATATGTCGCATGGCGGACAGACAGTCTTCTTAGGTTACTCCTTTTAAATAAGCTAGTACAGGAGATCTTAAACTTTTTGAACCGCGCCCCCCTTAACATTACTCATCGTAATTTGCGTCCCCTATATCTGAATATTGTATAAAGCAAACAAAAAAGGACTGTGGTTTATTTGCCAGTTATTTCTTTAATGTCAATGAGAAAGATGTATCTAGTTTTTTAGATGCTGACAGCTTAATGCGAAGCTTCGTTGAAGACGGGGGCACAGGGCACAACACATATCGGCTTCACAATTTCATCTCCTCCGACATTTTGTTTTTACGTTGACTGGTGTAGAAAATCCACTTTCACACAGAAAAGTGGACGAAAAGTGAAGAAGGATTAGAACCACACAGTAAGAACATTGTGTACAATCTACATGAAAATACGTACATCTGATTTTCAAAAACTCATCAATCTACTCACACTGTAGCTCGCGTGGGGTCAAACCTCAACTGAAAAAGTACGCAATTTTGGCTGATGCTATACTCCTATTACTATTGTAAGTTTTGCACAATGTTGTATGTGACCAGGGGCGGTATGCTGCTCAATTTTTGTTGCACTTAAACGCAATGCGTTAACTTTATTTGTTCACGAAGTTAACGCATTGCGTTAAGTGCGCTAAAGTTAGCAGTATACCGCCCCAGTTCTACGTCATAATGCTGTACTCTTAACCAGCAAAAATCAGCTGCAGCTGTCGCGTCAATAAACGCTGTTAAAATATTTTGTCTGGTGGATATCACGCTCAGTAAATAGAAACCAATTACTGCCAACTGGTTCACCATTCGGAGACGGAAGCATCAAATTAAACTTTCGAACTCCCACTGAGAGAGAATATTATCAAAAGCAATATGGTTTCAGTGTAAAAACATTTGGCATCTGTCTGCGCAACACAATTTTCTCATATATCTTTGTAAAACAAAACATTTGATAAAATCTTTCGCGCCCCCCAGTTTGAGAACCCCTGGGCTAGTAGGCTACTGATTACGTCGTCGTTGAAATGAGGCTATCATTTGCTCGAAGGAAAATTTTAGATTGTGATGTGACAGTTTGTGCTCATTTGCTTTAACTACTGAGTAAAATTTTCCATCTCTGCTGCCATTATCCACATAGGCCTAAATCCTCTCATAAAAATATTAACTTCCACGTCAATGTGGCCGAACTTTGTAAAAAAAATGCCTAGTTTAGGCGGGTCCTAGAAAACTTTGGGAATTTTTTGGGCTGCAGACGAGACCCTCAAACAAACGCGGTTATTTAGCTTACGGGAACTTTGAACAAAAAGCTGTTCGCATTTATGAACTTTGATTTTGATGAAAAGTTTTGAAATTAATGCTATACAAAACTAAATTTATTTAATAAAAGTGAGCCAATTCTTGGATTTTTTTTTGCTGATTTGACTCGTGTAATATGCTATAGGCTGGATTTAGATATTAAATCTTTTACCGGTACGGCGTTCCGGCAGCAAATCTTTTACCGGAACGGCGTACCGGACCGTTCAGGCTTACTTTCACCACTTGGTAATATTGTAAATCTGACGACTGAATTATGATAGTCCTGTTCATTTTTTCACGAAAATCAAACTTGTTGGTTGCTTATATCAGAACTTGAACAATTTTATTTTTTCGTTTGTCGTCCTAGCGGAACATATCACATTGAAATTTATAGACCGACAATCACAGGTGTAACGTGGCGATACAGAACCAAGGCTGCGACCATCGAGTTCACAAAAAATGTGCAAAGTTCGAGTTGATTAATTTTAAATGAGTTTACGCCAAGTTGAAGTGGTTTTTATCGGGTTTGGACTAAATTCAAATAAGTTTTGTTTAGTGTAAATTCAAGTAATTGCAGTAAAGTTTTCTCAGCTCAAACGTAATAAACTTTTTTCGCGAACGAGTTCAGAAAGTTCGTTTTTCGAGTTCAAGTTCGAGTCCGGCGAAAAACACCGAGTTCGCAGCTCTGTACTGAACACTAAGAGGACTTATAAAGGCATTTTATTTACTCCAACCGGCCGGTTAGCCAAGTTGTCATAACATTGCTATCTTTGAGGGAGGTCTGTGTTCCCGCACAGTCAGGAAATTATAAATTTGATACATCATTGAGAACCGAACCTGGGTTTATTTTGTTAGCGCTTCCACCTTTCACAAGAATTTGGATTTCGCAATTTTGACTTGGCAGTAATCATTCGGCTTCCTGAATTACGCAACGTCTTGGCGTCTTTATTAGCTTGCACCGAAATCATTAAGCAATCGCACTCTTTCACAGTTTAGCAAATTTCCCCTAGAGCCACCCGTTTTTGTGTTTTCAATTAATTGTGTTTTACCGAATTGTGGCAGAATCGAATTGTTGGGCTTGGACAACAGACGTTATTTCTGTTGAGTTATTTTGATTTATTTTGAGTGAACCTCGGTGAGTTTTTGCCTCTCAGTATATTTTTATGATTTATTTTATGAAGAATCAGCCTGAATATACTTCAGTTCCAAGTATATTTTATTTGTGAATATTGAGAGGTGAAGGTCTTAAGGGCTCCCCTGGACGCTTAGTGTTGGGGCGTGGTTTTTCCAACATAAGAAAACTCACCTGGTATTTTCTAAAGAAGCTTATTGAAGATTATTTTTAAATTTGAATATCCGGAGACAGCTATAGCTGAATAATTAATATACTTGACTAATCAGAAGCTATATTTAAATACCCGAAGACAAGGGAATTTGCTTCCTTCTCCGAGAATCAATCTACACGAGAAGTTTCCAGTTTCCAACTTTCCATTTCCGTCTAGAGAAGTTCAACGAACTGTGGCTTATTCTAGTCAAAGGTTTTTACTGTTTTATGTTTGATTTATTCCGTGATTAACTTGAGGTAAATTTTTTTGATTTTATTTACTTATGGCTTCCAGTTTGGAACCTGGGGTTAGTTTGGGAGGGGATCGTGTCGACCTTCCTTCTCAAGGAGTAGAACCTGGGGGGATGTATCTGAAAATACCCTGGGATCGGGTGGGTGCGTGCCCCTTAGCTCTAATAATGCTGGTCCCGGTGAAGTCATTGAGGCAAACGGTCGCAAGTTGTTGACCCGGAGGCGGTTGTTAATGGTGGAAATGAAAAAGTTTTGTTCTCTTTCACGATGCGCGAAAGATTTTGAAGTTGAAGGATTAATTTCTAAATTTTATGAAATCGAAGCTCGCTTTAAAAACTTTAACGGCGACGTTGAAACTATAAAAGATCATGAATTGGTTGCCGATCTGTTAGAGGGCGTCGCTGAATGTTTTAGTAGATGTCGCAGTCGTATGACGCAACTGACGCGTAAAAAATTTGATGGTACAGGGGATGGTGGTGCTGATTTGTTAGAACCCTCTGATAGTATTTCTCACGCTGAATTTTACAGCACCGCCTCTAGTAAAATATCATCGGCCTCTCGTAAGATTGAAGTTAAACGTAAACGTCTGGAAATGCAGGCTAGGAGGGATCTGGATCTGGCTAAGGCTGAAGTCGAGGCACGCTTCAAGATAGAGCAGGCCAACCTTGAGGCTGAAGAGGAGCTCATTAGTTTATCGGGCCGTGAGTCCTCTGTTGCCATTTTTCGCAGGGGTGAAGAACGTAAAGAGATTGAATGCTTTCCTCCAAAAGGTACCTCAGCGCGGTCGGGTTCACTTGTGAGACCTTCGGAACCTGTTTCGGTTCAGAGTAAAAACGGACCTGGGTCGTCGGGGGCCATGAGGGACCTAAATGCGTTGGGATTGAGAGAGCATGCTGCACCTAAAATTGAAACTGGAGTTACGTTAAACCCCAATGTTAACCCCTTTTTGCCTTCTAAAGCTCTAAATACTGTGAGACCGGTTTTGACGTACCAACCTGGTGATAACATGCGGCCTTGTGGGGCCTTTACTAATGTGAATTCGGAAAGTAAGGACTGCGGTGTAAATGATGTGTCTGTATTTAAAACGTATCTCGACCGTCAGGGGCGAAATGAATATCTCAACCTGGCGAGTCAGATCGGTTATAATGGCAGCAATATCGCTTACGTTTTTTATGAAAATCAAATACGAACAGTCATGAATGAGGCACCTAGTGACGATCAAAAGCTGGAGGCTTTGAGAGCTTCATGTGTTGGCCAGCCTCGTGAAATGATTAATATTTTCATTGCGCCTATGAAAAGTTTGTCCACGTCCCAACGTATTGAGATGGCACTCAGTCGTTTAAAGCAGCGTTATGGTGTGCCAGGTGGGCTTACTACTGAACCTATAATTGTTGACATTCGTAAGGGACCGGTTGTTAGCTTCAATGTTGAGTCTCTTAAAGTGTTTAACGAAGAGTTGAATATGCTTGAAGTTTTTGCTTACGCTCATGACGAGTACGAAAGGCTCTCTGGGCAACTTTTATTGGATGTGGCAAATCGGCTTCCTGGGACCCTTAAAAGGCGTTACCTCGACTATTTGTCCCGCTTGAACCTCGATCTTAACCGTCCTAGTTTTGAGTCCCTGCGCGAATTCATTCAACATGAATTAAGCGTCGTGTCTTCGGATTATGCTCGAACGTTCTTTAGATCTGACGGGAAGGATAAGTCACGTGGAATTGGAGATGGGCGTGGCAGTGCGCGAGTTCGCCAAGTTGCCATTACAGCTAAGGGTCGGAGTGAGAAAAAGGTTGCTGTTGCGTCAGGGCTATCAGTTGAAGGTAAAGACACTCAACGTAGTCGTAACTCGCGTGGGAATCGAACGCTGCCCCTTTGCTTTGTATGTAATGATTCTGTGTCCCGGCATTTTTTGAATAACTGCTCTGTGTTTAATGGTCTGTCTAAAGAGGACAAAAAACAAGCTGTGATAAACGCCGGTAGATGTTTGAATTGTTTTTCTATAGGACACGTGGCTCGAAAGTGTTCGCTTGATTCGAAGTGTAATGTTTGTGGCCCGAGTAGTGTTCATAAGCATGCTAGCGCCCTGCACGATGTTTTTGTACCGTTAAAATCTGATAACGTGGGGGCCGCTGTCGCGAGTATCGATAGTGATGTTGGAACCGGTATTACAGAAGGAGATGACGCCTCAGATGGTTCCAGGCAGATTTCTGTTAGAAAAGTGGCACCTGATTTCAGTGGGGTTTTACTTCGGACTAGCGCTGTTAGGGTCATTAATCCCCGGACAGGAAAGTCGGCACTTGTATATGCGCAGCATGACACCGGCTCGCAAGCCACGTTGGTTTCTGAACGAGTGAAAAATGAACTTGGATTAGGAGTGGAAAATGAATCCGTAACTATCCGCACGCTTGCCGACCAGGCCACTAAAAGCTGCGGTCTTACTAATTTTGAGTTGCAATCTCTTTCTAATGATGAGGTATATTCTATATTTGACGCGTTGGTGGTCCCAGATTTTGCGGCGGAGGGAGAAAGCCTTCCCCATGCCGTGGAAGTCGGACATCTAAAACATTTTGAGGGTGTTGATATTCCGACGATCCCCCAGCGAAATAAAATTGATGTTTTGATTGGGCAGTCGAATAAGGAGTTGTTGGTCGTGTTGGAGGAACGTGAAGGTGCGTGTCCCGAGGACCCTAATTATGTGTTGACCAGACTGGGTCCTATTGCGAGTGGTGGGAAAACTGAAGGGAATTCGAAATACTGTCTTGCCCATAAGGCATTTGTTGCTAACGAGTCGCCTTTGTCCGTTTGCGATTGTGAACGTCTCCGGAGTGAAGTTTCAGATTTGAAAGAGTGTTTGAGTAAACAGGGGCTTGAGGACGAAATTATTCAGCCTTCTAGGAACGAGGAAACCGCTCGAAATTTGGTAGAGTCGAAGGTTAAGCTTGTTGAGGGGCGCTACGAAATTCCTGTGCCGCTGAAGCCTGATGTCGCTAGTAATTTGCCTGATAATTTTCACAGCGCTGCTAATCGCACTGCTACCTTGCGGAAGAAGGCTCTCAAAGACACTAGGTTGCAGAAAGTTCTGATAGACACATTTAATGAACTTATAAATGAGGGTTGGTTGGTTCCTGTCGAGGAATCTGTCGCTACCGGAAATTGCTGGTATTTGCCGTTTTTTATGTCAAAACAAGATAAACCTCGCGTCGTGTTTGATGGCGCAGCAACTTATCGAGGCATGTCACTTAATGACGCTGTCCTGCCCGGAGTTAATTTGTTAAATGGATTGATCGGAGTTCTTACTCGTTTTCGATTGGGTAGGTTTGCGTGTATGGCCGACATAAGCAAATGTTTTTTCCAAGTTGCTTTACCTAGAGAGCAACAAGACTTGTTTCGCTTGATTTGGTTTAAGAAAAATGATATTCACGCTGGCGAGACTCAGATTTTTCGATTTACTAGACATGTGTGGGGAATTAACTCGAGTCCGTATGTTGCGTTGTTTGCGATAGAGCGGTTGTTGAATGAAAACCCTACTAATGCGAATTTGATGACGTTGAATGCAATTGAGACTAAGCGTTATATGGACGATTTGTTGTTGTCCTTTGACTCGTTTGATGATTTGGAATTGGTCGCTAAGCAGTCCATGGCACTGTTCAAGAGTAGAGGGTTTAAACTTCGCAAATGGGTTGCAAATGGTGTTTCTAAGTCCGTCCTGTTGAATGTCCCTTCTGAAGATCTTGGGAGAAATGTTAGAGAGATCGACTTGACTTCTCAGCTTATGCCCGACTCGAAAGCGTTGGGTCTGGTATGGGATGTCGAGGGCGATAAATTGCGTGTATGTTCTAGACGGAAACTTGAACGCATCTCTACCAGGCGTGAAATGCTGAGTGCTTTGGCCAGTCAGTACGAACCTTTGGGTTTTCTGGCTCCTTGTTTTCTAAAGGGAAAGTTGATCTTACAGAGGGTTACGGCTTTGGGCCTTGACTGGGACGATGTCCTGCCTGATGACGTTTTGAGTGAGTGGAGAGCTTGGGCTGCGTCGGTTGAGCCGTTTTTGGAGTACTCTGTGCCTCGCTGTTTATTCCCTGAGACTTCATTGGAGGTAGGGACGAGCAGTGTTGAGTATCAACTTCACGGATTTTCTGATGCGTCCAACTCCGCTTTGAGTTGTGTTGTGTATTTACGCCGAGTGGTGAATCGTGGGCAATCTTGCGTTGCATTCATTCAGGGAAAATCCAGAGTTGTTTTGGCTAATCAGAGTGGCTGGGTGATTTCGAGAAAGGAGCTGGAGGCTGCGGTGATTTGCTCGGAGTTGATGCAGTCGGTGTCTGAGTCGCTGCGGCATCTTAACTGCGGTCTTTACTTCTGGACCGACTCCCAGGTGGTTCTGCGTTGGATTGTTAATCCTGACCTTCATTTGCCGCGTTTCGTTAACCGACGCGTAGATAAAATTCATTTTGTGGCCTCAGCCGAATCTTGGAGTTACGTGAATACGTTAGCTAACCCGGCTGATATTGGAACCCGGGAAGATAGTTTTAAAAAATCGTCTAATCATTCGGTTTGGTTGAGTGGTCCTGCATTTTTGTCGAATAATGGTTTGGAAACTCGCTGCCCTTCTGCTGCAGTGTCGGTAAAGAGGATTTATGTCGATGGAAATATTTTGGGCGATTGTGGGAATGATAATGCTTTTACTCTCGATCGTCTTATTGAAGTCTCACCTGATTTGTACACATTGAACAAACGTTGGTGTTATTGGCTCATTGTTAAGCAGACCTTGTTTGCTAAAATTAAAAAGGTGGCTTATAAGAGACCCGTGATAAATGCTGGCATGCTCGAGAATGCGCTTGTGGACATTGTTAAGTATGTTCAATCTAGTCGCTTCGGGGCCGCTGTGGGGATGCTAAAACGTGATTCGCCAGATGCCTTCGACAATATTTTAAAAAAGATTAATCAAAGTGCGTCAAATGCAGAGGAAATGAGGCGAGTGGCGGAATTGCGAGCTTTGCGTGATTTGAGACCTTGCGTTGATGACGATTTGTTACTTCGGGTAGACGGGCGACTTGAAAACGCCGAGTTACCTGTTGATTGTAAACACCCACTTATATTGCCCGGTAAGCACGCGTTAACTAGACTGATTACTTTGCATGAACATGAATTGGCTGGCCATGCTGGCCCTTCTTACACGCTAATGAAAATCCGGCAACGCTTTTGGGTTATTCATGGAGTGGCGAACATCAAACGTTTTCTTGCTGATTGTAGTGAATGCGCTCGCAGGAAAGCTACTCCGATTCGACAACTGATGGCTGACCTTCCAGCGTGTCGGGTCACTGCCACAAATAAACCTTTTAAATTTTGTGGGATCGATTATTTGGGCCCTCTTTCATTTAAACAGAACCGCAGCAACTGCAAGGCCTGGGGTTTGCTTTTTACTTGCCTGTGTACTCGGTGCATACACGTCGAGATAGTTACCAGTCTTGACTTAAACAGTTTTTTGCTGGCCTTTTCTCGTTTTGTCAACCTGAGGGGGGCCATCGATACAGTTTTTTCTGACAACGGAAGTACCTTTAGGGCCGCTGCCGACCGACTTCCTTCTTTAATTGGATCTACTGAATTCCATAATTCTCTGCGTAAAAGGGGCATTAATTGGGTTTTCATTCCCCCTTATGCTAGCAGCCAGGGAGGTAGTTGGGAAATCATGGTAAAATTGTTTAAAAAGGCCTTGGAGTCTGTCGCAGGAGAGGCGCGACGTAAACCTTCTCTGATAGAACTTCAAACTTTTACCTCTGACGCAGTGCGCATCGTGAATGATAGGCCTCTTACCACCTTGAGTAGTAGGCCTAATGATTTAATGCCTATCACTCCATCTTCATTTCTGGGTCAGGGACTTGCCCCCAATACTCCTCTGAGCACGTTTCACGACCGGGGAGACCTTCGCCGAGACTTCACTTATAACGCCACTTTGGCTCACAAATTTTGGCTTAGCTGGGTGAAGGGGTATCTTCCTACTTTACAGGGGCGTGGCAAATGGAGGGTGACCAGGGAAAATCTTGCTCCCGGTCAGTTAGTTTTGGTGGGAGACGCATCAGATTTCTCAAAACGTGGTGCTTATAGATTGGGGCGAATCCATGCAGTACACCCGCAGATAAGGAAGGGAAAAGAAGTTGTCCGCCGGGCTACCGTGGCAGTGTTGAAACATTCTGGGTCCGGAGAAGTTGAATATATTCTTAGAGACCTTTCCAAGATTGCCCCTGTTTGAACTGTGTATTGAATTTGTTATGCGTAGACCTATTATGCTAATTTTCTGTGAAAATGATTGGTGTTTTTATTGTTATTGTTGTTCATTTAATAAAACTGTGTTGATTATGTTCTTGATTGTCGTACCGCCTTACCGAGGTTTTACTTGTGCACTTATATATTAGCAACTGAATTTATTTATCCTTTGGTGAAGATTGCTGTGCTGAACTTGTGTTTTTGTGTTGAAACCTCACTTTTTGTTTTGTTTCAAGGGGCCGCTATGTTCCCGCACAGTCAGGAAATTATAAATTTGATACATCATTGAGAACCGAACCTGGGTTTATTTTGTTAGCGCTTCCACCTTTCACAAGAATTTGGATTTCGCAATTTTGACTTGGCAGTAATCATTCGGCTTCCTGAATTACGCAACGTCTTGGCGTCTTTATTAGCTTGCACCGAAATCATTAAGCAATCGCACTCTTTCACAGTTTAGCAAATTTCCCCTAGAGCCACCCGTTTTTGTGTTTTCAATTAATTGTGTTTTACCGAATTGTGGCAGAATCGAATTGTTGGGCTTGGACAACAGACGTTATTTCTGTTGAGTTATTTTGATTTATTTTGAGTGAACCTCGGTGAGTTTTTGCCTCTCAGTATATTTTTATGATTTATTTTATGAAGAATCAGCCTGAATATACTTCAGTTCCAAGTATATTTTATTTGTGAATATTGAGAGGTGAAGGTCTTAAGGGCTCCCCTGGACGCTTAGTGTTGGGGCGTGGTTTTTCCAACAGTCTGGGTTCGGGCTCCTGGGTCGGTCAAATCGGGCAGTGTCGCAGACGGCTTGCCATCGCTACAACGTTCCTTCACAGCAGTGTCGCACAGGCGTTACGCAGCGGAGACGAATCCCGCCACTCGTTACACGCTTCGGCATAATATCGCGAGTATAATAAACATTTGATTTTTTTATTGCAATAAATTTCGCGTTAACATAGACTGTTGAAGAGCATGTGCATTGTGCACTGAAATACTTTATCCAATATCGCAGCATTTGTAACAGTTTACATTGTTTTGCAATCTAAATCAAACACTTTAGCTTTGACATCACACAAATGACTGTATAAAACCTCGAATACCTACTTTTGATAAGTCCTTGTCGTTCTAACTTCGAAACTTTTGCCAAGTTTTTTTTCTAACCATGAATATTTCCCTCTTTCATTCTAACTTAAACATGTCCACCAACCAGAGATACTACTGATGACTGATAGCCACATATAACCGCGTTTAAATCAATACAATGAACAGAACAAAATATCACCCTATGGTACGGATTAAAAAAACAGCATTTTCACATTAACTAAAAAATACATAATTTTTCATCGAAAAATTTGTTCCTCATGATTTTTACTTTTTAATACAATTTAAGTGTCATCGGTGCATTTTTAACTATAAGCTGCTTATGTTCAAATATTTTTGATAGCCTTTACCATTGCACCTTCTCAGTAATGTACCCAGTTGCTTACCTGGTCCAACTTCGTATATATTAGGCATGTTAACCTTGGCAGGTCTTGCTAAAAAATTATGTATTATCTGTTCCCATTTAACCGGCCTAACGACTTGAATAGGAAGATGTTGACGAATGCTTGAAACGTTTTCATATTTTTTACCAGTTACGTTACTATAAACTTCAATAAGAGGTTGTTGAATGCTAACATTTTTCACGGCCGCTTTCAAGTCCAAGGCTGCCTGTGACATAAGCTGAGTGTGAAAAGCCCCAGAAACAGGAATAGGAAAAATCTTATTAATTCTATGTTTTCGTATATTGTCTTGAATGTATTTGATTGCCTCTGCATGCCCGGCAATGGTCACAACATTGGGACAAAGATAAGCGGAAACATAACAAACAGGGTCTTCCATTGCATGCTCTTGCACACAGTAATCTCGTGCTTCTTCACAAGTCAATTTAAAACGAGTATTAGCGCCTCCGACAGCAGTAATCATCTTGCTATCCACCATATTACAAGCTCTTTGCATTGATTGCGAACGGACTTGTACAAGTCTAATTGCATCTTCAAAAGTAAGAACACCAGCAAATACTAAAGCAGCATATTCTCCAATGCTGTAACCAGCAGCTGCAACGCACTTCTCTAAAACATCTGGAGCAATTGCCTGAAATAGATAATTCTTGGTAAAAATTTGATAAGTATAAGCCGAAACGGATAACCCGGGTCTCAAAATAGAAAAACGAAGCGAAACTCAGTACTACAATGTGAGCGACCACGCCTAGCGCTACCCCGCGCAGTTTGCAGATCCTGCGAAACGGGTTCGATTCACGGCTGGAGCCGATCGCATTTGACTAATACATATATCAGTTGGGTGCTGACTTCAAGAGCACAAGCTCACTTCGCAGCCAGCCTCAATTGCTGTTGAATTTTCTGTTTAATATACAGGAATTTGAAAATAACATCAGTTGTTTATTTATTTTCGCAAACTCAAACTGGCTTAGAAATAATTACGGCAGGGGGCAGGTAGCATAATTGGTTTGATGTTGAAAAATGCAAGCAGAAGTAACAGTCGACCGGCATCATCCAAGAATGAAATGTCCAAAATTTTCAGATCTTATTACCAAAGATCTCCAAAATCAATTAAAAAAGTTTTAACTACCAATAAACGCCCAAAACTAAAATGAAATTTGAAATAAAATTGGCGCTAAAGTTACTACAAAGGTACAAACGTAAACAAAATTATTTTAGCCAGTGCTGCACAGTATTCAACAGAAGACAAAACTATATGCACAAAACAACCTGTATTTTTTCAACTCCAGCAAGTGATGTGACCATTATTGCTGGTTGGCAATGTACTGTTTTATCTAACTCTTCTTGCGGGCCGTGTTGGCAGTAATGAAGCAAATCAAATCGCAATATATCTGACGCAACATTGAACATGTCTTTCACATTTGGAAAACCCAAGAGATCGTCAACCATACCAACAAACTGACTACCTTGGCCAGGAAAGAACAGGGCAGTGGTATCATCAGGGTCAGTTTTTGATTTACTCACTGACAATATATCGTTTTCCAACAACTCAGAGACTGCTGGAATGGCTTTCTTGGCTAACTCTGATTCTATATCATCAGGTAGGCGATTGTCATTGAAAGATCTGACTGGAAAAGGAAAGCTGTTCACTTTTCTTAATCTGCTCAGTACTTTAGAACACCAAGACATTGCTATTATTTCAACTACAGTTTGTAAGATTGTACATTGTTCAATAACTTAAAGCTGATTCACAAGCTGAAGAAATACAAACAGGGTCAACAAATATCAAAAAGTTGTTGGTGAAACAAACCATTTACAAATGCAAACTCTCAAGTACAAAATACCACAAAACAGTCACTACTTAGAAACTCACAATCAGTATTCATTAACAGCGTCAGCAACACTGCCTCGCAGTACCACATGAGCAGGTTGCAGATACCACACACTGGGTTCGTTTCACAGCTGAAGCCGATTGCATTTGAAACATGTAGGTGGCCGCTGACTCCAAGAGCACTTAAGCTCGCTTTGCAACCTCCCGCAAGAATTTTTTGTTCAATGATGTAAAACTTAACAAAATATTTGATAAGCCACAAACTCATTCTCCAGTTTTAGAAAGTTTACAATGCACCTTTGCAATAAAATGTCAAAAACAAATTTGTCTTAATTAACACTTTCTCATTATATATAACAATCACATTATTTAAAAAGACATAGATCTGAAATATTTTCACAGAAAAATCACGAAACCTCACGACAAAAATGAGACCAGAAAGTTATTGAAAGCATCCCAGCCAATTTTACAAGATTGCAATCGGAGCACATCTAGAAAATCAAAATGATATTAAGTTTCAACTACTACTGGTGCCCAATCATCAGGCACAGAATTAAATTTCCATTTAAATTTTTTTGTTAAATATTTCCGGAATTGCTTGGCACGTTCTTGCAATTGTTCATCAAAGCAACTTTGTTCTATTGACGAAAAAAGCACGGTCAAAGTATTGACTAAAAAGTTGTTTGAAGTGACAATGTCAACAAAAAAGTCCTGAGGAATTTCTGTGATTTGGTGATAAAGCACACCTACCAAAGCTTTAAAAAGCTCAACATTTTCTTGCAAAGCACTTTCACAAGAACATAACACACGAACCAACTTTTTCCAAGACTCAAATGCATCAAAAACTTGGCCCAAAACAAAACATACAAATGCAAACTGTAATTCACCAAGAATATCCAATGGTGTGTCGTAAGTTTTGAGTAACTCGGTTAAAATGTACGACGAGTCCATACTATGTTTAGAAATTTCTCTTGGTGTTGAATTTGCAGGATACCATTGATCGGGAATTTTAGTGAATTGAATCAAACTGTCTGGATTAGCTTTCATGCAAGGCAATCCGTCTTCATCAACTGATCTTGAATTTGAAGCTGCATTTGTGTCTTTCCCATCAGGCACTAGCTCAAGAACAGAATGCACAACTCCTTTTTTAGGAGAACACTTTTTCACTATGGCTAAGGAGAGATTGTTTGTCATTGACACCCACTTTTTTAAAGTATCATATGGGTAAGGTGCTAGGTTTTTATCTAGATTTTGTAAATTTAATCTAATCTTTTTGATTTCTTCATCATTTTTGAGCTCATCTACTAATTCTTCTTGGGCAGAGTTCCAACGCTTTATCACAATTTCTTGAGACTTGAAGAAATGAAAAAACCCAGTTCTTGGAGCTGAAGATCCATCAAACTTTGAAACTGCACTATAAAACACAAAGTGAATTCCAGGAGGAATCATTTTGACTCCTTGAAATTTTGATCCTGTAGTCCATGAATTCCAATCAATTCCAAAATCAGTTCCTTCTGGAACATCAAATAGCAACAAAAAGGCACCTTCTTTAAACAAGGTTCTAGCCTTATTTTGATCCATAGTGATTCTAAACAAAACTATGAACTGATAAATCACATTATTATAACACTATAAGCATAACTTTATTTATGCAGTACAGTACCATAATCTGGTTAATAAACAAACACATCAATCCAAAAAAAAAAAAAAACAATGTCCACAGTCGCTCAGTGGGTGACCAGGTGACGAATTCTTACAGTGGTATTCTAGACTAAGTGAGTTCCTGTTCATATAGACTAGTCTATATCATGCAGAAATTTGGGGGCTTGTTTGAATTAAGCTGCATCTTATGACAAGCAGATATATCAATGAGTCATACTACACTTGCTTTCAACAGCAGTAGTGATCAATATGCCACATGCCACAAAATCTGTGGCACATGCCCCGAAATCTGTGGCACGTGCCCCAAAATCTGTGACACATGCCACAAAATCTGTGGCACGTGCCCCGAAATCAGAGGCACAAGCCACAAAAATACGATGATCATGCCCCTAGATTAGTGGTAAATACCACGATAATCACAGGCATGTCAGCGACATTCGTGCTGTGAAGTGCATTAGGTGCTCGAGATATTTGTTTCCGAGTTATATATAGATCAAGTGTTTGTAAGAGATTTTGTATTTGTGGTACATACGAGATAGGTATCGTTGACTACACGCTCAATACTGTTGTAGCAACATTGCTTTATCGATGCGATTGCGAGAGCAGAGAGGTCGGGTGTTTGCATCCTGGGCAGAGACAAATGGGTAACCAACCAGTACTTGGACTGTTGACCAAATAACGGATTTGTCAGCTTTTTTTTCGAACATAATTATCTACACAGCATGCTGACTCACAGAGTTGGCCACGATAAACCTTTCTGTGCCAGTACTAAAGTGATAACGATAATCGATTTTGATGATGAGATTGAGAGAGCTCTTTGGTATAGCTGGCTGATAATAATCAGGATCACGGTTCATTATTGTACGCTTAGTTAGGAATGCTTTTGATTCAAGAATGGGGACTCTCTTCTGATATTTTCAACATGGTGAAATGGGATCAAACTTTCAGAAAATGTTTAATTGGTGGAGCAGGCGCATTAATTATTGTCACTGGTAAGTAAATAAGTTGAAGAACAAAAGTGAATTGAAGCCACAGTCAAATCCTTGCATATAACTGCTGTAATTACACAAGGACAGCACTTACACTCAGCTGTTTTTACACGAAACCTCAAACTTTCTGCAATTATTCACAAAGAAAAAAAAGCAAAACAACAAAAATAGTTAAATCGTTACCCAAATACTTTCTTGTTACATTACAGCAATTATGATATATACCAATATGTAAAGAAGTGCATCCATACGTATCAGAGCTGGATCATGGACCCATCATAGCTCTTGAGACCCGATACAAGACCTTTTATGATGGAGTTGGGGAGAAATTTGATTTAAAAGTTACGACTTATGAGACACAAGATTTTATGGGCCAAAAATTCACAAATATAAAAGCATCAATATACAGGGTAAAGTATGCGGTCAGCCGTCAGTATATATGGACAGCTGATATAGTGACATGATACTTTAGCAATAATGACGGTCGATAAGTACCGGTAAGTAATATTACCCCACCAACTACATGCAGCAAAATAAAGCAAAGTTCTGCTTTTTATGGTGTTGCAAAAAAAGTATATAAATGCTTGTGATTGTGGGAGTTTAATTTTCTAAAAAATAATTGTGCAATGCAACTTTTGCAAAAATAATGAATAAAATATTCTTATGGGTATTTTATACCTGCACACGAATAACACAATGAGTCACAACATATGCAATCAACCAAAACTGAGAGGTAGCAGGGTTTTGTAGAGGTTGATAAACACAAAAACTGTACAAAAAAAAACTGCATAAGTCATTTTCTTGTGTTTTGAAAAAAACACAGAAATTATGTGATTGTATGTATTTACTATTGCGTCACAAGCAAAATAACATTTCATCGTATAGAAAATGTTATTCTGTTATTATGATTTAGTAATTGTCAATTCGATGCATTGACTTATAAAATTTAAAAACTGGAGCAAAACTCGCAAAACATTGATATATTTTTCCAAAAAGTGTGTCAGGTGTTAGCGCTGACCCACAGACCCAGCGCAACAACTTGGTGCTAAAAATTCAATTTCACCAAAAAATGACTTCTGCAGTTTTTGCACTAATCACTAATGCGACAAAATGTTATGTAGACATAAAATCACCTTATTACAGTCCCGGTATGTTACTTGCATATCGTCATGTTAGTGACGAAATATATATATACACTGATACAGTGAAGCTTAGCACAAACCAGCAAACATTAAACAATTATAGACCAACAAACGATCTCAACTGATGCAGTGACTTACCCTACACTGGTATCCTAATTTATTTGCTGTTTTGCACAAACCTGATTCTTAAACTTAATGCATACAGTTTTCACAAACGAATGCAAATGTTTTGATGAATTAGAGAGGTCCAAGTTCAAGCTTTACACCGTAACCATTGAAATTTTTGATTTAATTGAAAACTATCCAGAGATTAACAGTAATAGAGTACTGGTACGACTATATGTAGGGTCTCATCTAGGATAAGCCCCCACACTTTTACTGTTGACCAACTTTAACCTAACCTACCATTATGACCTTAACCTAAACTATAACCTCACCCTAACCAAATCTAGCCCTAGTCCAGCATCCAGTAACCACTGCAATTCTGACAGAATAAACGAGAGAACTTAAATTCTAGCGGTTCAATTCGAGAGAGAAAAAGAAGAAAGAAAAGCGCTGCCGCTTTTGCGTGAAATAATGTGCTGTTGAATAATGCGTTCAGGCCGTTCAGACACAACAAAAAAAATACCGGACAAAAACAACTCTATTTGGTTTGTTTGTTGCTTTATAAGCACTTGTTAATACATTTTTGAATCAAAAAAAAATGCAAAACACGTTTATGCAAATTATAAATGTGACTGTGATTGTAAAATGTTGACTATAAACGCAAACCCAAAAAGAAATCAGTCTAAATCCAAAAAACTACAAAACTTCAGAAAAATCTTAAATTATTTTTGGCGAAGTGATGCCCATTAAATGAGGTGCAAAGGCTGGGCGTGCCAAACATCAATAAAAATTTAACGCAAAAATCGAAGAAAATTACATTCTTGCACTCGACCACAAATTTCCATTAAAATGTCGTGGTAAAAAATTCAAACAATAATGCGTGAAAACTATATCCTAAAAACATCGAAATCTTTTCTAAAACGTGTAAAACGAAACCAAATATTATCCAAAACGTTTCCACCTAATCAAAGATTAAAATACTTTTTTGCAGAATATAAATTTTAGAGTTTGAAAAAGTATATTTGCGTTTCGATATCAAACTCATTCAAAAAAACAAAACAATGCTAAACAACACCCAATTAAATTGAGCACTTTTGTGACGTTTTGGCACAGCGTTTGATCAAACACGAGCAAAAACTGGAAACTTGGGGGGCCCGTAAAAACGTCTGATCTCGTCAAAACGCACTGCAAACTTTTGGCGATTGAGCTGCTTTCCGACGCAAGATCATCATGTTGCACACATGTTTTATACACTACATGAAATTTCCTATTCGGTGAGTATTGTCAAGTTGGTGGCATTTTATGCCTTCTATCAGCAGAATTGCGACGAAATGTACTTGCTGTATAATTTCAGAGTATTTGATGCTGCCGGTCGTAGGCCTACAGCTATGCCAAGTTGATTTGGACCTGGCATGGCTCGATGTTTGCTGGATTGTTGCATGTGTGTTTCACTGCAGTTAATCTTTAATTTCAGTGTATTTAATGCTACCGGCCGTACAGCTATGCCAAGTTGATTTGGACCTGGCATGGCTGGACGTTAACCGTATTTTTGCTTGTGTTTCGCTGTAGCTCTTGTTTAATTTCAATATATTTAATGCTATCGGTGGTACAACCATGCCACGTAGCTTTGGACCTGCCAAAGCTCGATGTTAATCGGCTTTTCGCTAGATGGTTTCACTGCATAGTCGTAGTTGAATATTTCAGTGTATTTAATTTTGGTGTTACCGGTAGTGCAGATAGCCATGCCAAGTTGATTTGGGCCATTTTGCATGGTAGTTTTTGACGACCATTTCAGTATTCGCGTTTTTGTGCAACTTTCTGTCGCTAATTTTTTAATACATATATTTGTTGGGTAATCAGTTCTGCTTTTGTTGTAGTTTGTAGTTTATCACGTCGAACGCGCATCGGGAGTAAATATATTCGGTCTAATGGTGTTATTTTTTAAACCAATTGTTTCTGAAAATATGTTTTGCAATAGGTCGTTTTTCATAATAAAAGATTTGTTAGAAAACGTAAAAATGTCCATATGCTTGTTTAACATAATACCACAAGTGAAGTGGTAAACAGAAGCGGATCTACAAAAAATTTGGTGAAAATGGATATAAGTTTTAATTAATTTGAATTTTAACTCATTACAAAAATGTACACTCTTTAAACCCAGAAAAATAAAGCGAAACAAAAAACTTTCAAGAAGTTTCACCTGATGAGCGGATCTCAAATTTTTCCATAACGCATCTTCAAAAAAACAGTTTTCGCCAAAACTGTCAAATTGTATGAGTGTATTTAGTTGCAAAATTATCATCCGGAAAACAAGCAAGCGACAAAACGAAATCGCTTAGGAGTCGCCGGCAAAGTGTTTACCACAACAAACGAAGAAATCACGCTAAGTAGGGGAAAGTGCGGACCCATGATCATGTTGGTCCCATGAACCACCCCCTCCAGCTTTCCGTTGAAAAGTGTTTTAGATTTTTTATCAACTTCTTTTGGCAACACTAGGTTGGTTAGCATGATCAGAAACGATAAGTGAGAAGTAAACACGTTTGGAGGAGTTGCGTTGGTTGGTTTGTTTTTGGTACAAAAAAGTAACTTTTAGGGGTATAAATTTGTCGATCTTTGAGCATAAAGTAACATTGGTAAATTCTTGTGCATTTAGCAGTAGTAATGAGTCATATTAGGGTATATATCTAAGCACTGAGATCAAATTTTTCTGTAACCATATTGAAGAGAATGAAATTTTATACAGACAGGTTGCAGTGTGAAGCCATGAGCCACCAAAAGTGTCGACCTTTGAGCCATGGCTCATGAGTCCTTGCAAGATCAATATTTAGTTGTTTTTGCGTCTGCGTCTTGAGCACCTGTTACACCTAGGCCTTCAACAAGTTCAGTGAATCGTGTGACACCAGACATCATTTTTTTGCAGCCAAATAGGTCTACATCTTGGCTAATGTTCATCGCTAAAAGATCAAGCTGGATATTTTTTAATTTTTTTTTTAGTCCAAATTTGATCGTAGAATCACTAATGTGTTTTCATTCTTTCACAGTATTTTTGACTAAATTCGTGCAAACAGCGAGTAAATGACGTTTTACGCTTCATCTTTATTGTGGTTTATGGGAGCAAGTGTAGTGGCTCAAGGGTTCTTACTTTTTTTTCTGTGTGGACCCTTGAGCCACATCCATTTGAGGATCAATATCAGCCAACGTGTTAAAGTTATCACTTCAACCAACACATGGTATCATCGGAGTGCAAAAGAGCATATTCCTTTAAAATTCCAACTTTATAGCTCGTTCAAAACTCAACGTAGAAATGATTGTACAAAAAGTGGCTCAAGGGTCCTCACTTTCCCCTACCTTTCCCAACAGCTTAACAAAAAAACTTGCGTGCTTCTTCTTCACCCTGTCCATTCAATGTTAAGCGTCAAGCAAAAAAACTGCGAATGCAAATTTCATTATTTTTTGGTTTACCTCTACTCCAAATTAAAACCGATACTTCAAATTCAGTTAGTTAGTTAGTTAGTTGCATATTTATCCTCCTAGCACAATACAGCGATCAATGCGCTATACGAGCTCGGTTAAGAGTTTCCACCCATCTGTCTACCACACCAAGATGTCGGAATCCCGCTAAGTGCCTTTCCAACGGCACAACAAGTAAACTTGCCGGCTAGTTCTCCACACTGTCCCTTCAATGCTGAGCGTCAATCAGGGAAGCTGTGAATATCAATTTTGAAGTCATTGGTTTGACCCGACTCGGAATCAAACCCAAGTCTACAGCTTCAGAGACAGACGCTCCATACCACTCGGCCATCTGAGCTGTCAGTGAAGGACCCCATAACACTTGGCCGTTCAAGCTCACAAAACGCACTTTTACTCCAAGTTCGTCGCAATTCTGCTGATAGAAGGCATAAAATGCCACCAACTTGACAATACTCACCGAATAGGAAATTTCATGTAGTGTATAAAACATGTGTGCAACATGATGATCTTGCGTCGGAAAGCAGCTCAATCGCCAAAAGTTTGCAGTGCGTTTTGACGAGATCAGACGTTTTTACGGGCCCCCAAGTTTCCAGTTTTTGCTCGTGTTTGATCAAACGCTGTGCCAAAACGTCACAAAAGTGCTCAATTTAATTGGGTGTTGTTTAGCATTGTTTTGTTTTTTTGAATGAGTTTGATATCGAAACGCAAATATACTTTTTCAAACTCTAAAATTTATATTCTGCAAAAAAGTATTTTAATCTTTGATTAGGTGGAAACGTTTTGGATAATATTTGGTTTCGTTTTACACGTTTTAGAAAAGATTTCGATGTTTTTAGGATATAGTTTTCACGCATTATTGTTTGAATTTTTTACCACGACATTTTAATGGAAATTTGTGGTCGAGTGCAAGAATGTAATTTTCTTCGATTTTTGCGTTAAATTTTTATTGATGTTTGGCACGCCCAGCCTTTGCACCTCATTTAATGGGCATCACTTCGCCAAAAATAATTTAAGATTTTTCTGAAGTTTTGTAGTTTTTTGGATTTAGACTGATTTCTTTTTGGGTTTGCGTTTATAGTCAACATTTTACAATCACAGTCACATTTATAATTTGCATAAACGTGTTTTGCATTTTTTTTTGATTCAAAAATGTATTAACAAGTGCTTATAAAGCAACAAACAAACCAAATAGAGTTGTTTTTGTCCGGTATTTTTTTTGTTGTGTCTGAACGGCCTGAACGCATTATTCAACAGCACATTATTTCACGCAAAAGCGGCAGCGCTTTTCTTTCTTCTTTTTCTCTCTCGAATTGAACCGCTAGAATTTAAGTTCTCTCGTTTATTCTGTCAGAATTGCAGTGGTATCATGGTGGTATCCAGTACTGGTAATTTTTTTTGGTTTGGTTATGAAGTGCAGAAGTGAATTGCCGTAAGAGTTTAGGTTGTCCACTGGTAAGGCTATGTCTAGTCTGTAGGCAGTGCCCTACTCTGCTGGTAGGTGAAGTAAAGAATTGTTTGTCATGGCTGTAGCGGCTTTTAAATTCTTTTTAGGTAAATATTTTAAAAGGATTACTTTTATTACAAGAACCATTTGACAGGATGCTTCCAAACATTTTATCAACTCCAGTTTGCATAGGCCTGCTAAGCCCTTGAAAACAAAAAAGTAACTGGTAGATAGACTTGTTTGCAGAAAAAAGAATTGCTGCATGAGCAAAATGACAGACGCAAATTATTCTAGGTTAAAATGCAATAACTTTATTTACGCTTTTAACGACTTTTCATAGTTATTCTTTCGTATTGCTATCAAGTGTTTGCTAGGCTACTGCCGTTGTCTTTTTGTTGTCAAAACTGCTGCATAAACAAGGAAAAACGCGAATAACCTTTTTCTCTCATGACGCATTGTCTGTGACATGTAGCCAGTCGTATCAGCTTCGCACCTTTGTTTTAGCAATTTTCAGCTTGCCAAAATGGAGAGAGAAAACTTGATTTTTCTTTGATTTGCCAATACTGTGATCAAAATTGGAGCGAAATTGGAGTAATCGAAATTGGAGCGAAAATCAGCCATTTGATTCTTTTTGATAAACTTTTTGATAAAATATTTACTAAACAAGCTCACTAAAGTATTATATGCTGCTGTTCGTTTTGTTTTTAGTTTTAAATTTTCTCAACGTCGTTGTCATATGTTACCATTCTTGAAATCTTTGCATATTCTGCCTATTAATTTCAGAGTTAAATTTAAAATTGCTCTTTTAGTTTTCAAATGTTTAAAGAGCTGTGCTCCTACAGTAAATATCTTCAACAATTGGTTATGCTACGAAAACCGTCTAGTGTGTATCATTTTAGGAACAATTGTGATAACTTCCTGATCGAAAAAACACTCGAACCAACATATGTGAAATATAAATCAGCCTTTTCATACTCTTCTGCCACTGTCTGGAACAGTTTACCGTTAAGTGTTAGGGAAGCTGACAGTATTGCACAGTTTAAAAGTCAATTAAAATCATATTATATTGAATTAGCATTTTCTGATGTACCAGATATCTGATTGTTCGTATATGTCTTTGTGTTTTCTGAATATCTGTATTTTACACCTCACTGTGTAAAGTTGTTTGCTCTTCTTGACTGACTTGTGGAATTTTTGTCTTCTGTTTATTTTTGCTTTTAAGTGCCCCCTAGTTAGGTGTTGATATGTTATCTCTCCTTAGGGGGTTTACAAATTATTTGTTATTATTATTATTATTATAACAATCAAAGTTGATTCGTGTTGGTGAATATGAAAAATGCATTTGATTGCAAGTTGAATCTACTTTGAGCTGATCGCAGTTTGATTCGTGTTGGTAAACTCAGCCCTAAGAGTGCTGGGGTGTTAGTCCTGCACCATTGCGCAGTGGGGAACGACTGGGGCAACAGTTTTGGCTGGGGAATTGCGGCGAATACCAGTACTGTACCTGACAATTTGACGCAAACTTGATGCGAGGATGATTTAATGCAAAGAAGATTTGATGCAAAAAGTGTGAAGTGGAGTAGGGGTCGGCAGTTTGGGAAACGGTGGGGGTCAGGGGGATTGATGTCACAATTTAGGAAGCCAACCCCTCCAACCCCAACTCTCCCAACTCCAACCCCCCTGACCTCCACCTTTTTCTAACCCGCCCACCCCATTACACTGTTTTGCATTAAGTCGTCTTTGCATCAAGTTGTTGTTGTGCCAAGTTGCTCGCGTCATGTTTGTTTGCGTCAAATCATCCACGTCAAATCGTCTCGCTCCATTAGTGCTGCACCATTAGGGAACAACCGGGGCAACAATTTTGGCCAGGGCCAGGAAATTGCACCTGCCTCGGCCGGGGTTTATACAATGCTTTATATTGTGTCTAGAATACATTTACCGGTAGCTAAGAAGGCTACTTACATCCTTACTCCTCATGTAAATGCTGTCAATGGTGTTATGTAATGCTTTCAGTCACGTAATGCTTTCATAATCGTTTTCGTAATGGTACATGCTTTTCAATGAGCTTTTTATTGGTGCATGACGAACCTCAAAAATGCTTTAAGCATGCATGTTCTTTATTTTTACGCACCATTGCATTTTTCATACAAAATAAAAAAAATCTTCACGTAAAAATTGAGATATGACTTTTACATTCATTGTATGAGACGACCAGTGTTCCCTCTGGAGTGAGAAATTTTTGGGCAAATTTTACTGATTTTGAACCAGAAATTAATACTTTAATATGCAAAACTGAAAAACTCAAACAAAAAACTTGAATATTTTAATGCAAGACGGTAGCTTGTATCTTGAAAAAGCAAATTTAATGCAATAAATTAATAAAAGGGGTACTCAAAGTAGTGAAATCTTTGAGCAAAAATTTCAATGACTTTATCATTTGGGCAAATTCGCACTAGTCAAAGTCCTAGAGGGAACACTGGAGACCACCCCAATTTTTAAGGGTGGGTATTTGCACTTGAAAGGTTGTCTTGTACGCCAAAATATACAGTAAATAAATTTGAAATTCAACCTCGGTTCCAGCCAATTTTTATGACTCTCCCCCCCCCCCAGTTGGAGCCAGAATAGGGCAAAAAGTGGCATCTCCGGCCAAGGCCTCGATCGATCCCTATTGTGCAGTATTCAAATAAATAAATATTGAAAGTTTGGTAATGTGTGTTTTCATTATTGTTAATTTGTTGTTTTACTCTACCAAATTAATATTTTTAGATTTGCTTTTGTATGTAGTCTGCACTTTAGACTTTTTAAATATATTTTGCTATGGCTTGCTGTAAATCGTTGGCTTGCTCTATAACTACCATAGTAATAGGGTTGTTATTGGTAATTGGTGCAAGCATATTTCTTGGAATTAAGGTTGCTGAAACTTTGATAAACTCACAAGTCAATGAAAAGATGGTGCTGAGTTTAGATTCTTTTATATTTCCTGAGTGGGCTGACCCACCTCCCCCAATTTATATGCAATATTGGCTGTTTAACGTTACTAATAGTGCTAATGCTTCTAAAGGTGGCAAGCCAACAGTGGAACAAGTTGGTCCAATCACATATCGTTTGTACCAACCCAAAACAGATATCGCCTTTTATACAAATAACACTGTTTCATACAAATTTAATCACACTTTGGTTTTCTTGCCTGAAAAATCAGATTTACTACCCAATGCAACTATAACCCAAGTCAATGTTCCTTTACTTACAGTTCAAAGTCTGGCATCAAAAATCGACAGTCGTGTCCTGCATTGGTTGGTGAAATTGATAGTAGATGCTCTAAGTGATGGGGATATTTTTGTTGAACATACAGTTGAAGAATGGCTTTTTGGCTACCCTGATCCGGTGTTTAAAAAAGTGCATGATATCATTGACAGATTTCCATTTATTCATCTCGATTTTCCCGCTGAGTTTGGTTTGTTTTATCAGTACAATAATTCAAATGATGGAGTCTATTTAGTCAACGCAGGAAGAACAGACATTAGAGAAGCAAATCAAATATGCTTGTGGAATGGAAATAGTTCTTTATCTTGGTGGAGCTCCCCAGAAGCAAATATGGTAAATGGAACAGATGGAAGCTTCATGTCACCTAAAATTGATTCATCAGAAAAGTTGTATATTTTTGTAACTGATATTTGCAGGTCATTGTATTTTAAATTTGAACAACACTCAAGCGTTCAAAATATTGACACATGGCGCTTTACTATGCCAGCAGAGGTCTTTGCTAATGCTACAGAAAATCCTGATAATGCTGGGTTTTGTGTCCCTGCTGGCAACTGTTTAGACAGTGGTGTGTTGGACATAAGTACTTGCAAGCAAGGAGCACCCATTGTAGTATCTTCCCCCCATTTTTATCTTGCTAAGGAGAAATATATTAATGGAGTCAATGGTATGCATCCTAATAAAGATGATCATCAGACTGTCGCTGATATCGAACCATTAAGTGGATCTGTATTTGCTGTTGCGAAAAGGTTGCAAATTAATGCTCATCTACAAAATCTAGGTTTGTTAAGCAGCTTACAAGGTGTGGAAGATGTTATTTTACCCATTTTATGGCTAAATGAAAGTGCTACTCTGGATACTGCTACTGCAGACAAATTCAAAACTCAAGTAGAGATTTTAATTAAATTAGTTCACATTTTACCATATGTTTTGCTAGGTTTGGGATTGCTTCTCTCTTTAATTGGTTGTGTGTTGTTGTTTTGCTATTTTAGAAAAAGAAAAGTTTCTCATGCTAGTGTTCCATTGTTTGAAGATGATGACTCCAGCAGTGAGTAATGCTCCTTTACAAACATTATTAATGTCATTTGTTTTGAATGCCTTACAACTGTATAACGTATTTTTGCTTTTGATGAAGTTCGGTTGACTATTCCATGTTTAAGCTACGACCGCTTGCCTTTTTTTTTTTTTTTTCTTTTCAAAGACTTAATGCTACTTACGACTGAAATATGGTACTTAGATTGTTACAACTTATAGTTTTTCCACTTTCTGCATGTTGTTTATATTTCGTAGATCATCAATGATCTTAGTTCAACGTCTTCATAGAAATTTTACCGCAGAAGTTGTGAACTACAGGTTCAAATGAACTGTTTGCGTTCAGGTTGTAAAACGCTACATCATGTATTGTTGTTTACTTGTGTTTGATATTTCGTTGTTGTATTCGACGTTACTGTTGCGAAGTCATTTTTTTAATTTGGTGATAATCATTTTGATGTAAATGCTGTTATTTCCGTTGATTTGATCGTTACTGATGAAATGAATTTACTGTTGCTTAATCACCAGTTTTGTTTTGTCGCTTAAAGATGTTGATTGAAGTATTAAACTGGCTCAAGTTTTGTTTTGGCGAGAAGGAAATGTTGACTTCGCGTAGAACCTCTCAAAGGGGTTATTTTTGAAAAGTCGTGCATGTAATGCCAATTTGCCTTGATGTTTCGCTTTGCTTAGTTTCTTGCTGTTTCATTTTGCTTTGTTTCTTACTGTTTCATTTTGTTGTGTTTCTTACTGTTAATTTAAAGTAAGCATTGCTTGTGAATCACGTACATGCTATCATTGGGTTATAACTTTAAGTCTGTCTCTGTTTTTGCCAGACCCACCCAAATATTTTGTTTTCAATGAAATCTTGACAATACAGCTTGCTTGAGTTGAACATGTAAGGTAGACATGGCTACCAAGCAGAATTGTAGAGCTACGTATCGCACAGTACGGCATTGCAGAAATTATCATGACGGTGTTGTTAGCAAGTTTGTTTGAAGTATTGGTTGTATGTAACTGTACATGTGGGGTTACGTACTGTGGTTAAAGCTAAAACTATGCAGTCGTTTTTAAATCTTTGCTAAAACCGTATTATCATGCATGCATATTGTTTTTCTTATTAGTGATGTTCCTTGTTTTTTATTAATGAGAAATTTAGGCCCGTATTCAAATAACAAATAAAGTTATGTCCACTTGTTATTATTTTGTAATCGTTGGTCACCATGACAACCCGGTATATGAAGCGGAATTTGTTTCTTCAAGATCCGGTGAAGCAAAGGTAAGGTGTCTTGGCAAATTTTGGTTATTTCTGTAATAGTTTTGTTACTGTATTTAGAAAGATGACCACCGACACCTGAATCAATTCATTGCCCATGCTGCACTGGATTTAATTGATGAACAAATGTGGAATACCACCAACATGTACTTGAAATTGATAGACAAATTTAATGAATGGTACGGATACAGTATTAAAAATTTCTCCCTAAATATCTTATGATAAAAAATGAGGTAATTACCGGCGTGGAAAAGTTTTGAAGTTATTGACGTCCATCTTGGAACATCTTTAAGGTGTTTAATACTGCTCGAATCGTTCATCTAATTTTTTTCTTTTGCTAAAATGACATTGAGATTTGAGCCTGAGAGTGCTGTTTTAATTGCAATCTTAATTTGCATATTCACTGTGTTGTCCATTGCCGTTTGGCTTTACACTTTTTTAAATTGTGATGTAGCGGTAGGCCTATTTTATCTGATAGTTGTGGGAGATGTTGATACAGAGCAAATTCGCGTACACGCTTCGTAGGCTATTCACCTCTAGCCAAGGACGCAATCAAAAAGAAGTTTGACTGATCAAATCCATTTGTGCATTTTATTTCAGGAACGTATCAGCTTTTGTCACTGCCAGTCGCATGCGCTTTATTGTGTTGCACAACAACAAAAATGAAGATGGAATAAGAGACTTTTTTAAAGATGTTTATGAAGTATATATAAAGGTAAGGTTTATGCGTGTTTTTGCGATAGTATGATAAAAACACCAATGCAGTATATATACTGTATATGTGAATAAGGCCTAAACAGTATTTTGATTATTTACAGTGTTCCATGAATCCATTTTACAATATAAATTCGCCGATAACATCTGCTGCATTTGACAAAAAAGTTCAATTTTTTGGAAAAAGACATTTACTCGGATAAGTAAGGTCTTGCAAACGTTGCATTATTCGAGATTTTGCTGAATTGGCGCCATCTGTCATATGATGCCCAGTCAAAACTATTAATATACGCGATTTACGAAGAGTACACGCAATAAAACTGCTGCGTTAGCTGAAATAAATACAAACGAGGTGGAATAGCTTGTTTCCGTTCCATCAATTTTGACTGCAATGGAAGTTAACTCTTTTGCTATTGTGTTTGACGATTGCATTGTTGAATGCTTATTTATTTTGAAAAATGTCCAAACGCGGAAATGCCAGTAAGCTTTTAATGTCTTCCAACCTTATGACTAAATGCACGAGTTATTTTAAATCTTGATTTACTGGCAATGAAGTAAACTATAACCGCAAGATGATGCGGTAGACCAGTCAGTTGGCAATTAAATTGCCAAGGCTGGTGGTAGGCTACAACACCCTCACTCTTTGTTTTTCTTCTGTGTATGTGATTATTTATTATCATCAAAAAATTAATCTATGTTCTGATTTTTCTGTTTTATTTGAGTGTGCAATTTGTGCATTATTGCTCATATATTGTATTTGTTGCGGCATTCAAGATAGAATGAGCAATTTCGGTTGTTGTGGCGAAAATCGACTTAAATAGTTCATTCGGTGTGTTTTGCTTAGCTTATGGCCCATGCATTGCCACTACATCTTTAAGCATTTGCAATGCAATTATTGACTTTGCGGAAAGAATAAACGAGGATGTACTGTATGTGTCACTGAAGCCTCTTGGTAGCGCCACCATTGTCCAAATTTGCTTCTTTTGAAATCCGACAGATGTCGCTGTGTGGCAAAAGACAACAGCTTTTTCTGTTGAACTTTCTTCATGCATTTAGTCACGTAGCAATAGGCCGGATATGCACAAGTCATTATTTTACTGAGCTGTAGCACTCATACTAGCTTGCTTATCAACATCAAAAAAACAACATAATTCATGTATCACGACACACTTTAATTTACTGAAATAAACAATGCACAAATGCTCTATATCCTTCGACGATTTCAAATGGTTTTGGAGTTACAAAGTTCGAATTGTAAATTGGTATGCTTAATGATGTTCTTTGCTGGCTGGGGAGTACGCATAGCGCCCTTCCGCATAAATCTCGTTGCGCAGTTCTTCCAAGACTGGATCGCGCTGGTAAGCACTTCGGGAATCAAGAGGTGAGAACAACTAAAAACAAATGCAGCAATTCGTAAAACAAGCAATAAGCCACAACAAACCATTACTGATCGCTAAGTAGCCACCACGATAAGTTACAATGGTAAGATGATATAAGTGCGTTTATTACAATTTCCGGATATTTATGAAGAATTGATGATCGCTAATTCACCCTTTTTATAAACTAAAGACAACAAACACAACGTGGATTGTACCGGTAATTTAAGAGCAAGTTTGATTTTTAGTCAACGCAGAATAGCGTGGAAATACAAACGGCTGGGGTCTGCTAACAAACCTTCTAGTCACGAAATTAAGTAAAACTCGAAAAAACAAATGACCTAAAATGAATTTACAAATCTAAAGTTGAGTAGTGTAGCAACCCAAAGAAACTATCCAGACTTTAGTGTAGTAAACATTTTCAGCAAATATTGAAAAGTTATACGAAATCCAAACAAACGTACGCAGCGTGAAGCGCAATTACCGGTACTCACTTTTTGTTGGGGTCTGCTGATGTCAAGTTTTTGCCAGTTCAATGTTTTTGACCATCGGTTAAAACTGCAAAAATAATCTTTAAAATTGTTTGAAAACTCATAATATCATTAAAAAGATAATCAAAAAGAATTCCATTTGTTAACAAAATTACTTGTCAGCATCTAAGCACTGGACACAGTACTGTACACAATGATTGAAAATAGCAAAGAAGGATGAGCAAGACAAGCATTATTCTCGTAATCTTAGCTTTATTCAGATAACAAGGATATCTTAGACCAGTGGTTCTTAAACTGGGTTCGACCGAACCCCAGGGGTTCGGTGAGACTGTAGCAGGGGTTCGGCTAAGATCAGAATAAGTTTTTCCAAAAAGGCATACAGTTGTAGTAAATGACTATCTCTGCGTGGAATGATGCATCCCCCCACCATACTCTTTCAACGCTGTTTTTGATGAATACAATTTTTCCATAATTTCAAACCTATTTGATAACAATCATCTTTACGCCTTAAGCACGCATAAATCAAAAATGTGCGAACAAAATGTATCATATTTGGTGAAGGACTGAGTTAGAGGCAAAAAAATTAAACAGAATTTGCCATAAAAATTGTTCAAAAAGCGCTAAAATGGCCATTACAGTGTCTAAATTTTTGAAAACTTTCCGGGGAAGCATACCCCCGGACCCCCCTAGAGCCATATTTTTGTTGCTCAATTTGCTTCAAATTAACTTTCCGGAAAAAAAAATACGCTTAAAAAATGTAAAAATTTTATGCCACCCTCCACCGCCTTAAGAATATTCTGAATACGCCCCTGACGTGAAACATTTTCAAAGAGCTTATGCCCTTTTCCGGTTTAGACGTCTAACGTCTCTGCACTCATTTAACATTCAACCTAATTCAAAACTGCATCCCCCTCTAAAATTTTCTGGATCCGCTCCTGGTTATAATTAAGGGTTCGATGTATGCTTGCATGACACCTGTTGGGTTCGATACTTCCGACAAGTTTGAGAACCACTGTCTTAGACCTTTTTGCACAACGGAACATTTTCATTTAAAAGATTCTATAGTGCTCGATTTTATAAAAAAAACTTATTAATGCTAGCGGTACAGATCAATTCTTATTGCAAAGATGGCAATGTAACTCACACAACATCTTCTTTAGACATCGATGTATAAATCATTGCACTAACTGACATCATTCCAGTCGTTCCAACGGCTACAGCTAGTGGTAGCAACTACAAAAATTTCCAAGTCAAGTCTTGGGAATAAGAACAATAAGCACAAATTGGCATTGCAATAAATTTCTGAGGAAAATGATACTATCTACATAAATCCAGACAGACAATATATAGCGTGGTGGAGTTTTTAACTGAAAAACTTCAGGTGGATTCACTCAAAAATTATAAAGTGATCTGGAGTTGAGCTTTGCTCTTTCTGTCGAGTTGCAGCTCAGCTTAACAAATTCGGGCCAAGTCAAGAACAAAACGAAGATATGCTCCACTTTCGTTTTCCGTGTGAAGTATATCCAGAGTTGGGCATTTATCGGCGACAACTTTTTATCGATTATCGTTATCGCTCAAAATAATTTTGATTTATCGATTACCGATATCGCTTTTGTTATATATTTTGTTATTGCCGATAAATTATCGCGATAAACATTTTTTATGCACGCAGTGTTTGAACTTCAAAGTTGGTGAGTTGGCGCTATGGAAAAACCACATGGTGTCCATTAAAATTTGTTGTAATTTTAGAAAACTATCTCTTTGTTTTGTTTAATTTCACGGCAGAGTCCGTAAACTGCTTTCTTTTCTTGAAAAATCTAGAAAAACGTTTTTGCAATTCGACTTACAAAAAAAAACTTCGTCAAACACATTGAAAATTTACCGCAACATTTATCGGAAAAATTTATCGGCGATAATTTATCGATTACCGATATCGCTTTAAGAAATTGAGATTTATCGATTATCGTTATCGCTTAAGTACAGAAACGTTTATCGTGCCCATCACTGAGTATACCCATCTTTAGCTATTACATACAATTTTACACCCAGCACAAAAAATGTACTGGTATCGTACCACTGAAAAGCTTGCGTGGAAAATGCATCAGTGAAAGCAGCCAAAATGCTGACAATAGTGACTTCAAATTTTTCTAGCTTTATTCCAAAAAGCAACGTTTTTTAAAAATATCTATAGGTATGTTGCTATACTTCAATTATAGTAGCATATACCATTATGAAGAGGTATATCACAACTAACGATTCAATTATTAAACAGAAATTAAACATAAATTATTTAAATAAAGAAATTAAGTATGCACCGGTATATAAGCAATGAAACTAATAATTAAAATCATGCATTTAAAAAGCATCACGGAAATACTACTTAACTATAAACATGTAGATGCAGTATTTGGTCATGAAACAAATCCGAATCACCAATATAAGAAAATGTTGGGTCAGACCCCGACGTCAAAATAATAATGCGTATGACATCACAAAACATTTTTTTGTATTCAGCTGCATATTTATTCTCCTATCACAATAAAGCGATCAAAGCGCTATAACAAGCTCGTTTAGGAGTTGTTGGCCATCTGTTTACCACACCAAGGTGGGGGAATCCCAGAGCCGGGGCCAGAGCAGTCGACTTAGCGGGGCCAAAGTTTACAATTAATCACAAAAGCCGCTGTCTTCAAAAGAGCAACCTTGTTAATTGGGGGGCCAAGCATATCGATTGGGGGAGCGAGGCCCCCCTGGCCCCCTCTTGTCGCCGGCCCTGGGGAATCCCGTTAAATGCCTTTCCCAACACCACAACAAGTGAACTTGCCATCTTGTTCTCCACACTGTCCCTTTAATACTGAGCGTCAAGCAGAGAAGCTGTGAAGATCAATTTTATAGTCATTGGCTGACCCAATTTGGAATCAAAACCGAGTCTAAGCAGTAGAGGCACACGCCCTTACCACACGGCCATCTGAAATTTTAATGTCAATGGGCAATATAAAGCATTACACTTACAAAAATATTGTCTTGTAATTCCAATCACTAATACTTACGTCAAAATGGGAAGCTAATTGGCTTTTCATCACTCTAATAAACGCCAACACCACCATTTTATATCACAGTTTGAATTAAACACAACTTAATCTGCAGAAGAAGTCTAAAGATATTGTTTTCAAGAGTTTTTGATTCAAACGGCTGCACAGATGAATCTTCTGTGTAAGCAGGCAAATCTGGAAGAATATTAGACTAATATATTGGATTTCAAATAGGCCTATAAAAAAAAAACAATATCAAACAAATCAAATCTTTATAATGCTCGTGATATTACGACGAAGCGTGTAATGAGTGACAATGCGTATCTCTACAGCTTAGTGCAGTGGTTCTCAACCGTATTTGTCTCGTTTACCCCTTGCCAAAAGAAAGAAGTATAATTTACCCCCAGTGTACCACTACTGCATTTTTATTACCGAAAATTAAAGGTTTTTTAGCCTTTAATTCAAAAAATTTACCCCCTTGGTAGGTAAAATTTACCCTTGGTTAAGAACCTTTGGCTTAGTGCCAAGGCTACACAGCTCCGAAATAACTTTGCAGCAGAAAACGTCACAGCAGTGGCGATCCATTGGCAACACAGTGTTGATTTGACTGGCTTGGAAATTGACCCCCGACCTTCCGCACCAATAGCCTGTAGGCTTAACAACTGAGCTGACGTCCAGGCGATGCTAAAACTGAGCTGACATCTCGTAAAGCCAGACGCTTGCATTGTTATAACATGACGTCAGCAGGGAAGTCCCGCTACAAAGTGGACATTCTATAAAAAGCGGCTTAATTCAAACTAGCTCATTTTTAGATGCCTATTACATTTGATTTGACAGATGACACTTAACCAGAAGTGCATTCTTAAGAGGTTCAAGGTGTTCAGCGCACACCCGGCAATATCACAGACCCATGCGTTAATTACATTTCATTAAAAGTTTTGGATTTTCTCGTCATTAATGTTTGTAATATCAGCACAGTCGGAGATCTTTTTTCTATTTAAAGAATGTCAGCACGGCATTCATAGAAAGGGTTGCAAGAGCAGCAGCCACTTCAATCAGTATTCTATAGATTACCGGTCCACTGCTCTACCAACCGAGCTAACCTAATAATCATAATCACACTTATAACACAAGTGATGCATTGTTACTCCACCATTGCTGTAACGAGCAGCTGACCAAAAGTGACTTTATTGTTTCATTCCGATTTCAGAAGAAATACTGAACGAACCTCTTTATTGTGTCACTCTAGGAGTCTAGGTTTAGATTCATGTGATAGCATTGCAAGTGGTTAGGTTTAGATTCATGTGATAACATTGCAGAAAAAAAAGATTATAAGTCAAAAAGAAAATAATGATGACGCATTTTTGCAATATGGATTCACTAGTAGTTCTAATAATGAACAAAAACTTTTTTGTTTAGTTTGTAATGAAACTTTGTCTGGGGAAAGCATGAAACCCTCATAATAAAAAAAGCATTTTAAAAGTTCCCATAATGGGGTCGCATAGAAATATTTTTTTCTAAACGGGGTCGCAGAACAAAAAAGTTTGAGAAGCCCTGTTCTAAAGCATATTATATGGCGGAGAGTAACACTTCTTCTTTTCACAAGATTTAAATGCAAAAAGTGTTCAATTTTAAGATTGCAAATTTGCAGATGCAACGTCAGAATGCATGTCCAATCACACGAGTTGCACAATAGTTGTGGCAATGAGGTTGTTGGTAACTGCTAGTCATTTTCAAAAGTTTGGTGGTGAATACACTGGCATTTTAAAGTTGTAGGTTAAGTTTATTTACTGGAATAGAGTTTAATGTTTACAGTAAAATTAAGAAGCCATTTTCTAGCAGAAATTATATCGTAAAATTGGAAATAGCATCATCGCTGCAATTGTACCGGTATCAATCTGGTTGTTGGTAGTTGTTTGCCATAAGTTTGGCGATCAATGTATGCATTTTAAAGTTGTAATCAAATTTGTTGGAGTGGAATTGAGTGTTGACGATATAATCAAAAAGCTATTTTCTGGAAGAAATAATGTGGGAAAACTGCAAATAGTATCAACAGCTAGTTAAAAGGTCCATACCTTTATGTCAGAAGATTTGCCTTTGTCGGTACCAGTATCGCTATGTACTAAGCGACTTTTGACGCTTCTAAATTATAACTTTAGACTACAACTGTGTGTATTTTTTAAAATATAGTTGCTCAATGATTGCTAAGTAAACAAAGTTCACAGCCTGTGACTACCAAGTTGATTTATACGTCCAGTAATGACATATTTGTAATACCTTGATTTAACTGTTTAAGACAAAACATGCACAAAAATCTATAAAGTAACAAGGGTTCAAAGCAGGCATGTCAAACATACAGTTTGCGGGCTGAACCCAGCCCATTGAATTGATTTAATCCAGCCCGGCTAAATTTCTAAAACTCAAAAAAAGAAGAGAGTCTCTAGCTCATTTCTATCAAAAGTTATGATTTTTCCATTAAATACAAATCAAATGCTCTTTCCGGCAGCGGGAGGGCAGTAAATGTGAAAAATAACTCACGTCCAGCATGCGAAGTGACACAAGCTTTGCTTATTTTTTTCCAGAATTAAGTACTTTTAAAAAATTTGAATTTTTATGCTTATACAAGGATAAACTCATTAGACTGTTAAACGTAATAAAATAATGTTACATAATAGACAAAAGTATCGCAACATAATAGGCAATGTGGCATAGCATTCGAAAAAATATTCAAAGTTATCGCAAAAAATCTAATTATAAGAAGGTGGTCCTAAAACTTTTGAGCAATACTGTACAGAGCAAGGTATTGGTCAACACACCCTTCCCCAAACTGTCACTGTCAAATAAAAGCAAATGTGGACACGGAGTGCAGAGTTCTCAAGGAAAAATGGACTGAGAATTATTTATTCACAGAAGTAAATGCAAAACCAATGTGCTTGGTATCCAACCAGCAAGTTGCAGGGTTCAAAGAGTTTCATATTCGGCGCCACTATGAGACTCATCATAAGGACAAGTATGACCACTTGACTGGAAAAATAAGGAAAAACGAGATGAAAAGGATCCCTTGTCATCTGTTATTAGAATACGCAGAGTAGGTTACAAATGCAGGCTGAAGGATAAAACATAGTAATGAAAAACAAAGCCAAATATTTGGAGTTGACATTCTTTTACTGATCCGGCCCGCCAGAGAACAAAAAGTATGGATCCGACCCCAGAACCAAACTAAGTTTGACATGCCTGTTTTAAAGAAAGGAACTCCATTCCAACCTCAATCCAAAACTCAAAAAGTTTCCTACAACATATCACAATAAGTGATTGACTACTTATGAACAATAGTTACTAGCCTACTGGAAATTAGCGACATCATTTGCTGTGAAATCCTGCAACGTTACTGCTAAACGAATTGATGAGAGAGCATTGCTCAAAGGTGGGCGTTTGACCCAAAGACTTCACATCCCATTACGGCTTCCTTGTGTAACACGAATTGTTTTTTTTTTTCTTTCAGATGTCTATTTTTTTACTTTAAATTTTAAAAACTAACCAACCAAAATAGCTACTAAATCCATTATTAAAAAATTGTTTACCCAGATGCAGGCACTTTGATATAACTTTCATTCATTTTAAGCAAATTTTTTTTTTCGGAAAATTAATTTGAAGCTGATTGAGAGACAAGAAAAGCTCTAGGGGGGCCTGGGGCATGCTCCCCCAGAAAAAAAATTGAAAATTCACATGCTGTAATGGCTATTTTAGAGCTTTTTAAAATAATTTTCAAGCAAATTTTGTTTAAATTTTTTGACCCAAATTCTGAGTCGTCCCCAAATATGACGCATTTTGTTTGTACATTTTTGATTATGCGTGCTTAAGACTAGAGCTCGACTGATATTTATCGGCCGATGAGGTTGGCCAATATATAGTATTGGCTGTTTTCTACTGATAAATTATCGGCAATCAAGAAAATGTCTTATTTACGATTTTGCTAATAAATGCAAGGTTTTTCGGCGCTTTTGCGTGCGCAGTTGCGCACACATTCAAGCGACGCTTTAGAAAGAGCGTGCACGCACACTCAAATGACAGGTAGGACCTTCAAATTTTTAGAGTATATGCGTATCAATGTATGGAACAATATATGCCCAATAATTGTCTTTGACCTTTGACCTGTGGTAATACTTTTGACCTTTGTTACACTACCGACCTTTGGCCTGGGGTCAAAGGTCGAATAAACAAATCTCAACAGTTTTTTGTGCAGCCTAAGGCTTTTAAACCGCTGATGCTAGAGACTTCAAATTTTCAGGAATGATAGACCTTAATGTGAACTTGCGTCTAACAAATTTAGAGGGTGGCAGTCAACAGGTTAAAGGTCAACTAAAAAAACTTGAAAAGAAATCTTTGCAAACGCCAATAAGTTGTGAATGGAAACAGGTAGAACCTTCAAATTTATCAAGTATATATACGCAATGCATCTCGATAAGCAGGGTTACCACCGGACCACACCAAAAAATAAGCATGCTGCAGTTGAGTTACCAAAAAGTCAATAGCTGTTTATTGTGAATCCACTAAAATCCGGTGAAGACTACAAAAAATAAAGGTCTTAACGTCAACAAAGTCCTGTTTTTTCACTAAAAATTGGTGAAGACCAAAAAAAAAGATCTTCACGTCTGCAGTATCCTATTTTTTCCACTAAAAAGTCAAAAACACGCACGGGACTCAAAAATAAGCACATTCACGTTTTCTAAGACATTGCCCTTGAAAATAAGCACAAATCTTGGAAATAAGCACGAAATGGTAACCCTGTCGATAAGGGTAAAAAAATATTCACAGTGAATATCTGCATGTGACGTCACTTGGGGTCAAAGATCAAATAAGCAAATATGATGTTTGAGTTATAACTATTGATTAAAAACTGATAGGAACTTGAAATTTACAGGATTGGTGTATCTTACCAGGTTCTTGCATTGTACTAACTATAAACGCCTAATGTCACGTGACTCGGGATTAAAGGTCAAAAAATTGATAAAATTTGCCAATATTGTGCAGTCTAAGGCTTTTGAACTGCTGAAGCCAGAGACTTGAAATTTTCAGGGATGGTAGATCTCAATGTGAATTTGTGTCTAACAACTTTTGGAAGTGGTGGTCAACAGGTTAAAAGTCAAAAACAAATTATATCAAAACAGAAGCGAAGTCTTCAGATATCGATATCAGCCTTTAAATTTTAAACATATCGGCATTGGCTGAAAAAATTCATATCGGTCAAGCTCTACTTAAGACGTAAGTCTTATCGCTGTCAAAGAGGTTCGAAATTATGGAGAAATTATATACATCAAAAGCATTTTTGAAAATGGCTGGTGGGAGGATGCATACCCATCATCCTACCCCCTGGATCCGTTCCAGGCCATAAGCTACAGAAACCATTAAAAGAGTCTTGAACATTTCAGTCACTTGGCACCATTAATTTTGTTTTTTTACTGAAAGGCAGAGTCAAAAGGGGGGGCTATGGCCAACCCTGCAGCATGATCGAGTGGTTCAGAGCATCATTTTTACGACAGCTGTGATCGCAAGGTTGGTGGTTCAACTCCCACCCAAGCCTCGTTGTTGCGTCCTTATATAAGATGCTTCACGAAAATTATCTCTACTTGGTGGAATCTAACAAGCAGCAAATCCAAGAAGTCGAAAGCAAAGTTTAAGCGAAAACTACGAAACAAAATGGAGCTCCTAAGCGAGTCTGGATTCGTCCCACCCATAGCGCCTCCATTGCTTTCTTGTGACTGAGGATACATACAAGTGAAGAAATCAATTAATCAATCACAAAGTAAGTGACGTAACAGAAGGAGTTGAACTGGTCGTTCCATGATAATAATAATATCATGTAGTAAATCATATCCAGTTTTACTGCATGCATAGTGCTGATATCAGCATAATTTACTGTAAGAATTACTTGTGAGCATGAAACCAAACTACCACTATTATTCTACTAATAATGATATTTGAAAATTCACACACGATGCAGTCAAATTTTGGTGTGTGATTATCATAATGTTTATGGTGGAGAGTTGTGATGATACTTTTTATCGGCTTTTGTGTGAACCGCCTAAAAACTTTCCAAAAATACTTCTCGTAATTTTTTTTCAGGGGTAAGACCAACGCCTCCTTCTCTTGGCTTCTTATAATTTGCAACAAGCTTACTTTGAATTAATGTAGCAGGCAATGCGATAGTTGGGCATACTGAAGCCCTCTTAATCAATCTCTCAGTTGATATATTGCGTCAAAACAAAAACAAAAAGACGAAAAATAATTCAAAGTAAGCTTGTACATAAAATGAAGCGAAGAGGAGGCTTTGGGTTTAGTCCTTAAAAAATTCACCCTTAGCATTTTTTAAAGCTTTTAAAACGCTGACAGTAAAATCTCCCACGCCCAAACTCTTTCACCATAGGTGTATTATTGGCTATTTTGGAATTTTAAAGATCACTTGAATTCACTCAAAAGTTTTTGCAATTATTTTCATTAATGTACTGGTAGCTTATTCTAGTTTGGCTCCTTCAGCTTTAACATCAAATTTTGTTGCACATTTTTACTATTAAGATAAAATCCATTGAAGCTGTGGAGCCATAAATTGTGTACTTCTCATTCAAAATCAGAGGGGCAAGCGTCACATTGCCCCCCCGCCCTACAGATGCCAAATTGCCCCCCCCCCCTACAGATGCCTACTTGTGCGTGCATATTAATTTGGCACTTTTAGCTTTGCTTCAAACTTTGTTGTGCATATTATAACTTAACAAAATTTATTGAAACTAATGTGCGTTTGCACATTTTTTGCAGCCCCTCTTCTGCGGCATGTGCCCCCCTGCGAGCACCCATGCCCAGTTGTATGAAAACGTGACAAAGTAACAAAATAAACTCAAAACACAAATGTTACAAGGCTGTAAGAGCATAGGCATCAAACCGACGAAGGCAGAGGGTGGCCACCCTCGGCAGGGGCCAGCGAAATATTGAGGGGGGCCAAATTACAATAGGCCAAGAACTTCTAAAACATGGCCTATTTAGGCCAAGGCGTTAGGCTCATGCTGTCTTTTCGTATTTCAATTTTTGCCTCAAGTAATTTGTATTTATTTTGTTTAGGGACAGGAGCATCGTGCAGCCAAAGAATTTGTAGGGGCCTGTGTAACAACTTTAACAGATACTGATCACAAGTTCACAAACTTTGTAAAAGCCGCATTTAGCATTGAGTACCGATAACATCACAAAAAAAAAAAAGGTAGGAAAAGATACCAAAATATGTCATGATGCCCCAATTTTTGGATAACAAATTAAAATTTATTTTCATACCTCAAACCGCTACTTAATTATGGATATGCTGTGCAATCAGTGTGGCCCCACGATTTAACAAAGGGGGAGGACATTGCTGGGGGGTTGGGAGCGAAGCCCCAGTCACTATAGGCAAGGGGGTGTGGGGGTGGAGCCCCCAGCCACCAACAGATTTTTACGGTTTTTGTACTCGTTTCAGGACACTCTCTTATCAGAAGAGGACATACCGGTGTCCTGCAGTGAGTGCAGTCACTATTATAGGGTCAGACAATACAAAAATGTTTTAGTAGTCCATGTCTAAAAACAGAAGCTGAGCCAAAATAAATGAAAGGAGGCTGCAATTATTATTAGTTTAGATGCATTTGATGGGATCACGTGTATAGGTGTGTTCTACAGGCTATTGTCTTTAACAACGCATGCAAAATATTTCCTAAATTCTAACTACAGATCAAGAAACTAACTTTACTCTTGAGTCGAAGTGATTGAATGAAGCAACAGTTGAAAAACAAAAAATGGAATTTATAGTATAAGAAAGGGGGGGACGCTATGGGGTTAGTTTGAAGGATGAAAACGAAAAGGCAATGGCTAAATTTTTTATATATTAATTTTCAACTTTTTATATTATAAAAAGCGACGTATCTCAGAAAATTTGGGGGGGGGCGTGGGACCCCTTTCTCCAATGGCATGACGCAACTGTTTACGGATGAATATGGAGTTAATTATTTACTGTAGACTTAGACAGGCAATCCTTGTTTGCTAATCGCTACCCTAATACTAATCAAACTGCCTTTTGCATGGCATTATATAAGAAAATCCAACAATTTTGTCACCCTATGGCATGCGCGAACAAGACACACATAGAACAACAAACACAATGAAAAAGTCCCTACTCTTCTTAAAATAATTTTTAATTGAACATTCTTTCCTTTTGCTCCCATATTTGATTACCTTATTGCGATATAGTCTTGCTTTTTCTCTGTACTTACACCTAAATATTTGATCCCATTACGCTGTTATAATGCAATAATGACAAAAGTTCCAACGTTTCAGTTAGTGTGATTGCAGCATGACAGAATCAACCACAGATATCAAAATGAGAAAGCAACCTACTTAGAGAGGTTGTCATTGTGTTGCGTTTGGTTGCTCTAAAAAGTGGCATACCGATAGCACTTGCACTAGAAAGAGATCTAGAACAGTAGAAGCTCTAGCAAAGGAAGTAAAGATGAAGAAAGTATAAAAAAATGTGTCCCAAATCATTTCATTAGTGAGAATATCTGAAATATAGTAGGCCTATAGTCAATGATGGGCACGATAAACGTTTCTGCACTAAAGTGATAACGATAATCGATAACTTCAAAAAAGCCCTGGGCGATACCGATAATCGTAAATCTCAATTTCTTAAAGCGATATCGGTAATCGATAAATTATCGCCAATAAATTTTTCCGATAAACAAAGTTTTTATTTTGTCAGTCAAATTGCAAATTTGCAAAAACGTTTTTTCTAGATTTTTCGATTTCTCAAGAAAAGAAAGCAGTTCACAGACTCTGCCGTGAAATTAAGCAAAACAAAGAAATATTTGTTTAAAATTACAACAAGTCTTAATGGACACCATTGTGTTCACCGCCGATAAATTATTGCAATAAATGCCCATTTCTGCATATAGTGCAGAGTGTATGGGCCTACAAACAATAGAGCCAATACTAACAGACTAATTGAAACATATTCTAATTATTTGTGTTCTCAGATAATACCGGTATGTCTAGTAAGTTATCATGATTTTGCATTAGGTCCCCGGGAATCCTATTTCATGCATAAACCTCAGTAGAATAATTCATGCATTCAATGGGTAGGCTTAACCGACGTCATTTTAGTTTAACCTTCCTTCATCTGTTCATACGTCATTCAAGAAACGTTATTTAACTATTTTCTGGTGCTTTAATTTATTGTTTTGTTTGCCTATTACCATTGTATTCCAGTTTGAAAACTGTAAAGGTACATGCAATTAAACACTGAACAAGAAGTGAAATTTCATTTGGGTAATGTCTAGCATTAGCCCCCAGGTTTGGTTCAGTTACAACCCTAGCCTTAATTCTAAACCCTAATTGAACCTAATCCTAACCAAACCTAACTTTAACCGAACCTGAAATCTGACACTAGAAGTTACCAATTTCATTCTTTACAATGTCATAATGATCTGTCAATCACAATTAGCTTGCAACCTGAAAAAATGTTTAGCTTTTTGTAGTATGCGGTGATGGTTTGCAGCAATAAAATTGTTGATTATAAGCCTAGTTTCTATTTGATCTTGAAAATGTTTTAATGTAAGCTTACATCAGCTTACTCTCTAGTCTCCACAGACTACAACCATTCTACTACTGGTACAATAATAAGCTAGTTCATTCAGAATCAAAGTCGAGAAGAAATCAGAAATCACAACACTAAATTAAATTAACTTATGAATGATTTTTTGCCCTTTTCATAATTTTGTTTATAAATTACTATTTATTTAGGCCCAATTGCAGGTATTTAAAGTTATACCGGTACTGCATCTACTTTCTAGTCTAGGCCTGCTATACTGTTTTACAATTTACAATGTAGACTAGCCGAGAAGAAATAAGAAATCACAACACTAAATTAAATTAACTCATGAATGATTTTTTGCCCTTTTTATAAACTTGTTTACAAATTACTATTTATTTAGGCCCAATTGCAGGTATTTGAACTTACACCGCTACCGCGTATACTTTCTAGTCTAGGCCTGCTATACTGTTTTACAATTTACAATGTCCTCTTGGACTGTTTGTACTTAGCCTACCAACTATGTGCTAAACGGATAATTCCAAGACTGCGGATAGAAGGCTTCAAATTGTTATTGTTACACTTTTTCTCGCGTTATCTAGTTGCTGTATTACATATTTACGATCTAGTCTAGTCTAGTAGTCCTTGTTGTGAATCTGAACGCTTTTGATTTGAGTCAGAACTCGGAAGTTCTGATTTCAGTATTTCCGAAATTGTGAAATCCTGTGTAAAATTGTGAAATCCTTATTGGAACATTTTATTGGTTAACTTGTTTCATTGTACTTGTATATACTTTTTTTTTCTATTTTGCTGTTGCACTAATGTGCTGGATCGGCTATTATTATATCATTAAATAATCCAAGGTCACGAATTCCTGTCTACTCGGTCACAAAGCGGAGTCATAGCATGTCTTCATACTCTTCTATCAAGCACGACAAGGACGAACAGAGCTATAATCAGAAGCGTATTTAGGGGAGGGGGATTAACTAGTTATTTCGTTACATTTCTTTTTGAAATTAACATTTCATTGTAAAATTAACGAACTAAATTAACTTCCGTTAGTGCTTGATAACTTCCGCTAAATTTTTGTAAACGCTGATTTCTTTTATTGTTGGTTAAGTTTGACATCGATAAACTAGCAAAATACAACCAATGAGGTCAAGAAACGAGATAAAAACAACTAAACATAATTTTTATTTTTTTTTTGTATTTAGTTGCATAATTATCCTCCTATCACGAAAAAGCGATCAATGCGCTATACGAGCTCGCTTAGGAGTTGCCAGTCATCTGTCTACCACACCAAGACGGAAATCCCGCCAAGTGCCTTTCCCAACGGCGCAACAAGTAAACTTGCCGGCTAGTTCTCCACACTGTCCCTTTAATGTTGAACGTCAAGCAAGGAAGCAGTGAATACCAATTCTATTGTCATTGGTTTGACCCGACTCGGAATTAAACCCGAGTCTACAGCTCCAAAGGCGGACGCACTTACCACTCGGCCATCTGCATATTGCTTGTGAGCAGAAAAATTACTTAAATGCTTACGCAAACATTAATATTAAAAAATTTCAAGTTTTTTTTTTTTTTTTAGTAAAATGCCGTTTTTAAGTCAAAATTATCGATTTTAATTAACTTCCGTTGATTGGAGCTGAATTTGACGAATTAACGCTAATGCATCATGCATGGTTTACATTAGGGCCACGTTCTCCGCGATCGCCACGTTTTCACGAATTTTAGTCGAAACTTGGTGATGTTAATAAACCGTAGGCCCTATTGTCCAATCGTGGGGAACTAAGTCTTGTTGATAGTGACGCACGTGGACAAAAATTCAAAATTGTTTGGAATTTTTTTTGAAAAATCTAACGTGGCGATTGCAGCTGGTCGTAATACGTTACCGGAGCTTATTAGTAGGCTACTTTACCGTTAAGTGTCTTTACCCACGTAAGCTACGGCACAACTTGCCGTCTTGTTCTTCACATGGTTTCTGTTCTGAATAATGCTGAGCGGTAAGAAGAAAAACTGCAGTACAAATAGCAGTTTTTGCATCTTTGGCTTGACCCTAAGTGAAATCGAACTAGAATCTACCAACCTAATAGCTGACGCTCTATCCACTCATAGGCGTCGACCTGGCAGGGGCAGGGGGACGGCGCCCCCTCGGGTTTAACACCGAAGGGGGCGACATATGTCTGGTCTTCGCGTTGTTTTGATACCTATGTTAAACGTTAGGCAAAATGCATGTGCAGTAGCTAAAATAGTTCCAAAGTACAACAACACAAAACCGTAGCAATGTTTTGTCGCAATGTTACGCTCACGCTATTTAAATGGGCAAAAAGGGAACTATCAGCGGTGTTCATCTACGATGCTACTGGTACCTTGAAAAATCGTTTTAAACCCTATTCCGCTAGAGCTTTTTTCAGAGCGTCAAAAGACTGGGGTAGACCCGTTGTGTCCGCTCGTTTTGAACACAAGTAACTTCGAACATATTATATACTTATTTTAATACGACGGTGAAAGTTTAGGAACGCAGATATTTTTATTGTTATTTCGCCTGTATATTTTTTATGACACGACTAATTTATTCATGCGCTAATTACGCCTTATTATATCGGGTGTCCAAATAAAATGAACCAAGTATTTTCTGGGTTATTATAAACTCAAAATTATTGAAATTCTGTACAGTAATCCGAGTATATTCTTTACACTTTTGTGTAATATCTAAAAACTTGGTTGCAAGTTATGCTAGTATTGCCAAGTCAAAATGATGTTTCTTAAGGCTGTGTAAGGCCGGTTTTAATATCAGAGAAACTTTATGTAAGCAAAGGTCTAATAAGCGCTTTGTGACGTCACAAGTCTGTAGATATTCAAAATAAACCAAATATCTCTATATAGAAGATAGATGCTTGCAAGAGCATTTCTTTTTGGAAGAAACACCTTTGTTTAGTTGTGGAATATATGGCGGTACATTGAGCATAGACTGAAATAAACCACTTTTGCTTTTGTGATACTGAATTTTTTGAATTATCATTTTTAATTTGGCAATACTCGCATAATTTTCAACCAATTTTTTAGATATGTAATAGTGTAAATATTATACCAGTAGCTTGGATTACTGTGTATAGCAGAGGTGGGCAAAGTGCAGCCCGCGCGACCATTTATGCGGCCTGTGGGCACTTACAGAAATATGAACTCCTATTGCGAATAAAGCCGAAGAACTTTTTTTCTTTTTGTTTAGCTCTTCGCTGAATGTCAATGAAAAAAAGGACATCTGCGGCTGCGTGGATCTTTTTTTTTTGCTCTTCACCGATCTTTAGTGGTGAAAACAGGACGACTGCGGACGTGTAAACCTTTTTTTGCTCTTCCAATCAGTGTTAAAATTTAAAATTTTTTCACATGCGGCCGTTCGTATAAACAGTATTGTCCACCCCTGGTGTATCGAATTTCAATAATTTTGAATTTATAATCATCGAGAAAATACTTCACAAAAAGTGGTTTATTTTTTCTAAGATACCCGATACATAGAAGACAAAGTTTGTATAAAAATTCTCGCCCCCCTACTATTTGCCCTTTTCAAGAAAAAAATCAACGCCCATGTATTCACATGACCATACAGACGTCCAGGGGTGCAGGAACGAGGGAGCAGTATCGGATGTATCGGGTATCTTTTGATAGCCAGAAGCAGAGGTTTCATATTTCCCGAAGCTTTTCGTCTGACACTAGTCAAGGGAATCGTCAGAATAAAGAATGTAGAGCTGAAGCCGCTTATAAAAGCGCGAGAGAGAAAAGAGAAGTCGTTTCTGATTGGACGAAAAGTGTCGACCAATCAAAAACAGAAGCGCTAGTGAGAGATTTTCAGCGAGTAGACAAACTCCTTTTGCCGGCACAGGATTGGTCGAGAAACTTTGATGTAAGTGGCTTCTAAGGCAGATAGATGGAGAGCCGAGCGACCTTTTGATAGGATCGAGAATCTGTCATCGCTGTAGTGTAAGGCACAAGATTGATTGGTCAGCAGATGTTGTCCAATTGCCGAGTCGCAAATAGGTTCGTGATTGGTCAATTTGCACGAGCGATTGAAGGCCTTGCGATCTTGAGAAACTTGACCAGTTCTCACAGATTTGGGAACGTGTTGCTTAATTCTGTCCTGCAGCCGTTGAGATGTGCGACCCACGTACCGACTGTCGCAGTGGGACAGTGCCCCCCCTCCCCTCCCCCGCAGACAAATGCACAAAACTTTCGTGGTGTAAAGGTGATATACGCATAATGGACCATCTGAGAGCCTGAAGATCTTTTTTTCTCTTCACTTGACTTTAGGCCGAAAACGGACGTGATGACCTTCAAAGAATCAACCTGTCCTCCTTTTGCGCAGTGAAAACACATCTGGCCCTGCTGACATGGCTTTAAATTGCCCACCCCCCTACGCCCATGTTGTTGAGCAAATGAAGAGGTTTCATATTTTGGCTATCTTAAAATTTTGTACCACCTCTCGAGTGTTAAGCAAATATTTAAGCCTTCAGATTAGGTCACAGTCACTGGAGGGGGCATACAGGTAGCAATTTCAAATCTCAATGACCAGGGTTACTGCAGTAGGTCTATTCTTAAGGTTTTGGTTATTTTGTGTAAGCATGTGAGTAAAAATTTCTGGGTTACATAGAGCATTTCTCATAACTTCTACAATTTGCGTTTTTATTACATCATTTTCATCAATTTGGTTGTCAATCCCAGCAAGTAGCAATGAATACAGGCGAAGAAAATCAAGCGCATATATTCTGCTTTCTTTTTTGACACAAAGTTCCGGTCTTGAATCTTTTTATACAGGAGGCTTGGACTAGGACAGTGGACTTGTGCTCGACAAAAACCGAGTCAAATGGTGTCGATCGCTCCAAGCAAACCCAAGTCCGCTGCATTTACCAACACTCAGGAGCGTATTTAGGGGGGGGGGGGAAGCAATGTGCCGTGTCTCTGTCTTGTGCCGTTCCCTTGACTCTGTCTTTTAGTAAAAAAGAACAAAATCAATGCTGCCAAGTGACCGAAATATGCCAGATTTTTTTGATGGTTTCTGTAGCTTATGGCCAGGGACAGATAGGATGAGGGGAATGCATCCTCCCGACAGCCATTTTCAAAACTGCTTTTGATGTATACAGTTTTTCCATAATTTCAAAATTCTTCAATAGCGATAAGCCTTTCGCCTTAAGTACGCATAATCGAAAATGTGCGAACAAAATGCATCATATTTGGCGAAGCACTTAAAATTTGGGTCAAACAATTTAAACAAAATTTGCGTGAAAATTATTCAAAAAACACTAAAATAGCCATTACAGCATGCAAATTTTCAAAATTTTGTCCGGGGGGGCATGCCCCCGGACCCCCCAAGAGCCTTTCTCATTTCTCAATCAACTTCAATTAATTCTTCCAAAAATATACGCTTAAAGAAAATGTTAAAATTATGGCCTCCTTTTAAAATTTCTCGCTACGCCACTGCCAACACTGCTTCAGCAGTTAGATTACCCTGTTGACCAGTTATTTTAGTAGACCTATGTATGCGACATACTTACTACTCTGGCTCTGTTGAAAATTAGTTTTTGTTTGACGGTATTAAAAACAATGTTGATGATAATTGACTGTACGTTGCTATTAAAAGTGCCCTTCTAAAAAGCTGCCCACTCCCCACCCCTAACCTTTACGACGTTCCGGCACCCCTGCATATATGTGGATAGATTGAGGGCTATTATCCACAAATTCAAGTTTTTTTAAAATATTTTAGAGACCTGGCATGGATCCTCAAATATACATAAACCAGGTACCGGTATGCATATGTACCTAAAATCAGGGGAAATTGTAGAGGAAAATAGTTTTTTTAATGCATCGGCCCCTTTAATTCCAATAAAACTGTTTGTAGGGGTCTCAGGGGGATTCTTGAAATCGGCCTAGTCCATGTGAACGTATTTCGTAAAAGGTTTGCAAGGGGGACGTGAGCATTGCAGTGACTTAATGATAGAACGTATTTTTTGAAATCTTTTTTTCGTTTAACGTCAAAACGTGTTTCCCCCAAACAGCTGCATCCTTCCCATGTCGATTAAGACATTGCAAATAAATTGTTACATTTTCTGCATGTTTTTTGAAGCGTGGGAAGTGCCTTATAAGGCATCTCCGAAGTTCGGTCCCCCCGACATTTGTGAGGGCCCCACAATATTGCTGCAGCCTATAAGACTCACAATTACAGGCAAAAAATTTCAAAGAAAATTTCGTCGAAAAGTTGCTGAAAAAGCACTATAGTTGCAATTACATGATGTAAATTGCAATTGAATTTTCAAAAATTTTCCGGGGTAGCATGCCCCCGGACCCCTATGAACTCATCATTAATATTTATTCCGCTTAAAATTTGCTCTGATTTTGCCACACATCGAGAGAAACTGCGTGTTCGAAAGTTGGGGGCGCCCCTCCTGAGGAAATTTCTGGATACGTCCTGTCAAATAATGCAGCTAATGAAAAAAGTTAGCAACCGAGTCGAAAAAGCGCGAAACTGCCCAAATGCTTGTAGATATCAAAAGGTCCCATCTGAAGCTTTTTGGGGCAAGGGGAGGTAACAGTCTTCACACGGCACTGGTGGTGGGGCGTGGACAAAAATAACTTACGCCAAAGGGGGCCGTGACTGAAAAAGTTTCAGAAGATGTGGTATAAAATAATAGATTTTTTGCATTAGGCTATACTGGGCTCCCCCAGTTCGAATTTTACCTAGGCACCCCTGGATTTTAGGTAAAACATATGCCGGTAGTCCGCTAAACACTTGCTCGGTGAAACCAGAGAGTGTTCTTAAGAATTAAAATTTAATAAAACTGAGTATTCTTCACGTACCACTACCAGTTGTACACAGAGATGATATAGGCCTACCTACTTATCTCATAGATTTGTTCTTATTTTGAGAGGTGCATCTTAGAAAATATTATTGTCCTTGCTTTTCAGAAATGTCCTTAATTTTGGCTTGCGTCTTTATTTTGTCTTATCGGAACTTCATATGTAGCGTCCGCGCCTCCCGTACTGTCACTGGCCGTGATTTGGGAGTAAGCCAAGCGGCAAATAAGCCACACACAAGTGTTTCGTAGGCTGGTTGAGCGTGTTCGCCACCCAGGAAACACGTGGGTGGACTGGGTTTGTCCTTGTTGTTATAAGTAGCGGTATACTGTTCCTTACTTTCCGTTTTAACCTACTTATAATTTCAGAAGCGACGCAATTCCTCCTTGACGTAACTCGGCTCCTGATGACCTCATGGGAAAAAGCAGAAATCAAACCCATTAATTCATCAAGTCACAATTTATTACAACTACTTTCATGTTACTCAAATAGAATATCCAGTTCTCTTATTCCAATAGAATTCCGGTTCCCTTATCAAATAGAATTTACGGTTGAATGAACATAGTCAACACTAAAAAACCTAACTTTCCCGACGTCGCTTGTATTCTCCCCCCTCCTTTCTATCTAACAGAATAACTACAGTCCTACTGTTGCGAATCTCCCCAGATGCAGTACGTAAAATCAGTGCATAAAATCTCAAACTACGTAAGTGAAATACTAACCTATAAACCTACACAAGCAACGGTTCTAGACTAATACAACCAGATAAAATAAAACACTTGACTGAGAACTAACTTAACTAAGGCTAGCACATCATTATTTATGGGAGTCGGTAGTGGTAACAGAGTCTGGTCTCGCCTTCCCTTCTTCATGACTAACGCACGATGCCACTGCTGCTTACGCATCTGCCTTCGTCAACCACTTATTAGTCTCGACAGCATTGGCGTGATACTTCTTCTTGAATACAATCATCCAATCGGTTTTGACTGCGGTCACTCACGATTTCATATGCATTGTGACCCACGGACACGTGACCACTGACCAGTTGTTTACCAAGTTCGGTTGACGTCAAAGTTTTAGCATCGCAGAAGCAGCTAGCATAATGCAGGCCTATCCATCAGAGAGTAGCGGATTAACTTTCATGAAAATCCTAATCCGATCCAAATCCAAATAGTTAAATCCAAATCCAAAAACTACAATAAAATAAATCCAAATCCGTGTTACTTTATTATATGCTATTATTTCATGCACTGTGAAAAAACTGCCATTGAACTGGCGACTTAGCCGAAGTCGACTTAGGCAAATTCTACTGCATTAATACAATTAAATCCTAATCCAAATCCGCAAAAAAGAAAATTTTAAATCATGATTCGTGAAAAACTTAAATCCGGCTTTTTAAATCCAAATCCAGGCTACTCTCTGGTATCAATGGTAATGAGATGTGGAGTCTTGCGGAGTTGTGATTAAGGATTGGAGTCGTAACTGCAGATTGCAGGTCTAATAAGGGATTTGATGGCGAGCCCAGTCACTCAAACGCCATACATAAACCAAGCTTTGTGTTATTTGACTTGCCTTATTTTTTGTCTTACCGTTAAAGCGTTATTGTGACATCATAAAAACAACACAATTTTATATGGAACACAAAGAAGCAAGGCGTAGATTGACATTCATGCTGTGTAGGTAAGATGGGAAGATGTTGCATCTTTGACTCAATAATACCAGTTTAATTATTTTCCCGGTCGTCCTGCCTTATTTTGGGTTCCAGATCAATGAAATCCCTTCGACCAGTAATTGCTTTAAGCAGGCTTTACACAAAATACAACGCAATTTACGCAAGTAAATTACATACGAAAATGTATTAAAATACGTGCGCAGATTTCAAACTGGGGTACGTAGATGCAAAATCGGACGCAATCGCATTTTGTGTAAAGATCCGTCAGGTTTGTTCATCGAAAATCGCACGAATATGCATGAAATGCAAAATCGGGTAAAAATCGCATTCTGTGTAAAACAACTTTTACCTTCCACTTTGCTTGCGGATAAAGATAAAGGGGGCCCCACGTGAAGTTTTCGGGGGGGGGGGGCCAGTTGGCCTAGCGCCGGCACTGACCGTGTGATCAGTCATGCTTTTTTTGTTTTCGTTCAGTTTAGTTGGTGAAAGGACGTCTTTTTTATGTTCAAAGATATATCCCTGCACGGCGCAGTTTTCAGTTAGCCTATTTCATTTTTATACCCGGGAAACTTTCAGTAGTTTTTTGCTTTTGAAAGACCTGAATCCCTCGCTATTTTTACCCGAACCTACCTACCTTTCTCTTCCTACCTATTTTCCCCTTGGTTTTAAGTCGCCGTGAGAGTTTTTAGTTCGATCAATTTATACAGAGTCGTTCTACTTGTTCTTCTCTGAGGTTCAAGTTCAGGCAGCTAGTGGACTGATCTGCAAAAGGTGAAAGCCCAGACGCTCCTCTTCGGCCCCGTGTTATAGGCAGGATTAGTCTATAACACTTGTATTATTTTGCTATGAAATCAGTCTTGACAACACCCAGTCTTTGCATTTAACAATTTTTTCGTGATTAATTTAAAAAACACTTTTGCATAATCAATCTACTAAAATCACTAAATTTGCTTAACGCCCATTCTGGAGACTTTTTCTTGGTGCATATGTCCTTGCTGATTGGAGGCCATTGTTACCACTCATCCTGTTTCAGCAAGAGTGGAAGTCGCCATCCGTCCATTTATTGATGCATTAAATCACAGTGTTAGTTACATGAAAGGAATCAATCAGTTTTACCGTTAAAATTAAACGAAAGTGCTTCTTACGCAACCACTCGTAGATGAATTTTTCAAAAAAGTTACCAAAATTGGTCGCAATTTTCGTTTTCCGCTTGTTACTTTTTTCGTGTTGAAAAGAGAAAAGTTTCTTCCTAGCACAGATAGAAACATGGTATTTCCGCAGAGTTTGAACCATATGCCATTACTCTCCGACTAGCGGTTAACGAGATACAAGAATTACCCCTAGCGTCATCCGTCGCGATAACATTTTGGGGGGTAGCCGGCTGGAAAATGGTGGGAACCCCCAAAAAACAAATTTTTAAGTTTTGGACCATTTATCAGGATTTGAGAACTTTTTTTTTCGATTTCCAAAAAAAATTTTTTTCACTCTACCCTGAACATGAATGGGAGTATGAAGCGGTGTGTGGGTGTATCAGCGGTGTACTGTATATTTGTACATAGTTCTGCTTTTTGGCCGACTTTCAGGTAAGACAGCCTTGCCGTCTAAGTGCCAATAGTTCTTGTTTTAATGTTTATGTCCGTGCAAGCCACAACACTGAGGGTTTTGCTGTCTTTCTTCTTGTGAATTAATAACAGGAGTCGAATTCAACTTTATAAGCAGCAGGTCCGTCGGACCGACTGTTGCTAATATCAGCTTGCCCGAAAAATAAACTGTCCGCGGTCAAACCGGCTGCAGCTAGTACCAACTTGCCCGTAAAAAATGAGCGTGCGAAATCACTCATTTTTAAAGAGTAAAACACTCTCCAAACAAAGTCAGAAGTGGGCTCAATTTCGTTGATAACGAAGTTAACTTTTTCGTTAACTAGTTCAGGGGTGGGCAAACTACGGCCCGCGAGATCATTTCATGCGGCCGGCGGGCACTTCCAGAAAGATGAACCTTGTACTCTAGTGAAATTACATGGAAAATAGAACATTTGCGGTCGTAATGACCATAGGCGCACGCAGCGGGGGCCACGGTGCCATGCCTCCCCCTTGGCCCTGTAATAAGGTGCTAAAACCCAACTTTCAGTTTATAATTTCTTTAGCTAATAATGGTTGCAGCCTCCTTTTGCTGATTTTAGCCAAGCCTCAACTCTTAGATATAAGCTGCGGAAATATTTTTGCAGTGTCTATAGTGACTGCACTTAATGCATGCCCTTTTTCGATAAAAAGTGTGCTAAAATGAGTGTTTTTTATGTGAAAATTCGCTGGCGGCTGCGCCCCCAGACCCCCTTGGTCTCCAGATACTGGGGGTTTATCCCCAGGCCTCCGGTGGAGTCCCCCTCACCCCTTTGCCAAACCCGTGGATGAGCCACTGGTAATGACCTTTGTTACTTTCCTTTTCCAAAGCAGTGCGGCCCTCGGCTTCAAAATTTTTTCCAATGCGGCCCTTCATGCAAAAAGTTTGCCCACCCCTGAACTAGTTAATTTGTTAAATTTCTTTTTGAAATTAACGGATGATAACTTCCGTTAAATTTTTGTAAACGCATAGGTCTCTTATTGTCGGTTAAGTTTAACATCGATGAACTAGCAAAGTACGACCAATAAGGTCAAAAAGCGAGATATAAACAAATCATATTGCTTATGAGCAGAAAAATTGCTTATATGCTCACGCAAACGTTGATATTAAAAAATTCAAGCTTTTTTTTAAAAGAAATGCCGTTTAAAGTCAAAATTAACGATTCAACGAATTTAATTAACTTCCGTTAATTGGAGGTGAATTTCACGAATTAACGTTAACGGAGGTACGTAACTGCGTTAACGAAGCTAACATTTTGCATTAACTTGACCATCTATGCAAAAAGCACTTATTTTCGCTTTTATCAAGCTCTACATTAAATTTTTCAGCGCTTTTGGAGTAACAAAATTGCGTGTGTTCGATGAACTAAAGGACTAAATTATCACTTACACGAGATTTCCACGCTTGCGAAATTTCCCGCTAACAGCAACTGCGCCAGTCCTACGAGCAAGTGAAGAACGTAAACAACATGCGAGAGTCGATTTTACATGAAACATAAAACTGCGCCGGTCCGACGGGCAAGAAAAAAATGAAAACAACTTGCCCGAGGCGATTTCGCGGTCTCGGAACGACGGGCAGGCGTTAATTTCGAACCCTCAAAATCTGTTGGTTTGGCCTCTCCGGCAGGATTAGCTAATATTTAGTGGTGTTACGCAAGGATGAAGAATTATCAAATTATCGATTTGTGCAAGTAAAATATCAGTCTCACAGAGTGTTGCCTTTATCAGCGTTTGCAATCGATTAACGTCAAGCTGCGAAAGCCCCACAATCTAATTTCAAATGTGCCGCTTCCTAATCTCTTATGGAAAAATTTTTATTTCTGCATCAGTCAAAACGAAACGTAACAAAAGCCGATTGGTCTAAGGGACCACTGGTAAAACACTTTTATTATGGGCATCACGCACCTTGCCCATTCAAAGTTATAGAGTGCAAAATTCAATCTTTAATAAAACATTTCTGCACATTCGTTCACACAAGTTGGCACTTTCAAACATACGTTGCTGATGATGGGACAATGTCTTTACATGTTGTTGGAGAACGCTGAAGATCGTGATTGGTTTCACCATCTACGGTTTACTGTCATAATTCGACATGCTGCCAAAACCAAACTTGAGTTGCAACTACAGCAATCTGTTGAAAATGAAAGTGACCTCAGAACGTTTTGATTGATGCAGCAGTCAGTCACTTACAGTATTTCACAAAGCAAAAGATTGCCGTTTTCAGCGGCAGCAAGTAATACATTTGGCAAATTTCAATCGCTCACACGCGTAGTATAATTGCATACGTCCTCAGAAGAACAAAATTTAAATCATCAGCTTCATAAGCGTATGCTTATTCATCACAGGACGCAAATATGCATCGCAAACACAGATGCTAATTTTAAAAGGGGCTTGCAAATTCGAAGCATTTTTACTCGTGTTAGAAGTTCCTTTTCACTTTTCGAAATCAACTTTGAACTTTCCCATAAAAAACAGAGTTTACAGCCCTCATTTCACGCAAAAGTAGGTTTAAATCTAAAACAAGATTGTAATACTTACCAAAAATGTAGCCACTTTCTTCTGCAAATATTTGCACTGAATAAATCTGAGAATTGAGTCTAAATAATTAAAATTTGATAAATGCTAGCACAAGCATCTATTTAAGGCATAGTCTTTAAAAGTATGCTAATAAAACTAAAAATTAATGCAGTAGAACTCGTCTACAACTCTAGGGGATCTGAAAAAATCTGCAGTCATAGCCGAATTGCCCCAAATCGCCCTAAAACCGCTTTTTTAGCTTAATTACGGGACCTTGTAATTTTGTGAAATGACCGGCCGGTTGACGTAATGGTAACGACATCGCTATTGGTGCAGGAAACCTAGGGTTTGTTTCCCTGGCCACTCAAATCGGACACAGTGTTGACAGCGGCTCGCCACCGCTGCGAGGCTTCTTCTGTGTTGCCCAGGCGCAAAGCCGAGGAGATGGGTCCCGCAAACTCGTTACACGCTTCGGCGTACTACGACGTGAATAATGACGATTTGATTTTTTTTAATCGTGTGAGGTTTATTGTCTCATGAAAACAAGAAAGTCGTCTCATGATTGCTTCTTAAGTATCGGAAAGCCGTTTTATCAACAAAAAACTAACCGTTTTGTCTCAGCGCGATACGTATCATCTGACAACTTTGCTGTAGCGAAATTAGGTTAGGTCGCAAGACAGAGAGAAAAGTGTGAAATTAGAAGTAGCAATTCATAGCCTCAACGTCAATAGGCGTCTTGCGCACCGAAAGCGCTTGATCATTTGTGCAACATAGGGGTTGAATGCCGTTAAAAGCGAACAAAACAGTCTGGGGGATAAAATAAAGGTGCCGTTATAAGCGATGCCGTTACAGGCAAACTGAAACGTACACAAAAGATGGGAATTTTGCCGAGACCAAGCGAAATGTGACGTTGTAAGCGAATTGATGTTACAGCCGAAGCAGTTATATACGAGTTATACTGTATTATGCAAATTTACTTGGAAGTTTTTTCTCGTTCTTCCGGTAATTTACAATAACCTCAACCAAACCTAGTCAGGTTTTATATTTGTTGACGTTTCGTTGGTACTGACGACCAACATCATCAGAACGATAAAGCGCTACGAGTTTTAACTAGGGCCCACTAAAGTTAAAATTTTTTCAGGACCTTGTTACATGATCAAATGTGCACTAACGTTTGTTTCCGGTGTTCAGGAGTCTGTTTTGGTAGAGTTTATAAGTCAAAATAAAGTCAAATTTTTGCATAACGTCAAAAGAATGCTAAAACAAGCCAAATCTTCTATAGCGAAAGTTAGGCTAACTTGCCAGGAATATCCGGATGAGGTTTCGGCAACTCCTGCCGGCGATTTGCGATGCAACCTTTGCGACGTGTTAGTCAAATGCGACAAAAAGTTTTTTGTGGAAAGCCACCGAAAAAGTAAGCAACACCAAGGAAAATTGGAGACGAAGAGCAAATCTCAAAGTAAGCAAACCTTTTTACATTTCGATCAAGTAAACTTCAAGAAACAGGTTGTTTCTTCATTCTTAGCTACAAATATCCCACTTCATACACTGAACCATCCTTCTTTGAAGTCTCTGTTTGCTAGAATGGGAAAAGTATTGCCTTCGGAGACTGCAGCCCGGGCATGTGTTGCTAAATTGGCATCCCAAAAAGAGGAACAAATTCAAGAATTACTTCGTGACAAAAAAATTTTTTTGTGGATGAAGCAGAGATTGCTAAACAAAAGTATATTGGTGTGCTTGCGGGCAGCTTAGATGCTCCAAAGCAGACATTCCTCGTTAATTGCCATCCACTCGACAGCGGTCACAATGTTAATAGCAGTATTATTCTGCACACTATGGATGACATATCGCGACAACTTGAAATAAAACGAGAATTTTTCATTGTTCTTGACTGATGCTGCTCGGTACATGTCTTCGGCTGGAAAGACATTAAAGGAATTATACCCTTCTTTGATGCATGTCACCTGCGTTGCGCACTTACTACATAACTGCGCTATGCGTGTGCGTGCTCATTTTAAAAATATTGATGAAGTAATAGCAACGATCAAGGAAGCAACAATCAAAAACAAAGATCGCAAAAAAGATTTTCATGATGTTGGTCTGCCATCTCCTCCTGACCCTGTAATTACAAGATGGGCAACTTGGCTTAGAGCTGCCTTATATTATAGTGAGAACCTTCCAGCTGTTCGTACCATTATCAACAATTGGACAAGTGCAGGCCTCTTAGTCAGCAGAGCAAAAGACGCTATCAATGTGGAAGGTTTGGTGTCGGACTTGGTTGAAATAAATCAATACCGGACTCTAGCAGCCAACGTAGAGTTCTTAGAAGGAAGTGCCTGCACAATAACCAAAGCTTACGGACTGCTAAAGAATATGCAATTCGATGATGATCCTTGCGCAATTAAACATTACATTAACAAACGACTATCCAACTCTGATTTAGAAACAATAATATACTGTACCAACTTGACAATTACCCAACAAGCTACGCACTATTGCAAAAAGCCCAGCCAACCTGTGCTGCTGTAGAGAGGTCGATTTCTACGCTCAATAAATTACTGAGAAAAGACAGAAACTTTGACGTTAAGAACGCAAAAAAATATATGATGCTGTATTACAATAAAACGTCCTTGTAATTATGCGGCGTGGCTTTCGTTAAAAAAATCATAGACGTACTGTTAGCATACAGTACAGTTGCGATAGCAACGCAATTTTTGTATTACACACTAATTGATACCGGTACACACAATGGCTTGTTATCCTAGGTTTTAACGTCATGCGTCGCTTTGTTGCATTAGCTTCAACACTGAGTAATTGAGAAAATGTTCGAAGTAGGCTACCTATTTCTTTAAAAACTTACGTGAATTGCAGATTATAAAACATATTTAATTAATAAAGTGCAACAAGACATAAATAATACGCGGAAGCGGTTAAGTCAAAATGAAGTCAAAAATGTTTTTTTGGGTCAAAAAAAATGGCCCTAGTTATAACACTACACAGCAGTTTATGAGCGACAACAAAAATTAAGGCAGAATAGTAATTATTACGTCACAACATGCGTACATAAACAATTGAATAGCATAAGAGAAATATTACTTGTATGAAATGAATGATTGTAACTTATTTAAAGCAAAGAACGGTATATTAAGGGAAGGGATTCACCATCAGATCGATTCAAAACTTAGGGGTGAGAGTGGATAAAACAAGATTCAGCAGTTAGTCGTTTAAAATAATCGGTTTTAACTTTTATTATCCTAGGTTTACTCCATCCTATTAAATGATCATTTTCCATAGGATGTTCGCAAAGAACTGAGTTTTCTGGTTTTAGTTGTCTGATGGCTCGATGATGTTCTTTTAATCTAGCGTTCAAGTTTCGCTTGGTATGGCCAATACACACAAATTCGCAATTGTTGCATGGAATTTCGTACACTAAACAGTTGATTTCATCTGTATTTATACTGTATTATGTAAAAAAAGCCATTACCGAGCTCATTTGACTTGGTTCAAACTGGCTTCTAAATTTACTTTAGCCTTGCCTTTGCACCCTCATGGTAGAAACACAAGGGCTCTAGCGAATAAACAAGGCAACTAAAAAATGAAACATTGCATCAGGCATTCCATTTTTTACTCACTTTTTAGGAGTAAGAACAACAGCATGTTATTGTTTATACAATACACAGTAATGTTACGACTTATTACCAACATAATATATAGGGATAACCACAAAAACACTTTTTTGTTATAATTTTACACACTGGTGCAACATTTTGCATTATGTTTTTCAACACATCAAATGGTGCCAAAAGTATCAATGTCAAAAACTTAACTAATTCAAAACTCTTACCTTAAGCTTTTGATCCCAGGGAATTGCGTTTGACATTAATTATCAAACACCAACCATCACCGTTGGTTGCTTATCTGAGGAAAATTTAAAATACAAATTTGAAAAATGCAACTGCTTAATCGGATTATTGGTAGCATAATAAAACAACTTTCAAGACTTGAACAAAAACTTAAGATAAAATATACAAATCAAAACTAGTCATAGTTTAAGGGTTGTTAGTTCAAAAAAGGAGTTATATATATACATGATTAATAGATCATTCACCAGACTGCAGGGACAAAATCATGTGCTTGTTGTTTTGATCGCGCTTTACTTACATTTTTTATTTTTTCTACTATCACACTTGGTGCTGGTACAGTTATATACGCATTGTTCTGGTGGGAGAAACTTCTAGTTTTTTTTTGCTGACATCAGAACCAAAAATATATGAACAAAGATTTTTCAGGATTTGATATTAACTCATAAATCAACACCAAGTTTCATCTCTAAAAAACAGCTCAAGCATATGATACGAAGAGCATATTATTGCCAACATATTGAACTGGCCAAGAGTACAAACACATTGGTCTGACATCGACGTCTAACAACATTATTTATTATATATAAAATACATCTAATGATGATTTATGTCCTCAGTTCATTTGTAATCATTGAAGATCAGAAGCTAATACAAACATCATAGGACGCCCAGATCTAATACCTGTCTTCAGAATTGTAAGTTGCATGCACAAAAAACATATATACAAATGGTGATGGTGCGGTCAATGGATATTTTTACTACCATGCCACAAATTAAATATGGCTAAAAATTGTTAAGTGCAGCAGCAACTGAGGATGCATGGATTTATACACACCAAATTACTTCATCAGAGTTTTTGTGCACACCGGCCATTAGCTCAGTTGCTTAGTGCACACGTTATCGGTGCGGGAGGTCTGGGGTTCAAATCGGCACAGTGCCACCAACGGCTCGCCACCGCTGCGACATAGCCCAGGCGCTAAGCCGCGGCGATGGGCACCACAACTCGTTACACGATTCGGCTTAATACTGCGAGTATAATGAAGACTTTTGTCTCTTCAGCTGTGCAACGAACTCTTGACAAGGGTTATTCTTCCATCCCCAACTATTGCTTTAATCTACAACTGTTTCTTCAGATGGAAAACTGCCTGATACTTAATCCACCTGACCACTATTCTAACAGAGTTGTGGTACCGGTATTTGAAAAACTAGAGAACGACAACCTATCCCTCCCATTTTCACGTGAGGAAGGGTTGGTTGATTACATCGTATGGTTTGGCTGCATCTCATCGCACGGTAGTATTAAAGTGCTTCCTACAAGGAGCTCAATTTGAAACCACAAAGCATCGGACAACCTGATTTGAAGTCGCAGATCAAGTCAGTGTTGGTTATCTATCTATGTTGGCATAATCCAACTCTTATGATTTCATAATGAACATCAGCTTAAGGAGTCCGATAAATAATTGTGCTGTTGCTACGCTAACCATTCATGGCTAGTGTCGTGTTGGTTATTATGGTATACTCATGAGAGCTGATAAGCTTGAAAACGCATCTAAACCTATAACAAGTGTTAGTCTGGTGGAATCGTGGTCAGGTGGATTAATTATCAGGCAGTTTTCCATCTGAAGGAACAATTTTACATTGAAGCAACAGTTGAGGATGGAAGAGTGATTCGTGTCAAGAATTCGTTGCACAACTGAAGAGACTAAATTCATATAAAGTCGAAAGCATTTGCTCCAATGAAGATTCTGATTTTTGAGTTTTTGTGCATAATATTGAAAGTTTACTTTTCAATCAAACACTACCATACATAGGCCTCGATTTTTTCTTAATAAAGGCTAATAGCTGGGAGGCGAGAATGTTTATATGAACTTTGCTTTCTATTAATCGAGTGTCCCGGAAAAAATGAACCACTTCTGGTAAAGTATTTTCTCGGTGATTATAAACTTAAAACTCATCCTTAAAATTATTGAAATTGTATACACAGTAATCCAAGTACTGGTACATCATTTATAATATATACACTTTTACATATTAAAAAAAAATAATCATAGGAAGGCCAGAACTGAAATGAAGAAAGTAATTGCAAAAGCCATTACGCAAAAAGCGGAAAAGATGAATGTGCTATGCACCAAACCAAACGGCGTTTTCAAGTTTGTGAAGTTCATGAGAAAGGAGGGAAGGGACATAGAAGGTGGAGGTTGTATGAACAATGAAGATGGAAAACTTGTATATACTCAGAAAGATCGTGGAAAATTATGGAAGAAACACATGGAAAAGATCATGAATGAAATTACATGGTAGAAGCAGAAATGGTTTAAGGAATAACTGACGAGGTGATGGAAACTATAAATGAGATAAAGTTGGGAAAGGTAGCTAAACCCTTAGAAGTAAATATGGATATGATAATAGCGAATGGAAAGTTTGGTATTAAAGAGTAATAAAGAATTTTAGTCAGAGAATGCTTGATGGGAAAGGTATGTCAGAAGAATAGAAAACAAGTGCGGTTGCTTCAATCTTTAAAGGAAATGGGGATGTGATAGATTGTGGGGCATACAGAGGAGTAAAGCTGCTGGAGCATGCAATGAAGATAATGGAGAGAGTGCTGGAGAACAGAATAAGAGGATTAGTAACGATAGATAACATGCAATTTGGTTTTATGCCTGGAAAAGGCAGGACTCATGTGTTGTTTATTCTTAGGGAGAACGTGAAGAGTTTCGTGGAAGAGGGAAAAAGCTGTAGCCTACATGTGTTTTGCGAAATTTAAGCTGTACATGTGTTTTATGGAATTGAACCGAATTGAAACATAGTGATGATGATAAAAAATTGGCAGAAAAAATTAAAAATGATAATTCGAAAAATTCAGTATCACGAGCAAATAGTTGTTTATTTTGACAATATATGCTCAATGTGACCTCCATATACTTCTAGAACTAAACAAAGGTATTTCTCTTATCTTCTATAGATAGTTTTAGGCCCTATTTCGAATATCTACACATTTATGATGTAACAAAATGCTTATTAGACCTTTACTTACACAATTTTTCTCTGATACTTACTTTTTTGAATATCATTTTTCATTTGCCAATACTCGCATAATTTGCAACCAAGTTTTTATGCTAGATATCTAAAAGTGTAAAGAATGTACTGGGATTACTGTTTCTAGAACTTTAACATTTTGAGTTTATGATCAACGAGAAAATACTTCTACTTTTTTTGGAACACCCGATATAATAAGGAGCAATTAGCACATGAATAAGTCGTGTCATAAAAATATGCAGGTGAAATAACAATAAAATTATCTGCTTTTTTAAACTTTCATCGCTGTTTTTGAGTAAGAATGTGCAAAGTTATTTATGTTCAAAACAAGCGAACACACGGGTCTTTCCCAGTCTTCTGACGCTCGTAAAAACGCTCAGGCAAAATGGGGTTAAAAAGGATTTTTCAAGGTACTGGCACCAGTAGCATTGTCGCTAAACATGCTGATAGTTTTCTTTTTGCTTTATATACAGCGTGGGCATAATATTGCAATAAAATATCACTACAATTTTGCTTTTACTTCCGAACTGTTTTAGCTACTGCGTGTGCATTTATCTTCCAACATAGGCAGTGTTCCCTCTAGGATTTTGACTGGTGCGAATTTGCCCAAATGATAAATTTATTGAAATTTTTGCTTAAAGATCTCACTACTTTGAGGACCCCTTTTACAAATTTTTTACATTAAATTTGCTTTTCCAAGTTACAAGCTACAGTCTTGTATTAGAATATTTAAGTTCTTTGTTTAAGTTTTTCAGTTTTGCATTTTATGAAATTAATTTCTGGTTTAAAATCAGTAAAATTTGCCCAAAAATTTTGCATTTTTCACAAATTTCTCACTCTAGAGGGAACACTGAACATAGGTATCAACACACCGTGGGAGCCAGACATTATGTTGCCCCGTTTTGATATTAGAGCAGAGGGTGCAGCTCCCTTGCCTTTGCCAGATTGATGCCTATGCGACCATAATCTGATAACGGATTTGCATGTTAACTAAATATCACAAATTAGTAATGCAAAATACCACCAGACCCATTTACACTCATGGCATATCATCTGTCACAGTCCCACAGACAGATAGAGCTACATTTCTACATGCTTTCATTATCTCAATCAATGAGATCCATTACAAAGTAACAGCAGGCACTTGAATATAAAACTCCAGTTTGCTTTTACCTGTGAGCCTTTGTCATCTTTTATCAGCCAGCAATTTTGGTTTCGCCACGATAAAAACATTACCCAGTATCTGTAAAATCACACATTTTCATAATGATAAACCATTTACATAACCTACAATACAGTTACAATTGACAACTGGTATGTACTAACCTACAAACAGATTAACTTGGGGAAACAGGGAAACGCATAGCCTACCATACGTATACATAGGCTACCTGACAGGTATCATGCGATAGACTACCAGTACCAAGAGTCTGGCAAAAATGTGAAAAGCTGTATCTACTGAGGCAAACAAATAGATTAAAGAGTTATTTTGATCTAATAAACAATCTAAAAGCAGACTACTGGTAATAAACTAAAACTGATGATAACAAGGCTTGCAATCTCAAAATAACTTAAATTATCACAATTTTGTTTCAAAGGATGCTCTCAAACTCTTGTTTTAAAACAAGTGTTAGCGAAACCAATGATTTAATCTAGCTTAATTTTTCTCCAAAAAGACAGTCTTTTCAGATTTATATTAAGCTTAGGCACTAGTTTAGACTGCATTTTATATTAAAATAGAAGATTAGCCATACCTATACTCTGTCTAAATGTAGGTACAAATATTGGTGGGCTTTGGACCCACAATTTTTGGTTTTATCTTCTGCATCATCAGATCATAGCCTAATCAATTTCTTAATGTCCAGCATCATAGTGAACACATATTTACGACATTAAAAAATTGATTACATGTGATGCAAAAACTAAAATCAAGGGCCGAAGGGCTAAAGCCCACTAAAATTTGGACATGTGGACATGGTACTACCATACTGGTAACCTGTACAGAAGTTCTACATTTACCCAGTCCACATCTGCATATGTTTAATTCAAGTGGGCCAAAAGCCCACAGGGATTCTGCATCATATTCAAATATTTGACGTTTTTTAATTATGACCTCAAAAATATAATTAGGCTATGATGCAAAAAGTCCATGGGTTCTTTGGCCCACTTACATTGGACAGGGTGACTGTGAACTGGTGATCGGTGTACCGGTGCTAGTACAACACAGGTTACTGCATTAAATAGTGAGCTTTCATATTTGTCAAAAGTCTAGAAATCGTAACCGCTTGCTATAATTTGAAATGGCAAGCATATTAAATCATAGGTAACCGGTATGTCAGAAAACAGCAGAGACCAGTAGTCCAGGTTAGTTATTCAAATTGAAGAAAAACTCTTACTTTTGCGCTTTTGTGGGAAAACCATCCCTTCTCCACTGTCACACAATGATTGTGGGATCATAAAACGACAATAGGTACAAGCAAACTTCGCGATTCACAGATTCACATACACCAGCAACATCACTTCCAGAATCACGTACAAATTCTGACCAAAGCTCCGCCAAAATTCTTTCCATTTCTTCAAGGTCTACTGCTTCACCACGTGCCTTCTTGCTACTGCCACTTGGTGGATATATCGCGTATCGTTGTTTCCTAGGGAGAAAGGGGGTGTAACCATTAACCCAAAATTGTGCATTCTTTGACGGGCGGGCCGAAGCCAGGGGGGCTGCTCGGGGATAACCCCCTCCAAAATTTATTTTAGTCCTCTCAAAAATACTTATGTCGAAATAATGATGGCATGTAAATCCAACGGTTTATAATTTTTAATTGTTTTGAAATTACAGCGTAAGACAAGAGTTAGGTTAAATCTCAAATAACATGCTTCAGTTTTAATGGGGCTGCTGCTTGACTCGAAGATCTTTGGTCCCTTCGCAGCTGCCTGTTGCCAATATTGTATTTAATTGATGCCAATCTCTATATGTGTTTGTGCATTTTGCGCTACGAAATAAACCTGTTCTGTTCGGTATCAGGCACTAGAATTATCAATAGACGAAGTTTTCTGGTCTGTAGCATAATATTTCATAAAAGTAACCAAAATCACGCTTGTTTGACAGGGGTGCAAATTTATGTTGAGCATTGGGGAGATGATTTTGCAAAATTGATCATTTTTGAATATTGGGGGGGATGATTTAGCAAAATTAATCTTATTTTGATATTGTGGAGTTGAAATTGGCTCGTATAGGAAATTTTTTACTTCCATGAAATATGCTGGGGGAGATGTTGCCAGATTATTGGGGGGAAACATCTCCCCAATCCCCCTGGATTTGCACCCATGTTGATTGAATTTCCGAAAAACGTTGACAAGTCACGTGACAAATCTTGTCCTACAGACCAGAAACTTTGTCTATTCTGGTGTCTATCGTTCTTCTGTTCTGTTCAACTGCAGAGGTGCACAAGGATCCGGTAGGATTCCAAGATTTTTACCGGATCATTTTCGGATCGGACCCTAATAAATTGCCTACAGGATCCGGATAATCCGGCTTAAAGTAACCAAAAAGTACAAAAAGTTTCACTCCGATAAAGGATGTATAAAATAAAAGATTGCTTAGATTTAATGTCTTTGAATTCAATGAGTAGGTAAGTATGCTATGTTATGCAATACAAGGCAATTATAAAGACAAACATTTATGTGGATAAGCTGCTGGATCCAGATCGGATCCGGTTCCTACTTTAGAATTTTATGAATCTGTTTCGAATCGGATATTAAAATCAAGGTTTCGGATCGGATCGGGATCCAAAAAATATGGAATACGTGCACCTCTGAGTTCAAGACAACTGCTATCGATCGCTAATGAATTTACTTGATTGATCAAGTTTAAATCTTGAGAATAATTTCTGATTGCTATCCCAATACTAAAAGCGGAAGGGATTTCAATTTTCCCCGCTAAACAGACTGGTGTCAGAATGTTGTGCATTGTGCATAAACGTAGCTAACACAATTTGCATTATGAAGACACAACCGCTGGTTACAAGCAACCGCAATTGAATATTACTACGCTGTTTGACTGCAACTTCGCTGTTAAGCACGCTATCTTTTTTTGTTGTTGTTTTCTGCTTTTGTCTGATTAACACATTTGTCTTCGCTTAGGATTGTTGTAAGTTTTAAGACTATTACCAGCAGCCTACATCGGCGCAAATTTGTTAATAGGCCTACTTGCGTTCTTCGTTTTCGCGTGCAAGTTCTTTTTTCCTCCTAACTTTTTACGTCATCGGAATTGATCTGTTCTGGCTAGGCGCTTGTGTAACAATAAATATACAAAACCAGAAGAAAGTAAGTTAATTTTTCAGCCCCCCCAAAATACATTCAGCCCCTCCAAAGTGTGAAGGCTGGCTACGGCCCCGTTGAGGGGAAAATAGCAAAGGTAGCTGTATATTTTCCCTGACCACGTGTTTAATTTTCGAGGGTTTAGGCCCGCAGTTCTTGATTTTACTTTCTGCATCATAATAATTTTTTGATGTCATAATTAAAAAAAGTGATTATGACATCAAAAAATTAATTACAATGCAGAAACCAGAACGAAAAACCGCGGCCTATAGGCCAACAGCCCACAAAAATAGGACTTGGTAATGGTAACTGTAGTTTATAGTGAAACCATATGATTTTAGACCTGATGATTTTGTGATGTCAACATCGTTTTCTTTCCTTCCAATTCGACTATTGTTTTCGGTTTTCGCACAACTCAAATTAACCCCCTGCAAAGCACTGTCGTAGTCGAAAAACACTTATAGACGGATAGAAAGGAATATGAATCGAGTTTGTGTGGCTTGCTCAATTGAACAGGGAGTTACTTGACTTTCTAGACCACATAGCCCAATTGCAGCTTCGATTTTTCTTTTATATTAGTTAAGTACACGCATATGGTTAGATAATATAGCTGAGCATCTCACCCGCAAAACTAGCTACGGAGCCTAATTCACCAACCACTCCATGTGCGTTGATAGACTCTTTTTGATTATCTTGCTTGTAGCACCTCTCATTTCTGGTTTAAAAAAAGCATATTTCGCTTCTCATTTTGAAGCTATCTGACTTTTGGTATTTTCAGTTAGAGTTCCATCTTAACTGATCAGCTGATCACGCAAATGCTCACAGGCTTGATATCAAAATCAGCTTAATCTCTTTTAATCAGCTCATCTCGTCGTATGAGTATTACCGTTTAAGTACAAGAGAAGCTAATTACAAGTGGTTACGTTCCCGCCTAAGTGGGTCTCTAGCGACCCGAGCAGACTTTTCTACTGTTTCTCTTCGACTGTTTATCTTAACAGCGTGTGATTACCAGTATTCTCTTAGTGTCTAATCTTCTCCCATTTTACATTCCAACGTTTAAAATTTTTCTAACCTTAAAAAGTTATTAATGTTTTAGAGTAAAAAATCGATAGGGTCGCTAGCGACCCATGTTGATAATAGTGTAATTTTTTTTAATAGCGAGCTATTTCGTCAGTGGTAAGTTTCTGAAGTACCACAAACATAATGTTTGTATGCAATGGTGAATGTAGCAGGAGAATTCGCGTGCTTTTAGAGTAACATAGCAAGTTTTTTTTTAAGCTAAATGGTATTGAATGCAGTAAGAGCCACAGTTCAATATTAGGTCCGCAGGTTAGTCAGATTTGGAGGAGAGTGTTTCAGATAATCAAACCACCGTTGAAAACGAGTATTCTAAAGATGACATTGACCAACCATTATTATAAAAACGTTAGCATAGCTCACACAAGTATGGATGATGACTCATCTGCTGACGACATCCATAATGCAATCTGAGACAGTGTCAGATTATGAGAACTGACAACTGCAAAAAATGATTTGACTAAAAGCAGTAGGGTCGAAAGTGATGGTAAAGACCCACTGTTGGTACAACGAACGATCTTTCAGCAAAAAGCTTAACTCAATATAGAAATGGTTGTGTTTGGATTACCACACGTCCTCATCATCCAGAATTCACGGAAAACAACTTGGACAAATCACTGCAAGGCTATATTCGGGGCTGCAAAAGACATCCATAATAGAGATATGATTTTTCTTGCTTCTGATGAAGATTTGCTCAGGCAGGTTGCAGCTGTCCATCATTTGAAAATTGTGCAAGAAGAGACCTTAGAGCAGTGGGTGCCATTTGGTTGTGTGTGTGATTGATGTGCATTAATTTCAACACGAATCTCTTTGTTAGTTATCTGTGCTTATATGGCGCGTCAGACAGAGCTTCTTTTTTCAACTTTTTGGCCATAATCAGTTCGAATAAATCATAGTAAGCCAACGCTTTGATGGTGATGAAGATTATAAAACGACAGATACGTTTGCCGCATTTCTACAAATCAAAGCAGCAGAAATGTGGTTACAAAATTATCACTGACTATTCTTACTTAGCAACTTATCAAAGTGGGAACTGTGCTTATATGGCGCGTCAAACAGAGCTTCTTTTTTCAACTTTTTGGCCATAATCAGTTCGAATAAATCATAGTGAGCCAACGCTTTGATGGTGATGAAGATTATAAAACGACAGATCCGTTTGCCACATTTCTACAAATCAAAGCATCCAGTGCAAATGAAACAATTTCCAAAAGCTGCTAACAAAATTATAGCAGCAGAAATGTGGTTACAAAATTATCACTGACTATTCTTACTTAGCAACATATCAAAGTGGGAACGTAAAAGACGGCGTAACCACATTTGCACTTCTTCTCTGGATGGCCAAACAGCTGGTTTGCGCACGCAATGCGATTGGTAATGTGACATTAACCATAAACAAGTCATAGCTTTATGCTCCTACACTGCCGGTCACTCTGGTGCCTTAGAATTATCATTGCCATTGCATAGGCATCCCTAAAAACTGCATTTGTTTCAAATTTCTTGTTTTTTCTTTCTGCTATTGCAACGACACATTAATTCAATTCTTTTGTCTTATACTAGTTAGTAGAGTATCACTGTACGTCTTAAATTCGCGAACATTCGCACAATCGACAAAATATTTCATTGAAATTCCTAAAAATTCGGTCTGTTTATGATGAAGCATGATCGTGGAGGGTCAATGACAGTGAACATGCGACTTCTTTACTAATTTCGTACGCATACAGCATTGGAAAAAAAGTACGAATTGCAACCTACAGCAATAGTTTTTAACTACTGGGTCGCTAGCGACTCACATAGGTAATAGTGTTTGGCGAAACACCTGGGCGTTTAAGGGTTAAAATATCACTCCGGTTCCGGTTCAAGAAATTTAATTTTTAAAGGTTCAGTTCCGGTTCAAGACTTTTCAACAAGTTGGGTTCAGTTGCACCAAAATTTAAAGGTTCGGTTCAGGTTCAATGATCTCAAACTTAAACGGTTCAGGTTCGGTTCGGGTTCACCGAAAAAAAAAAGCGATTTTTACCGGTTTGCGGTTCGGTTCGACTCCCTGCTTGTTTCAGACCCATTGAATTTTGAAAAGCAGAATTTTACGCATCGCAGCACATGTCTAGAGGTTTTTATTAATATCTTTTCAGAATCAGCTCAGGTTCAAACATTGTTACTAAACGATTTCTGTTCAGGTTTATGTCCACAAAATATTGTAAGTTCGGGTTCACTTGCATAAAATTTTAAAGCTTCGGGTTCGGTTCAGGTTCAATGATCTAAAATTTAAACGGTTCAGGTTCGGTTCGGGTTCACCGAAAAAAAGCGGTTTTTATCGGTTCGCGGTTCAGGTTCGGGTTCGATTCCCTGGTAGCAACAGCTACTCAACTTACTTTCCAGCAACTAGTATTGCAGAGAGCTGTACTGCTCTGTACCATGAAAACATCAGTACGAAAAATAAATATTGAAATTCACCATAAACATGATGCAGAGAATCACCACACTCTCATAAAACTACCTTGACAATTTCGCATCAAAAATAAAAATTGATGTGCTGGGGGAAATTGCAGCAGCTGTACGCTGAAATCAGTCCAAAATAGAATATGTCAATGATTACACCTTAATTAAATCGACTTCCCCTTTCGCTATCTGCAGCAAAATTCTTGTTCATATAGAATCTGCGTACCTGCTGCTTATACCTGCTTAGTGCTTACACTTTATTTAATTTAAATCGATTTTAGCTTACGCTATCTTCGGTATATTCTATTCAAATAGAATCCTACAATAAATTCTATTCAAAAAGAATTTACCCAAGATAGCGTAAGGTGAAATCGATTAAAATCAAATAAAGCGTAAGCATTGACATATTTTGGACTGATTTCAGGATACAGCTGCAATTTCTACCAGCATATTAATGCACAAAGCGTAATTTTTATTTTCACGACAGCTAACAATTGGTACCCTTAACCGTCTGATACAAAACCAAACGTTTGCACCAATATAATCTATTGCTTTCACAACAAATGTTTCATCCACATTAAAAAATAACAATGAAAAAGACAGGCAACAAACGTTTGCTGCGAATATAAGACGAAGCTAAACAAGAAATATTTACTGTTCAACAAAAGGAAATTTGTTAAATGTTAGTATTCATCCATTCATGAAGGCAGGTTAGCACTTAGAAAACTATATTTCGACATGCATTGCTGTCGCATAGCAATTTTTTACTGCTCATTAAGTGGAGTCCAATTATCCACTATCGTATACAGCCAGCCGCTTGGTTCAAATCGCTGAAACCTCCATTTTCTATCAGCTAGACACTGCTCACTGCCTTCTCCTCTTAACAGTAATGGGAGCAGGGCTACCTCTTGGACGCTTTCGACCAGCTTTGGGTGTGGAAGACTTGCTTGAGTCTGGAAATAAAAAAGCAAAATAACACTAGTCTCGAACACCAGTAAGCAAAAAAATTTGCAAAAATGTAGTACTGTAATTAACACAAAACAATCGATTACCAGCAGTTAAAGCATCTTTAAAAATCCCCAATCAATCCATCCATTTATTTACCAAAAGTACGCAACAAAGCACTAGTGGAAGGACACAGCGCAAGACTGTACGGTCTCTAAGGCTGCTGCACCTCTAGTCAGAACTTTACTAATATAAGGTAAATAAATAAACGAAATTAGAAAGGCAGATACTACACACGCAAGAGTACCAACTCTTGCTGGGCGGTAACTTAATACTTAATTTTTACAAAAGAGGTGAATGAACTAAATATCAAGCTACACCAGAAAGCACGGAAACATGAAACTTTCTTCCGTCCTCTTCAGCGACGAAAACACGGCACAAAACACATAAAATCACAAAAGGTTATTTACAAACTTTACGGAAAAACAAACGAGCCAAGTCTGACAGTTCATACATGACCAAAAAAAAAATAGTGGCCTTGTACGGCTATATTAAAAATCACGAGTCATTACACAGGGTTCAAACCGAAGATTTGTAACGTTGCTTAAACGTTGAAAACGAGCAGTTTTTTTGTTCAACTGTTAATGACTCCCATACTTTTCGGCAAATATGATGCAATCTTTTTCTCCCTAACTCACTATTAATCAGGCGATAGAAAAAATCCACCTGCAGACTTTTGTCTGGAACTATAGTTATGTATTGATTCCAATTTGATAAAATAATTGTCAAATGATGATGGTAGCGTATGATTTTCGGTACTTATTGTATACATGAACTTGACGACTCCATGTTAATCACGTCCTTTAATTTAAGTGCTTGAAATTTTGAGAATAAAAGATTGACATGAGTTTTGCGATGTTGAAACAAGCAAGCTCTGATAAATTTGTTTTGTAAGAGTTCGATTTTACGCAATAAAAATTCGAGGACCTACCCAGTTAATTAGAGAGTACAAAATGGTTGAGTGAAACATTGAATAATATATAATGTGACAAGTAGATAAAGGAATGTAATGCCTTAGTTTGAAAATTAATCCACATGTTTTTGAAAGTTTTTTTTTTAGGTTCTACACATGAAATTTCCAGGAAAGTTTCTCATCTAACTGCACTCCAAGACATCTAATGCTTTCCGTTCGTTTAATTTTTACATTATTTACAGTCAAATCAAATGATGACAAGTCTATTGGTTTTCCACAAACAATCATGTATTTACATTTATCGTAATTTAAAGTTAGTTTGTTCATTTTCATCCAGTAATCGATTATTTTAATTTCTTCATTTACCAATTTTTGTAAAAATTCTGGTTGTAAGTGAGAAAGATGCAAATTTGCATCGTTAGTAAACAAAGTGTTATTAAACTTGGAAGCACTAGGCAGATCATTTACGTACAATAAAAACAGGAGTGGGCCTAATACAGCACCTTGAGGAATTCCATGGGTAAGTTTATAAAGTGAAGAAGCTTTTTGATTAATTTTGGTGCAAATTTTTCTATTCTCCAAATAAGACTTTAACATATTCCAGATTTTCCCGCGAAAACCATAATGATATAACTTTTTTAGCAAAATTTGATGGTCAATCGTATCGAAAGCTTTCTTAATATCGAAAAAAATTGCAATGTATACAATTTACGGTCAATATTTTTGAGAAACTCATCATAGCCTAGATAGTTGTTACAGGCTATTTCGCCCTTATAGCTCTTCAGGGGAAAAGAAACACCATAAAATCTAAAAACCGAAATTAAAAACATGAAATTTGTGCGAAAATCAATCTATGGTATTCTGCGTCTGCAAAGCAGCTCAAAGTCGGCTGCAAGTCATTACTCAGCACAGTAGAACTGCGCAAGGCTGCATGCCTTGTGTTGAATGTCATGTTTCGTTGTATGTGTTCTGACGCTTACCACTGGGGTGGAGTAAAAAAACTTTTTTTGGAAATTGGAGGTTGGGGGGGTCTAAAAACCTGGCAAACCACCTTAAAGCTGTGGTCACACGAGGCGAGTTACTCGCGCGAGCGACTCGTGCGAGCAACCAGAGCGAGTAATCCCTCGCAAAAGTGGTCACACGGAGCGAGTTACTCGCGCGAGTTTCAACCAGCGAGTAAAATTGCCGCGTGGCAGTTACTAAGCAACCATTCCCGCCAACACTCCCGCCATTTAAATCAATGTCGTTTTGTGAATCTATACGGTTTAAACCAATGGTTTTCAACTTTTTTGAAGTCGCGGACTCCTTAAGTTAAGCAATTTGTAGTTGTGGACCCCACAAAAATCACCAAAATCAAGCGAAAACCATTTGATACAAAAAGTCTACACGTCCGCACACGTCCAATTTTCCGGCCGAAATCAAGTGAAGACCAAAAAAAGGTCAACACGCTTGCACACGTCCAATTTTCCAGCCAAAATCAACTGAAGACCAAAAAAAAGGTCAACACGCTCGCACACGTCCAATTTTCCGGCCAAAATCAAGTGAAGACCAAAAAAAAAGGTCAACACGCTCGCACACGTCCAATTTTCCGGCCAAAATCAAGTGAAGACACACGTCCAATTTTCCGCCCGAAATCAAGTGCAGAGCAGTGCAGCATGGACCTCTAAATAGAACCTGGACTGGAAACTGAAAGCGCCACAGGACAAAGTGAGGCCAAGAAACCTAGCTGCGTGATAGCGAAATCGCATTTGACAAACGGAGGTGCGAAAGAAAAAACTTGCGCGCTTGTCCGTGTATGTGCATTTGATAACGCGTGTAAAACAATTCTTATTGCGCATGTGCGTGCGTGCGAATTTAGCAAGATACCGAGATGCATTGTTTTTGATAGTTGGCCTCATGTTGTCCACCAGTTTCCAGTCCAGGTTCTACTATTTACAAGTCCATGAGTGCAGTTCAAAAAGAAGGTGCAGACCCTTTAACTTTTGCGACCCCCTCAAAATCATTCACAGACCACTTGGGGGTCCGCGTACCCCAGGTTGAAAACCAATGATTTGGGCTAATTATTAGTCACATTCTATAAAAATGAATTGAAATTTATATCATAATTAAAAGAACATCGCAGCATTCAACCTTTTTCCTAGACAATTGGTGTGCAATAGCTCGCGGCACCCCAGCCAATCGCAAATGGCACCCGAGTGTGCCACGGCACCCTGGTTGAGAACTACTGCTCTAAGCAGTGAACCAAAGGAAAGCAGCGGTAGTTGCAGCGATGTTGATTTTGAACCATCAGCTAAATTGTTTGTATTTGAACATGGACAAAACTGCAATCGTATTATGAATTAGCGCGTTGTTGTGACAGATACAACTCTGATCGAGCTAGTGCTGCACTTGCCACGAGTGTACCGATAGATCATGGGTTAATAAGTGAGAAAGACCAAACTCTTGCCGTAGACAAAAGCAAGCTGCGGAGAGAGAGAAAAAAGAGAAGACGCGAAGTTTGAGCTCAAGAAGAAAGGTTGTTTGAGTTGGTGGATGCTATCTATGTTGATGGTAAGAAGGATGCAACGCTGAAAATTTCAAATTTCAATGGATAATACTACAAACGCATCGAACTTAAAGAACATTATACAGTAGTTGGACAGCCAGGAAAATTTCATTTAACCCACACTGCTCCTTTTAGTAGCAAAGGTGAGGACATTGCCTTATCTTCATAAGAAGAAATTAAACACATTGTTTTGGAACGTAAGTTAAAAGTGATGGAACTGCTGTTATGACTGGTCGTGTGAATGGTGCAATCAGGAGCCTAGAGAAATTACTCAACAGACCTTTGCAGCGGTCCATATGCTTGCTGCATTGTATCGAATTGCCTTTGCGCCATGTATTTATAAAACTTGATGGTAGCTCTACTCTTCTTGACGCATTTTCTGGCCCAATAGGAAAAGGCCTATCCGGTCGTGTATCAGCATGGGGAGTAGCAAAATTCAAGGCATTAAGAAATCCCAGCTTTCCTTCCTTACCAAATGCTGTTATTGACGATTTAAGCACAAATCAGTTTTATGCATATCGAATTTGCTGGAGTGTGATCTCGGGAGATGTCGATGAATATTTAAAGCTGCTCGAAGTTGGACCATTGTACCATGCCGGGTCTCGGGTGACTTAAACTGGCTTGTCGAATTTTGCGCTTATATGTTTCGTAAGAGAAGCCATCAAAAACCCTTTCACTTTAGACAAATATTTGCATTAATGTCTATTTTCCTTCATGGTTTGAAACAAAGTTGAAAAATTCATTCTCTTATAGGGCAGTAAATTTTTATGAAATAGTTCAGAGAGTCATTAGATTTCCTGATAGTGGCGTCAGAAAACAGCTTTAGAGACTTCAGAAAAAAATTCATTTTTTGCTCATCCAGAGAATGTTTCGCTCTGTATGCTAAGTGATCAAGATCAGCAAGTTCGCAGTTTGGCTGTAAACAAAATTAGCCATTCGAAATGGTCAGCCAGAAAATGAAAAATTCCTGCTGATGACTTCTCTGGTGGCTACAACTCTGATGGTGAAAGCAGCTCTGAATGTTCTGACAATCCTGCCCCCGACGTTCGTATTTTTCAAAAGCCAAAAAGTGAACGTGTATTACAAAATGGTAAGCATGAACTTGGCAAGCTTGACAGAATCTCCCATAACCATGCATAAGTCACAGGATAGCAATTAGGCAAACCCCCTTGATACTAAAACATCCATGTCATAATCAGGCGGTGGAACGCCACATCAAAGCTGTCAGTGAAGCATCAGCAGCAGTGGCAGCATTTGAACGTAGAGATGGTATGATACGCCAGAGGCTGAAGTCACGTAAGTTGTTGAAGAAACTTAGACAAAACAAAATTTTTTTCCAGCCCAACAATTACGCTCCAGCAGAGATGATTCAACACTTGATTGACAATGACAATTGTAACTGATGTACATGCACACTTATCACGCAAACTGTGATGCGCTCTGTATTTGTATGGTTTTCCATTATACTCATGTTTAGCTTGGCCCTAGCAACATGATGTCCTGTTCTAAGATTTTTCTCATGCAATTGAATATTTTTGCGTTGAGGACAGCCAAGTTTACATACGTGTTTCTAAATGGTAAAATTACATTTTATAAACTATTGCTTTAAATCAGTAAGCTACCTGTGACGAACAATCGTTTTTATCAATTACCTCACTTTTATATATTTTGGGAGAAAGTTACCACCCGCTGTTCACTGTAATTCACAGCCTTGCGCAGTTCTGCTGTGCTGAGTTGTAGCCAACTTCGAGACGCCGCACAGAGGTAGACAAGGGGCGCCTAGAAAAATTTCGGGCCGAGGGGCAAAAATTTCGTTTGGGCCCCTTGGTCAGTGGTGCTCCAAAATCAAGCGATGAGCAAAAGAAAAGGTCATAGCGTCCACAGATGTTCAAATTTCGGCCCGAAATCAAAAAAACATTATCGCCTGTGGCAAAGCTAGAAACTTTAAAAGGAGGGGATCATAATTTCCACAATTTTTTCAAGCGTATTTTTTTTCAAGCGTATTTTTTTTCGGCAGAACAAATTTAAAGCTGATTGAGAAAAACAAAAGGGGGCATGCTCCTCCGGAAAAATTTTGAAAATTTACGCAGTAATGGCTATTTTAGTGCTTTTTGAATAATTTCAGACAAATTTTGTTCGAATTTTTTGACCCTTATATTGAGTGCTTCGTCAAATATGACGCATTTTGTTCGCACCTTTTCAATTATGCGTGCTTAAGGCGTAAGGCTTATTGCTATCAAAGAGGATCAAAATTATGGAAAAATTGTATACATCAAAAACATGTTTGAAAATGGCTGGTGGGAGGATGCATACCCCTCATCCTACCCCCCTTGATCCGCCCCTGGCCATAAGCTACAGAAACCATTAAAAGAGTATGGCATATTTCAGTCACTTGGCACCATCGGTTTTGTTATTATTTACTAAAAAGCAGAGTCAAAAGGGGGGGGGGTGCATAGCACAATTGCACCCCCTAAATACACTAGTGGCGTCCGTAGGCTGTAGTTTTGCATTCTATCTTGATAATTCTGAACCCAGGGCCCCTCTGTGTCTCCGGGCCCCCGGGCGATGACCCCTTCTGCCCCCCCTCTCGGCGTGCCTGGAGGTAGAATACCATAGATTGTTTTCCGTAAAGGTTTTTAATTTTAATTTCGGTTCTAATATCTCAGTTTTACTTTCCCCCCAATGAAGAGTCTCAGTGGCGAAAGAGTCTGTCGGGGGTTTTCATGATATTTTTACTACTGGTGATTGTTTTATGTTAATGCTCTGGCACTTGCTATCGAGCTCTCTGTTTGGTGCAACGGTCAAACCACATATTCACGTACTATTGGAATTATTTATCGCATTGCTTGTGTCTCTAGTACTAGCTCCAGTTCTACCATATATCAGCAAAAACAAAGATGATTGATTACCTTGTAAATAGAGCCTAAAATTATTGCTTTAAAACACAATAGAGTTCACACTAATAAACATCATTAACAAATAAATTAGCCACTCCTAATATTAGAGCTATTTCAACACGAATAAAATTATTAAAAATGAAATGTTCAATGCAACGAAAACTCTCGCTATATATCATGCCGATAACTTCGGTTTTCAGCACCGCCAAAGTAGCATGTGAAGTGTGAACTGTAGCAGCAAGGCTTGTTTTGCTACCAGCTGGGTTTACTCTTTTTTTAAACAGCATCAAGAAAAATTCTGTCTAAGAGTAATTTGTGGCTGGCAGATGCACAGCAAATGCTCATAATCACACATACAGTATGCAGTTTATGCACTGGTACAGCTGGATGCATTAGCTTACTTACAATCTTCATTATCTTCTAGAGAAAATCGTGTCTGATCAAACTTGAAATTTAAAATTTCAGAGGGCAACTTGAATTCTTGTCTTACATTGCGAACCGGAGATATCTCAGAATCGTCCTAAAGCAATCAAAATGCAAACATTAAAACATAAGCTTTATAGCAAGATATTTCAAATAGCACTTTGTTCAAAACAAACGACTGGAATTGAAACACACAGATACAAACCCCAAACTTGTTATTTAAACCAAACAGCATGTTATTTATTAAGATACAAACAAGCCAAATGCACAATGTGCTTAAACTACTGCATTCACCAATACATCATTAAATAATCACAATTAATTTGGGCCTTTGCAGCAGGCCAAAAGGAAAATGCACACAATACAAACAAAATCAAACAAGCTTTAACAATAAACACAATCCTTTCCTCTAGTAAGATGATTTGCTGAAAAAATGTTGCCGATAACTAATTTTTTGTATTACCGGTAAGTTTTATGCATCAAAATGCAGACAACAGCAAACTACATAGATAAAAACTTGACACTTTTTTTCTTAACATTGCAACCCATTAAGTTAAAGTAAACCACAGCATACCAAATACAGTAAAACTTTGCATATACCTTCAACCATTCTGTAGAAAAATGTATTGGAGACTATATCTGTATTCATACATTGCCCATACTGATAGATAAAATAACTGGTTTTTACAATAGCATATAAAGAAGAAGACCATACCAAGGCTTTCATATTGTACATTGTATTTAGATGTTGCCATATCTTTTCCACAGGAACTTGCTGGCCGTATGAATCACAAAACTTTTTATGAATGCAAATCATATGAAAATGTTTGTTGATGCCTAAAAAATAAAGACTAAACAATATGAGACAATTTTGAATGTGGATTAGACCAAGCAAAATGCATCATACAACCTAACATAGTCAAATGGTCATAAACATACCAGTACTGAGGGAGAGAGACAATTTATTTTGCTAAAGACAATAACAGATGGACAAAAGTAAAACTTTAAACAACACAAAAACAAGAGAACAAATGTCACAGTTGTTGAAATAAAAGTTTCTACAAACAGACCTTACTCTGTTACTGTCATCCAGTCACAGGCTGTCTTACAGTAAAAAAAGATTGAACCCAAATGCAATAGCAAATAAGCAAGTGACAATAAATAACGTGTTGAGTCATAGACTAAATAACCTACCGCTAATCATTTGGAATCAAGCTTACCAGTTGGTTTTTGACCTCTCATCGCATAAAACAAACACACTTCAGTTTCCGGACTCCAAATAACATTCTGTTCTGATGCCATTGAAATTAATGAAGAATGTTCAAATATCTCAGTAAATTCAGAAAGGCTACCAATAGCTGAGTAGTACAGAGTATTTAGGATATATACAATTATTTACACAAGGAACCTGACACGCTTTAAAAAATAATGAACTATTTCATAACATGCCGTCTTGCATAAAACACAGAGACACTGGTATGTCCATGACCACTGACATTGATTGTTGTCATACTGCAGGTTTCTCGTTTTTCAAACAAACCCAGAACCACAATTTTTGGCCATACTTTTACTCAGGGCCGTCGAGAGCCAATAGAAGCTCGGGGCCACATAGCGAAAAGGGGCCCTCATAACTTAAGGCGTGAAAACGCTAGAATCAGTGTACCATATGCTCTTCTGTAAATTCTGACCCCATTTTTTGCTTTTGAAGTTAATTTTTTACCGCATGGTAGCTTGATGCAGGCATGCAATAGCACAATGTCTTGGGTTCGAAAATTGTACAATAGACAGTAAACTTTTAGCAGCACTTTCTTGTAACTGTTGTCGCTGACGCTTAGATGCTCTGCTCTCACACTTTCTTGTTGACATTTATGCTGGTACTCTTTCAGTGGCGCTACCAGGAAAAAACATTGTGGGGGGGGCAAAATGATGTCATAACTTGTGATTTTTGCAAAGCTACATGAAAACATGAATAAGACGATAGGCGCATTAGCTTTACGTAAGTGCAGTTTACCCGGCATTCCTAAAGCAGGCTATTGAACTTTTTACTGTAATTTTTTTATTCCTAAATTTTTCATCAAACCAACGTTTTAACTTTTGCAACTTTGTGACAAAAGTGAACAAAACCGCAAAAACTGCTAGATTTCCTGGTACCTTAAGTATACAAAGCTCTTAGAGCTCTATTATGATGTCACAGTTAAATTTTCTCAAATTTTAACAGAAACTTCAGGGCAAATAACAACGAAACATCAAAATAGAATTGCAGTAGCTAGCTTCCCCTAACACCAGTAAAAATTTAAAAAGGGAGGCATATTTTCCACATCATTTACAGGCGTATTTTTTTTCGGCACAACAAATTTGAAGTTGATTGAGAAACAAAAAAGCTTTAGGGGGGTTTGGGGGCATGCTCCCTCGGAAAATTTGCATGCTGCTAGTGGCTGTTTTAGTGCTTTTCGCATAATTTCAGGCAAAATTTATTTAAATTTTTGACCCTAATTTTGAGTGCTTTGCAAAATTATTATCCTAAGAGAGCTTGTACTTTCCTAAGCAAGCTCGTACGGTGCATTGATCGCTTTCTTGTGAGAGCAGGATAAATAATATGCAAATAAATACAATTACATTCAATACAACTGCTGGAAAAAATACACAGTGCTCATTAAGTCATGTAGCAATTTAAAAAAAATCTCTCCTTGTTTTGCATGCCACAACAGAGTCTGTCAACTGTTCTCTATTTTTTTTAAATATAGCAAAACATTTTTGCAATTTGACTCACAAAATATATCGTCAAGCACAGTGAAAATTTACCGCAACATTTATTGAAAAAAATTATTGGCGATAATTTATCGATTAACGATAACATTAAAAAAAATTGAGATTTATCAATTATCGATATTGCTTAGGGTTTTTTGAAATTATCGATTATTATTATTGCTTTACTACAGAAAGGTTTATCGTGCCCATCACTGATAGTGGTTATGGGTCTGCAATCTGCATGCTTCAACAGTGAAATATTTTGTTGCGCCTTCCTTTTTCTATTTTATCTTTTTATCCTTTGCTTACATCTGAGTAGCCTATGTCTAGTGAAGAAATAAACAACAACAAAAATACTGAAGCACAGTAAATTACATTCTGCTTTGGATTGCCAATCAATCTATATATAATGAATACTAAAACGTAAGAGATTTCTGATTCTAAAAAACCCTCACTTGCCCGCTGCTACTTCAAATTTCTCACAACATTACACTAGCTTTGTGAAATTACAGCAGACCTACATGAAGCCAGATATGATTTCACAAAGTATTGAGATATCTTAAGTGGCTGTTATGATACAACAGCTGGTCATTGATATGAATTGTAACCATTGTCTTTCACAGTAAGCAGTGATTGCTTCTGTTACATGCGTTTGCTAATTGTGAAATTAGGAATGTCAAAGAATATTAGAACACGAGATGGAGCTAGACATTTCGTAACAAAAATTACATTGCCAAAAGCATCTGATGTCACCTCCCCCACCCCTTGAAAAAACTCTGCGGCTCTAGGCGATTTGGAAAAATGGTCAAAAAATCATTGGGGGGCAGTCACCCCCTCTTGCCCCCTATGGGGTTGCCCCTGTACTCTTTCTCTCCTAGTCAGAAAAAAGCATGTCTGTGGTCTGTGATAGTTTTTACCTATAGTACAAACACTGAACATTTAAGTTACGATGGTCGCATGAGGTGAAAGTGGTCACTCATTTGACTCAACTGCAGAACCTTGTTTCTTTAATTGATTCATCTAGGTCGTTACCGGTAGTTGAGTTGGTGTTATTATTATTCCAATACCCTTAAACGCGAAGATATTCACATTAGAATATAGTACTGTTTCCAATGCTGTAGTGTGGTTGCAAAACGAAAGATTTTTTACCAGTTTCGATGCAGTATTGAAACACCAATGTTTTGATCTCGACTAAACTGATACCGGTACTAGTCTATACCGTATTTGAACCACTTGGCTCAACTAAAAATCCAGAAATTGGTTCACTTAAAATACAATCACGCATAATTTTGCCAGCAGTCTTACATTTGCAACTCAACAACGTTCAGGGCCAGATTTACGTATAGGCTAAGCAGGCTGAAGCCTATAGGCAGGGTTGGAAATATCGATTAGAAATCGATAATCCATATCGATATTCTCTACTTTTCGTCATCGAATCAGTGATGATCGGAGTTTTGACTCCTACTCCGCTCCTGCTCCGAAAATTTGACTCCTACTCCGCTTCTATTCCGATTGTTTCGTATGCACTGTCATTTTTGATTCCATTCCAAAATATAACACTAGAAAACGTTTGCGTGACGTTTGGTCACTTGTGGCATCGCTTTGTGGAAGGCTGGCTAGGGCCAGGCAGTCCAATGCAGTTGTGCGGATAATAGAAATGACAGCAGGCTTTTTATAAGCTACGTTGATCTATAACACCTGGACCTGTGACGGGATGTCTATGAACTGTGAAGTAGAGTGCTGGACTGGATACCGGTATTTGGTAACTGAAAAAAACTTTAAAAAGCAATAATGCTGTAGCTCAGGGTGGTCCAAACCCGGGCCCGCGGGCCACTTGTGGCCCGCGGCAGCATTTTCTATGGCCCGCGGAAAATTCTGCCAAAAATTCTGGAGAAACTGCGAGAAAGTCCCAGTGAAAAATGATAACATCTAAGCCACAGACTTACAACGTACAATCACATTTACTGTTGGTAGGAAATGTTATGAACTTATTTTGACTTAACGGCGTTGAGTCAAAATAAGTCAACGCCAGCAAACGTGAAGTAGTTTAAATTAAAACTACCGGTACTCGAAAAACAATTTATGATGTTACAACAATTGTAAAGTCATATTTCCAGTTTTAAGGGAGTTTGCTTTGAGAATGTTATCGATGTTTGGGAGCACCTACATCTGCGAAAGTACTTTTTCGGTAATGAAAAGACTAAAGTCTAATGCAAGGAACAGGTTGGCAGATGAAACATTGGATGCCCGCTTGCGACTGGCAACCACTGAAGTTGATGTTGACATAGAACGATTAATCAAGGATGCGTAAACAATAAACATCAAATGACTTTGAATTGTTTGGCTGTTGTTTAAAGTTGTCCTAAAACTAAGAACAGTAAATTTGCTAATCTGGCGCTAAAAACACTGATAAAAAACCAACGTTTCGACAGTATAAACTACCTGCCTTCGATCAGGGTACAAAAAAGCAATAAAGACGAGTCAGCGCTTTAAATACAGCAAAGTCACGTGTTTAGAACAAAAACAAAGTCCTGTGATTAAATTTAAATGCACCAATTGAAACATCAAAACCAAGTAGATCAGCAGGACATCGCTGCGTCAAAGCAATGCCAGAAACCAAATTAATTAACAACGCAACTACGAAGCTTCTCATGCAGAACTGGAACGAACAATTGGAGAGAACAAATTTTGATATACATGAGGAAACGCCACAGAATCTCTGTCATTTAAACAATTATTTTGCGAGTTAATAAAATATGATTCGATAAATTTTCGTTTAGCATAATCATTTTCAAGGTCAAGAATTTCAGAATTTTCCCAGTCAATTTCATGTTCCGATTGTATGGCGTGTTTTGATAATGCTGTTGAGTCCCGTTTCATAAGTCAGACGTCACGCATATGTTCTTTTTTCCTGGTGACAAACCAACGCTTTGTTTCTCCAATATAACATTGGTTGCAATCTGCGCATTTGATTTTATACACTGCGCCCTGGCGATGTTCGGCGTCAACCATGTCCTTGTGGGAAGAAAGCAAATTATCAATCTTTTGGGGGGGTTTAAAAACAGTCTTGATTCCATGGGACTTTAGTACAAATTTTATCGATTCCGATAATTTAGGAATATACGGTAAGGTTGCCAAGCCACGCACTTCTGTTTGACTTTGTTGCTGATTAACCTTTTTAACTTCCAATTTAGCTTTATTCAACCTTTGATTTAAAAACCGAGCAGGATGACCGTTAAAATTCAGAGCCTTATAGATGTGCTTCATTTCGAGTTCTTTGTCGCTTTCATTCGAAATTAAACAATTTCCTCTGTGTGCAAGGGCATTGACCACCGCCGCCTTGTGTTCAATAGGATGGTTAGAATGAAAGTTCAGATATCGATCACTGTGAGTCGGTTTGCGGTAAATATTGGTTGAAATTACTCCGGTGTGACTGCGGGTAAGAGCAACGTCAAGGAAGCATATAAATCCTAAGTACGTGGCTTCCAAGCAAACTAATATTGTCCTAAAACTATTAAATAGAATAGATTCTACAAACTTAGCATAGAATCTATGCTATAGCGTCTGTTTATTATTTGTTCCCACTGATGTAGCTGTATGTGGCCCGCGAATGATGTGCAAAAAATAATCTGGCCCGCGACACTGTCAACCTTGGACCACCCTGCTGTAGCTAATTAGTAGCAGTTTAGTGAATCAGTGGTTGTGAAGTCGCAGTGTGCCTTTGTCAGTTTTTAGCTGAACTAGCTTGCTAACGGTCGTCTTAGTGTGATCTGGCTATGGGTATAGTATAAAGTAGGCCAAGATTATAGGCAGAGAAGATTTAGGAGAAACAGTGATCTTTGATCGATAGCCTATCATAATATGCTAGGTATTTGATACCGACATTCTCCACTTTGCCTAACCTGAAGCCCCCCCTTTAGCATTAAAGTAAGTTGACGCTGTCGCTGTTAACTGAGTCAGTGAAAAGTATCGATTTGCCGTTATCGACTGATCAATAATCTCTACTTTTTATTTTTGTGATCAAATGTTGGAATTCTCTACTTTTTTTTGAGTCATCGAATTATTCTCTACTATTTCGTTATCGATTTCCAACTCTGCCTATAGGGCTTGGAGAAAATGGGGTCTCGTAGAACTGAGGAGCCTTATCACAAACAACAACAACAAAATATATTTTCAGTAAAAACACAACATATGCGGACGTGAAGACCTTTTTTTGGCCTTCATTGATTTCCATTGAAAAATAAATAAATAAATAAATAAAAATAGCCTGGGGCCTCTCATTGTCTAAATCCGGCCCTGACTACCAGTACGTTCCTGCTGTTTTTCACGTAAGACCCCAGCGTTCTTGATTTTTTAAGTTTATTGTCCATTAGGACCAACTACCATTACTAGAAAGCAAGAAGAAAACACTTGGTATTCTGCTATAGCTCAATATGAGTTGTGACGTAACAATTGTGATAGATTAAAGACATCAAGACGCTTTATAACTCATGTTACAGGTACTTACCGGTACGCAGTTTTCCGATAAAAACCTCACGACACGATCAAATTACAAAAATAAGGATATCTACTTGCAAACGCAAAATGGGGACCCTCAAAAGCACGGGGTCAAATGGCCCCCCTCTCGACGAGCCTGCTTTCACTAGTCTGCACCGTACACTGACTAGGTGGCGAGGTCATCCACACAGTGGGGTCGGCGGGGCCATGTAGAGATGTGCTTAACCGTAACTTTTGAGTAACGGTTCTCAGTGATTACTTCAGAAGAGATATTCGATACTTTTTATCCGTTACTTGTATTCGTTTAGGTAATCACTTGGGCTACCAAAAGTCAATAAAGTCAAATATATATATACCTGGCTCAGAAAGTCATTAAACTTCTACAAAGCATGTTTTGGCTTCAAACTAAGCGTAGTTCCAAAGTTATCAGATCAAAATAAGGTCAAAATGTTGCGTTGGGTCAAAATAAGGTCAAAATCTGCTTTTTAAATCAAGATGCAAAATCTGCGTCGTTTATATTGTTTAATTCGCATTGTATAATAAACAGATGAAACAAATTACGTCGTAATCATTGGTTGCCAGCTTGTGGAAAGCAAACTGGTACAGTGGAATTCGGTTAATAAATCCACCTCGGGACAGCCGGTTTTGGATTTAATATGCGGCGGCTTTAATAAACGGCGTTTCCTAAAAATGCATCTCACCAATGTGGATATCCCCCTGCAGCGGTAAAAATGCACAAAATATAGTATTTTTTCAATATTTATTCGATACAGAAAAATCTGCGCAATGAAGTTTGCTTCGGTGGAAATGTTTTCCTCAGATGGCCATCCACTTCTTCTTTCATATCACAAAGCATGTCCATCTTCGTAAACCCAGTACGCTCTAGCCCCAGGGCCAAGCGACGAAAACATTTCCGCATCTCTGCTGCTGATGGCGTTTCTTCTTCTGAACCATCATTATCATCATCTTCGTCATCAGAAATTTCAACAAATCCATCCTGGTTTTGTATCATTGAAACAAGATTCTCAGTGAATTCTTCCTCAGTCTGATTTTGCACACTCCTACGACTGGCGTTCAATTAGTCTGCTTGATTAGGCCTACCAGTACACTAGGGCATGTACGTACTTGTCCATACGAAACTGATAATCCAATGTTGTACGTACTTATTAACACATAATGAAGAAAAATTTGACTGCATAAAGCACGTAAACTGGATGTATTAAGCGGCGCTTGGATTTATTAACCGAAGTTTTTATAACGGGAAAGGATTGGGACGATTCCGTTCCAAGCAAATTGGATGTAATAAGCGGCTGGATTTATTAACCGTGGATTCATTAGCCGAATTCCACTGTAGTTCCTTTTTCAACATAAGCGCATTAAAACACCATTAGAGTATAAAGTAGTAAACTGTGTTTATGACGAGACAATCGTTTTCGAATAATTCCAGAATTTCATTGTTATATCGCAGAAGCCGGAGATCGAGTTTTGAGGATTAGCTTAATTCTAACAGTGAAGAAGACCGTGGTCCGTGGTTGCCAGATTGGGCAATCTTGGGTACAAATTCGCGAAATTTGGACCTTTTTTAACTTGTTTGGACCGAAAAAAAGTTATTTTGCATCTTTGGACTAATTTGATTGAAACAATTTTAGTGCTATTTTGTTCGTTGTTTATGTTGGTTTCGTTGCACTTCGTTCACAAAAAAACTATTTAGCATTATTTTTACTTGCTTAGCCATGTTGTCGCTTTTTTTGTGATAAAATTTTTAGTCAAAAACAGCGTCAAAATTTTAAATTTTTTAGGTCAAAATTTTAAAGTTTTTGGGTCAAAATCTGGTTGCCCTACTAATCACGAATCAAAATCTATTCGAATCTAAAAAGAGCAGCAGAATCAAAACAATCAAGTACCACGCGACGACGAATGTTTTTTCTCTTTTGTCTGCCATGACGCTCACAAGCAGAGAGAAAATATCTGATACTTAAGAATATTTTTTCTCTTTTGTCTGTCATGACGCTCACAAGCAGAGAGAAAAGTAATCATTAAGGATTCAATTCACAAACGATTCCCATTTTCAAGCACGTGGCAAACGAACCTTTTTTCTCTTTTGTCTGCCATACAAACGTGAAGGAATTTGTTGACTTGTCTATGGGGCGCCGTTTGGAAAAAAACTATTCGTTTTGTGAACCATGTTTTTTGAGCTTATTTATGGGGCGCCGTTTGGAAAAAAACGATTTTGTCCGACTTATTTTGCGCGTGTATTTTGGTCCGACTTAGAGTACATTTTGTCCGATATATAAGTAGGATATTTCCAATATACATATCGGACAAACTATGGTCTAAATAAGCTCAAAAAACATGGTTCACAAAACGGTTAGTTTTTTTCCAAACGGCGCCCCATACTTGTCAGTCAAAAGCGTTGTGAAATAAAAGTCGGAGTCGTTTTCTCGCTTGGTTTGAGTCAGTTCGCTTGCGCTTCTGAGTTAACATTTTTGGTAAAATATCGATTTGAAACAAAATTTTGACTTCGAAAGTGCTGTAGTTATGCAACACAGTACAAAAACTAAACGTGGCATGCTGTTATACATTAAGGCTATTTACGTCGGGCACTATCAGTCGATTTATGACGTCACGGATGTCGACTTAATTTTAGGCGAAGTATGAGGCGCCAACACCACTTATTTACATGGGGGGTTTTTTTGCTATCCGTTGCTAATCGCAACCTGGGACGCTAAATGTCAAGCAATTGTTCAAACAAGATTGCAGCCTGCGTGTGCTGGTAGTCTTGTACTGTTTTGTGCATTGTTGTCGGGCTGACTACTGGTACGTACCGATACATGCAAAGCCTCCACAAGCGCGATAAGGGGGAGAGGTAGACTTACCATACGTCCTTCTTTTTAACAAAAAAAAATTTGTCCTCCGAGGATGTTAAAAAATGCCCAAATGTCCTCCTTTTTGGCATTTTGGAACAGCGAAAACATTACAGAGCATGCCTACACGAAAATTTTGGGATGTTTCAGCTGAAACTACGGCCCGCGGACATGATGACCTTTTTCTGCTCTTCACTTGATTTTGTGCGGAAAATTGGACATCTGCGTTCTGCGGACGTGATTATATGGCAACCTAGGGAGAGATAAACTGAAAACGCCAGAACGCTGTCATAAAGAAGAAGTGTTTAAATTTGCCCCCAAAACCCTTAAGCGTTCACTACTTCTTTGTCTCTTATTACTTCATTAGCTTTCTTCAACTATAAGTAAATAGGCCCAATAACGTTATAAAACTTGAAAACAAAGCATGGGAGAATTGTAGGTAGCCAGGTTGATTATGATAAAAGCCTGCGTAGATTTAATTGCATCCTCCCACAAGCCATTTTCAAAAATGTTTTTAATGTATACAATTTTTCCATAATTTCGAATCTTTTCCTACGCTTTAAGCACGCATAATCAAATATGTGCGAACAAAATGCATCATATTTGGCACAGCACTCAGAATTATGGTCAAAATTTTAAACAAAATTTGTTTGAAATTTATTCAAAACGCACCAAAATAGCCATTACAGCATGTAAATTTTCAAAAATTTTCGGGGGAGCAAGCCCCCGGAACCCCTTAGAGCTTTTCTTGTTTCTCAATCAGCTTCAAATTAGTTCCACCAAAAAACTACGTTTGAAAAAAAGTGAAAATTATGCCCCCCCATCTTTTAAAATTTCTCGCTACGCCACTGCCTAGGGCCTGCCATTGTCTAAATCCGGCCCTGATTACCGCAATTACTATTAACTTAGATTAATATCACAAAACTGTGAGGTATTAGAAAACTGTTACGTAGCCTATCACAAAACTACTTGGTATTATTACGTTAAATATCACAAAACTGTTAAGTAGCGGTTTAGCGCAATATCTCAGGATAAATAAGCGGTCAAAACAATGCCTTTTAACAAAATGCGATGAATTTATGAAACATAGGCCAATAAACACTGATTTATCGAACTAACAGAAAATAGACAGCAATACCATACAAAAAGAAAACTGAAGGCAACAAATTATAGGTAAAAACTAAAGGCTAAAAGCAATAATTTTCGCTGAGGGCTACTCGGCATGTAGGACGTATAAAATTGCACAAAGCACAGTGACATAATTTAAGAGTGGTGGGGCTTTCCTTAATCAAGTATAAACGTCCGAGGATTGCATGTTGGCGGTCGGTGCTGGTGTATGTGGTGTCGCTCGCGATGCAGCAGTGGTAGCTCGAGATCCGCAAGATGGCGCTGATGCCATTCGATTTAACCAATCAGCGGCGTTTGGATTCTGGAAGTTTTTGCTTAACTCAAACAAATTCACAACGGACATTTTCTGTAGCAACAGATAAGTGAAGAAAAAGCCATTCAGTTTTCTGTATCTGCATATTAAATTGGATAACATCAACCAAAACTGTAACGGTAAGCTTAAATTTGCTAACAACTAGTTTTACAACAAAGTAATACCGCTAATACGAAGCAATGAATGAGCAAATACCAAGAGCCAAAGCATAGCGTTAGTTCAAAAAGTATAAATTAATTTTAAGTCAGTATTGTAGCATACTACCGAATGGTAAGACATTAAAAAGTTTGTTTGAAGTGGTATGTCTCATAATAGTTTTCTTTCTAAGCTAAATTCCTGGAAAAGTAACATTTCGTATTTCTAGTGCTTACACTTATACTGTTTAATTGACTAAGTTTCGTCAGGTGCCTCTCAAAATATGAGCCAATATACACTCACAACAAAAAAATTAAATCATCATTCTCATTCTTGCGGCATAAGCTGAAGCGTGTACGTATTGTGCAACGAGTGGCGGGCCCCAGGCAACACAGAAATGTCGCACTGACGCAACGGTGGCAAGCTGTTGGCGACTGTGTCCAATTTGACCGGCCCAGGGATTGAATCCAAGACCTCACACACCGACAGCGATGACATCAACCCCTATATCAACCGGTCGGTCTTAACCTTACTACACAGAACAAAATTTACAAACAGGTTAAGGATACAGCTCTTTCAGGGAGAGGTGGTAGTTGAAAAATTGAAGGGGGTTGAGTGAGTCTTAAATCTCCAGCAGTTCCAGTCGGATGAAAATACATTCTCGCCCTTGGATTGTAAACATTTCCAGATCGGGATGGCATGAACAATGCCGGAAGACTTACATCTTGAAGTGGGCCGCTGATACCACTTTCATTTCGTTGAAGTCTAAATGAGTGCAGTACACCAAAAATGGAACAACTTTTGCGAAATTTTTACTGCTCTTAAAGAGTAGTAGTGGCAGCAGTAATAGTGCCTTTTATTTCCGCAACGTCAATGCGATAAAGAATGCGATAAGATGAAGGAAATATAACAACGGTACAAAAAAAGGGAAGAGGCAACAAGACGGTTAATGTCATGGCATTCACGTACAAGAAGAGGAGTAAAAAAAAAACAAGAGTAGGCGTGGTTGCAACACTAAGAAGCAGAAATTTGCTATAAAAAGAAGGAAATAAAGAATATGGAATAAAGAACTTTAAGTAATGAAACCATAAGACTCCATGAAACTTCAGCTAAAAAGCGTTGTCTTATAAAATCTGCAAAAGATCACATCATATTCAACGTCCAGAAATCACGAGCTGTTAGTAGCAAGCTTTGCTTACTCAACAATCCGAATTGTAACCTACCGTATGCATTTATATTATGCGTACTTGTACTGTGAAGCTAATTTCTTTTCTATATTCAACGCGATTTGATTTCTTATTCTCGCATCAAGCTGTTTCTTTTTGGTCATCATTTCCTCAGTAAGAAGACGCATGCGTTCCCAGACCTTATGAAAAACGTTATTTTCATGATCTTGTAAGAACAGAAAAATTTTAAAGCATCTCTTACAACAACAAACAAAAGCGATTGATTGGCCGATTAGATGAACGCCCTGGAGCGGTAAACCAGGAGAATAATTTCGAGTGGGGAAAAACCACAAACTCAAAAGTTGGCATTTATAGCTTTCCTGTTTGACGTTCAGCACTAAAGAGACATTGCGGAAAACAATCCGTAAATGTTACTTGTTCGACTAGAAACGAGGCTTAAATGCATCACCTTTCGATAGTACATCACTGGCTGGCAACTCCTAGACAAGCTTGTCATTGCATTTTTTTGATTTCTATTGACAGTTAGAAACACCATTAAAAATAGCATAAGAGTTGACCAAGCAAAAAATTGGATATTTTTCTGAACTAACCTATTTCTTTGAGTGTAATATCAAGAACGAAATAAACGATTATTTTCCCGACTTACATCTTTAGGAAGATGTGCACCCCAGTCTGGAAGTTGTGCAAATTTCTGGGGCCTATAATGACCGGCGGGAAGTGATCTCATCCCACCACTAGGCGGCCGCTGAATGGCTGTAATGGGAAAAGGAAATTACTTACATTAAAGCATAGGGTTGCCAAATTAAACTAACACTGTAACACACGTTGCAATTGGTTATAGCTTGATAGTAAAAAGCTTACGTAAATACATCATGACGATAAAAATTGGCCTTAAACATCAATAATAGATCAGCCTAAAATGTTTGTCATTATGTCTCCTGGAATATATTAAGCAAATATACAATGATAGCTATTAACTACATTCCAACAGGCAATTTGATTCGTTTTTTGCAACACCCGTAGTCGCGCATATTAGGAAGCATTTGACTTGAAAACCTAACAATTGCTCAATGCTTCCTAGCTTTCGCTTAAACTTTGGAATTTATTTATGTCGTGCTTTTTTTTGTTGATATATTTCACGTGAACGTAAATAAAAAATACAAACTACAAAATCCTAACCCGGTATGTGATCGTGCGCCGCAATGTAGTTGCCTTGTGCCATAGCAGGTTCAACAGCATGAGCAGCAGCTACAGCCTGAAAACAATTTACTTAAAGCAAAATCAGTAATCAATGTATCACAGATTTACATTTGAACTTTTGAAAAGCGTTAAAAAAGATAACAATTATCATTTTTGAGATTAACAGATCAAATGACCGAAGGAATACAGCGTATGCCTGTGTAGCTGTTGACTCCGGTTTGATTCTGAGTCGGGTCAACCAATCACAGTAAAATTAGTATTCACAGCTTTCCTGCTTGACACTCAGCAGAGTCAGCACTAAAGAGACGGTGTGGAGAACAAGCCGGCAAGTTTACTTGTTGAGTCATTAAGAAAGGCACTTTACGGGATTCTACCACAGAGTGGTAAACAAATGACAGGCAACTCCTAAGCGAGCTCATAGCGCTTTGATCGCACTCTTGTGATAGGATAAATAATTAAATATACAACAAAATCAAATACAAAAATTTTATGGCGATACATGTACCGAAAAATTCTTGACCTGTTGCATTTGCAGGGTTTGCATTTTTTCAATTTCCATTAAAAGTTGCTGTACTTTGAGCTCGTAATCGTCTTGAATGTTTTTTAACTCAAGATCATGTTGCTCTCGAATAACCTCTAGTTCCGCAAGTGGAACAAAACCCTACGAAAAATAAAAAAGTTATCAGTTGCAGCATGTTGCATAAATATAGAGAATACATAAAATAACTATATATACTATAAAACACTAAATTTAAGCTAAAAACACTATTTCATCGTTGCTGTTTCGTTATCGGCTCTTTAGGTGGTTATCTTATCGAAATAGAATTTTGTAATACAAGCTCTAGCTATTGACGGTTATCGACCACTGAGACGCAGGAAATTGAGCCTTGCTTGCACTCATAAAATAACTATATTAACACATCAATTAGGTGGTGGTTTTATATTGGTTAAGTTCGTTACAGCGTAGCGCAAAATCATATTCGCTTACTCTCAAAACTTCTAAATATTGCATGGATTTAAGTATTACCGATTTTTGAGATGACGATGAGACGACAGACATTGCAGAGGTTGACATGTCGTGAAATTCTCGTCCCAACATGTGAACCAGTTCCTCCTTCGAAACTTGATCGATGTCAACTCCTGAATCAACAAAATAGCAGCTCACTAATTACTATGCCTTCTTGTCCTAACTTTGATTTGGGGATGAAATTGACAACGTCCTATTCTACAAATTAAAACGTGTGCAATTAGGATTTGTAAAGATTTATTTATGCCACATCACCACTCTTATAGTCCCATTTAGCGATTCAAAAACCACTTTCTTTCTATGGTTGTAGATTATGAAATGAAATTTTATGTAAACAAAAAATCTTAATGTAGAACTTTGCATAAAAATAAAATCTTCTTTATACTCGCAGTATTATGCCAAGCGTGTAACGAGTGGCGGAACCCATTTCCGCAGCTTAGCGCCTGGGCAACACAGCTTCAAAGATACACGTCGCAGCGGTGGCGAGCCGTTGAAGACACTGTGTCCGATTTGACTGGCTCTGGAATCAAACCCCAGACCTCCCGCACAGATACTCATTTCTTAACGACAACGCCGACCGATCAATCACAAAAATAACTTTAATAAAACATCGACGCTATTCATTCAACCTGTTATGTCTCTAATCAATTCTTTAAGTTCGTCAGTATTAGCTTCAGCATCTACGCGATCTTCTTTCTTTTTTTTAACCCAATAACAGAGAAGCGGAAGCTGACCCAACACACCAGGACTGTGTCCTCCTGAATTAGCACAAAATACATATACCACTAGCGACATAACAAAATTTATTTTCTACTTTCACAAGAAGCTCTATAGCTCAGTGGTAGAGCACTGGTCTTGTAAACCAGGGGTCGTGAGTTCAAACCTTACTGTAGGCAATAATTTTGCAATGTATTAGTTAGTAAACGAGGAGTCTTAAGTTTCGGTTGACATGAGAAGGTAAATTAGTAAATTACATAGTGATCTTTCAATCACATGTCACCACTGCAACTTCCCTTCGTGTGACAGAATTTGGCAAAGCTCGTCGGGTTTAAGCTTAGCACAAGCAGAGCTGCAATTAGCTAATCACTTTGTTCTTTTCGTTTGATGTAACAGCTTCTGGGTTTCACTTAAAATAAAATTTTTAACCGGCTTATATATTACTCGTATCTGACGAACCTATTCCAAGTTTTATGCCTTGCATTGGAAGAGAAATCATGTCTTGTTTGTTAAGTTGTTTTTCAAGATTGTCCTCTTCGCTTTCAGATGGCTCAACGTTTTCGTATTTTACAGCAAATTCCTAAAATAAAAGTATGTTATTTTGTATCAGCAGCTTGTTATTTTGTAAAGTATTCAGGCTACTCATTAGGCTACATCAGTCTTTGTATGGACAATAGGAACGAAAAAAGAACATAAAAATGCAGTTAAAATGTCAAATGTAGTAGTCCGTAACTTTCTGTCACGGCAGTATTGCACAACGCTAGGGAGGTGCTACAGGTGCTACTTGCCCATATACGCATCGTAATGGTGACACAACGGCTAGCGCATAAAGCGAGTTGGATGAAATGAACAGAAACTTTTAACTTTTTTTTATGCAGCTTTGCAGCTGCTACCCTTGCAACCCCCTTAGTAAACTCCATCTAACCTGATCCTTGATCATCTCCCAGGAAAGCGTTGACATCGCAATCATTTTCTCTTCTTGACCTTGATGGATCGTAATTTGAACCTAAAATACAAAACTTTTAAGTAAAACTTTCAGTTTTAAAAATGCCAATGTCACCATCTAAACTGTTACTGCCATGAAACCTGAGTTTTAAAATCCAAGCTAAAAATCAATTCAAATTCACAGTAACGCGTTGTGATGATAACTATTCCAATAGCACAATCATGTTGTGCCAAATTTGGTGCCTTTATGGTCAGCAGCGGCTCTGTAGCAAAAGAATGAAATGCAAGCTTGTGAATAAGTTCTAATACAACCCTTGTAACAACAATCAATCAATGACTTCTTTTATTCTTGAAGATGCGAATATTATATCACAGAGCGACAGCTAGCGTTTCAAAGAAAGAATAATTCAAGAAAAGGAAAACACGACACAATGGAAAAGACCGTTAAAAAATGCGAAAAGAAAAAAAAAAAAAAAAAAAAACAAGAAAGAAAGAGACAGCAACTACGCATGATCATGACACCTGAAAAAAAAAAAGCAAAAACAAACAAACGCAAAAAAACATTACTAAGTAGGCTAGATCAACCAGCCAAAGACCATAATCATGAGTGTTAGCTGCTTGACCTGTGTACAGGGCCATATCAGGGGGGAGGCTTTAGCTAAGGAGCCCCTGTAATAAAGGAGTCCCCAGTCAGGTGCGAGCAACGCTTTAAAAAGGTAGCTAAATGGCGCCTTCTAACAAACGTCTGCCGCTGGCGTCTAAGTCAAGGCTGCAAAAAAGCATGCCCCCCCAAAAAAACAAAAATTAACCGAAGTTCGGCATTAAGTATTCACCTCATGCAAAAAGAATAAAGATTTTTTTGCATATTTATCCTATCACAAGGAAGCGATCAATGCGCTCAGTGGCGATTCCGGCACTCGGGCTGAGCCCGAGTTACAAAATGATGCAGAGGCGACTCCGGCACTCGGGCTACTCGGGCTGAGCCTAAGTTACGAAATGATGGAAGGCTTGTTATTATTTAAATTTTAAAAAGTAAGCTTACAGCTTTTTTTGACTTAATTCGTATCAAGTTCGTTGAAAGAAACAGTCATCGTAAAAAACAACGAAGTGTGCGGTGGCAGTTGCGTTTTTCGCTCAACGATTTGTCTAGCCATAAGCTCTGGCTAGAGGAAAATAGCCCGAGCCGCATTGCGGAGAAAAGAAAGAGACAAACGAGACAAAAGCCTTTTTCCTTATTACATCTTACTCGGGCTCGATCACATTTGCCTGAGTCAGACAATGCAAACGTTTGTTACGTTGTTTCACACAATTCTTTCCTTAACTTGTTTGTGGAACTCGGACCCTCGAGAAATAGCCCGAGCTACAATTGGAGAGAGGAATAAAAAAAAATTTCGTAAGACGCCTGCCATCATGCTGCCATGTAGTAAATGCAGGCTTTTTGTTTGGTCATAAATGTCTGTTCCTCTGTGGCTCACAATGGATAGCTGATAACAAAGAGCTACACAACAAACTCAGTATGAGTTTGCCATCAAATTAAGAAGATTAAACTTTATGTATGAATGAAAGTATTTTGCAACAATTTAACTGTTGTGTAAGTTGCTATTTTATTGCTTTTTTACCGTTTTTTAACACTGTTTATGTCGAGCCCGAGTAGCCATTAAAAGCTAGAGTCGCCACTGAATGCGCTACACAAGCTTGCAAAGGAGTTGCCAGCCATCTGTCTACCACACCAAGATGGTGGAATCCCGCTAAGTGCCTTTCCCAACGGCACAAGTGAACTTGCTGGCTTGTTCTTCACATTGTCCCTTCAATGCTGAGCGTCAAGCAGGGAAGTTGTGAATACCAATTTTAAAGTCATTAGTTTGACCTGACTCGGAATCAAACCCAAGTCAACAGCTTCCGAGGCGGACGCTCTACACCACTCGGCCATCTAAGCTGTTAAAGATCTTTAGTCTTTCGTCATCCAAACTAGGCCCACTTACCGGACTCTGTTTTTTATCGTCAAACTTAAAGAATATTTCTTCATATTTCTGTCTATCCATCTTGTCAGTTTCAGCAGAAGGTGCAGGTTCATCGTCAGCTATTTTCGCTTTCTTCAAAATCCCTCCGGGTTTCGATTTGAGTGCGCTTTTGCCAGGACTAGAAGGAGCTGCAAAGAAAGCAATAAGGCAATCTGACTTCTCAAGTCCGAGTTTTGAATAGGGCTTTAGCTTTTGTATACGTCCACACAATAACAAACTGTGTCAAGTATCTCTTTATAATCATATTTATGAATAACACCAGTAGGTTAGCTTAGTTTTTAAGACATTGCTATCGGCGGAGGAGGTCTGGGGTTCGATTCCCGAGTTGGTCAAATCAAACAGTGTCGCCAACGGTTCGCCACCGTTGCGACGTTTTCTCGGAGCTGTGTTGCCCAGGCGCTGAGCCGCGCAGATGGGCTACGCCACTCGCTACACGCTCCGGCGTTATGTAGCGAGCCTATAATAAAGATTTAATTTTTTTGAGGGGGTTTCTATGAATAACAACTATACAATAAAGATGAAAATTTAAACAACATCAGAACAACACTTCATAAAAGTGTAACAAAGTTGTATAAAGATAAACTCAAACTGCAAAAGCTGAAAATCCCTTTTATCAAGCTTAATGGTCAATTTTAAAATAATAATATCATAAATGAAATAAAGCTAATTCGAGTAAAATGGGTAAAAAATTCGTGACTTGCGCAAAAAAAATTGTAAAATTCGGACTACAATAAATATGGGATGAAAATAGCCCGAGGAGAAAAAACAGAGCCACAGTAACGCAAAAGCGCAAGTATACAGAACCGCAAAACCGTCGAAGCGACCAGTTTTAAGAATTATGTTGTGTCGTCAATCAATCAATCAAAGGTTTATTTGTGCTTTCTGTAAAAAATTTACGAGGTACACGAACAATTATTTGTAACACCAGGAGATGGTTAATATGACCATGCGGTCTTCGATGTCAATCACCACCTGTGAGCAGGCATAGTATTGTTAGAATATGTTAAGCTTACATGTTGGAGTATAAACACAAATAAAACACCCAGCAGGGTAAAAAAACTAAGAAAACTATAAATCAAAATTGCTCAATGGTTTCTTCAGGCGATATTAGCAAATCTTAGACTTAGAAAAAAGCAATTGAGACATCAAAAATAAAATAAAATATAAAATGTCGAAATGAAACGACCAGTTTTAAGTAATGTCGTCGAATTATCGTCGAAACAACCAGTTTTAAGAAAAGCCGCAGTAAGTTTTAAACCTGATCATTTCGACCACATAAATTCAGCTGTCGTCATCAGCAGTGTAAGTAAGGCGGTACAAAACGTCCAGTTTTTAGAATTACTGCGGCTTTATTTTACGTTCTTAACAAGATATTTAACCCCACGGCTTCATGCATGCCTCTATAGCTCAGTGGTAGAGCACTGGTCTCGTAAACCAGGGGTCGTGAGTTCAAACCTCACTGGAGGAAGTGTCTTTTACTTGCTTGTAATTCAATCTTGATGATGGTAACTTTTCGCATAGCCACTAAGTATCTAATGCAATTTTGTTTGCTAGTTTTGCCTAGGGTCAAGAAACAGGGCATGTCGGCGGTGATACATTTCGGTCAATGCAGCAAGGGCATGATCCTCAGTTTAAACACAGCATTATCTTTACATGTTAACTATTTTTAATTCAAAGACAATGTGTCGCTAGTTAAACTTTTATAGCCGCAATTCACTCGTAGGCTTAATCGTTGGCTCATTACAGTTTTCGCAACGGTAATTGTTGAAGGATCATTCTTTTCTCCACACTACACTCTTAACGCAGAAGACCAAAAAAGCTCATTAGTTGCACAAATAGTCATCAAAAGACTCGGAACCCGTATTCAGAAACAAACACAGAATTCTGGAACTATTTACCAAGACAGCTTAAGGTGCGATCACACCAACGGAGACGCTGAGACCTTTGAGACATTGTGCGGGTTTATCTTATCGTGACATCACATCCGCACAAAGCTATGTCACAACAAGATAAACCTGCACCATTTTTTCAACGTATCACTTAGTGTGATCGCACCTTAAATAGCTATGCTCCTGTTGACGAAAATCACTATTTCCTTTATTTCCACGGGTAGATATATCAAGCCTCTATAGCTCAGTGGTAGAGCACTGGTCTTGTAAACCAGGAGTCGTGAGTTCAAACCTCACTGGAGGCATTTTTATTTACTTTTTTCAAGCCACACAAACGTACGTCGTTGGCTGCCAATATTGGCTGATGCCAGGGGAAGCAACAGTGACGAACTTATCCGCCCAAGTTTTTACTCACACCTAGGCTGTAAACTTATAAATATTTAGTACTTTAGTAGGCTACTCCAAGGTGCGAAAAACTGCAAGAAAACTTTTTTTCCTTGCTCTTCCACACGCCCAAGAAATTCTGAATCTTCAATCCTCCTGTAAACCTAACGAATAAATACCTGGAGGTGGACTTGTAGGTTTGCTTGCAAATCCTATTGATTTTCTTCGTCCTGCATTTTTTCCTCTCAGTTTTGATTTCGGTTTCCTTTCGCCCTGTTCATACAATCCAGTACATAGCAAATGCAATATTGGCACGTAAAATTACTAAAATAATTTCATTCAGAAGTATTTGTTGAAAAATGACTGGTCCCTAAATTAATTAGAAGCATTTCGACGTTTCTTCGTATCTGAGGAGGCCAGGTGCTAAATCGCACAGATGGGCCCCGCCACTGGTTACACGCTTCGTCGTAATACCACAAGTATAATAAAGATTTGATTTTTTTTGTTACTTTAACAAAGAGTCGCTTATATCAGGATATCAATCAGACCCAAGTCAGAGTAACACTTTAGATTTGATTTTTTCATCTTTATCCTCCTATCACGAGAAAGCGACGGAGGCGCTATGCGTTCGACGAATCCAGACTCGCTTAGGAGTTGCCTTTGTTTCCGAGTTTTTCGGTTGAATTTTCTTCTGACTTCTTTAATTTGCTGCTCGCCAGATTCCACCAAGCAGAGATAATCATCGTAAAGCATCTTATCCAAAGACGCAACAACGAGGCTAGGGTGGGAGTTGAACTATTAACCTTGCGATCATGGTCGTCGTAAAAACGACCCTCCAAACCACTGCGCCACGCGACTGACTTTAGACATTTTGAGATTCGCAAAACAACCTTCAACAACGTACCACGTCAGTTTCTTCTGTAGGTGGAGCTTGTTCATCAACCGGTGAGCTTGGTGGTGGCAAAGCTGGAGTTTTTTGAGTGGTCCCATTGAACATCAGTGTACAGGAAATATCCAGTCCTTCATCATCTAAAATATATTACTAATTTGAAACTTTAGTCTTGTTCGGTTGCCTTTCTACCGCTAAAAAGTAACCGAGGCTTGTTAGGAGCCACCTATCTACCACTATTTAATGGGGAACCCTTTTGCTGCTTTTCTCAGCGGCTGGACAAGTAAACTTGCGGGCTTGTTCGACACATTGCCTATGTGATATTGAACGTCGTCAACCAGGGAAGCTCTGAATACTAATAAATATCACTCTAGAGCTAAGAGGCAGACGCTCTATGCACTTGATTTTCACATGGAAAGTTTAATTTTGGTAAAAAAAAGTAAAAATAGGCAAAAAAACAAGCTAAAAAAAATTGAACCGTTGAAAGCGAATACAGACAGTTGCGATTAGAGTAACTCTACCTTTCAACTGTGGTGGTCTAAATAGTCGAATCGCCAGTTGTGTATCGTATTCCGGTTCTCCAGTCCAAACTCCTTTATCTTCGCAAGGAGGTTTTTCTTCTTTTACATATTCGATCCTTTCCACTACCTCGGCGTTCTCCACTTCATTATCCCCTCCTTCCTCCTCGTCTTCTTCAGGAACAAAACTAACTCCTCTCCGGCGTTGCTGCAGGAAGAGTCCGTTAGCAATGCAAATTGAAAATAACTGAAGTGCTATATAACATATACGCAGGAAAAGCAGTCAAAACTAAAGCAAAGGCAACAAAACTTGTCTAAGGGGAGCAACTTCTCTCATTTCTGTTTTACGACACATACAAGTCGTTTTAATTTGTCAGAAGCTCAAGAAGTGAAAACAACCTCGTGCTACTCCATTGGGGGTTATACAAGAGGAAGTTAAGCTATCCCGCTTTTTAATCGCAGAAAAAACTGAGCTTTTACAAAAGATGTATTGCGCTATTTGATCGTATGAAGCCATAATCGCGCTGCAAGCTCGCTACGCTTGACCATATCTTTGAATCAATGAAGCATGGGATGAAAGTTTGAGTGCGACAAACTTATACATTGTCCCAGCAATTTGGTAGCAACAGTAAATAGAGAAACAGTTATTTCGTTGTAGCGGTACAAGTAAAGCTAGCCAGGGCTCTCAATTACTTTCATATCAGGTGTGGCATCTTCCACATTTCCGGTACTGTCAGATATTTCGGAAGGCAAGCCATCAGCTTCACTTCCAATATCGGATCCAGCCTGCGGAGTTCCTGAGCAAAGCAAATTCAATAACTTATCCATTTCAATGAAGTTGACAACGGAAATGTACTACTACTACTAGCTCTCAGCCTGTCATAAGAGGTTTTTCAATACAAATCTTTTTTCAATTTCAAATTTTAAACGAATAAAATTGGAAGGTGTAGTTGAAATATAACATAGTCAATAAAAACAGTGCGAGAGACAAAATTACGACAGTCTTTATTGAATAGAACCAGTTGTTTTTTAAAATTGCTACTTAAGTTCTTCCGTAAGTAACTAACGAAGACATCAAATGATGTTGAAATTCCAACATTTTTTTAGCTTACTAAAACCGCAAAATCCATTTTTTAAAGAACACTTGGGGGAAAAGGTGGCCGGTAACTTCGGCAAACAGTTAGTTTTATTATTTTTACCATCTTCATCTGCGGGTGGGGATGCAGCAATAACGGATAACATGAATCTCTGTTTTTCCGCAACTCCGTCATCTTGTTCCGCAACCTCTTCATCTGCTCAAAAAACAAATATTTTAACAAAAAAAAATTTTAAACTGAATACCAAACCAAATGCATTTCGCTTGCACAAACTAGAATGATACCAAGTGTGCACACTCACAGTGTGCCATTGAGCCATGCAGTTCGCCTTTGTGGTTGCTCAGTCTGACTAAACTTATAAACGAAGCGCACATCACACTCTTAAGGAGAATATACTGGCCGTAAAACCCAAATTCCCAAGTCCTGTAAAAAAATCTCAACGAAAAACAGATCATATAACCTACCTTGGTCGGCGTCTGATTCCTCATCACTCAAATCAACATCCATGTCTGCCAAGCTAAATCTAAATGTACGTTCAAAAATTAGAATCTACATAAACAGCTGCATCAGCATTTGATGCATACCCGTCTTTGATCTTTTTCTTAAATGCTTCAATCATGAATTTCCATCGTCGGCCATGAGATTTCGCGCTCGTTATCTGAAGAATTTGAAGATATAAATGTTGAATGCGCTTGGGGATTACGCCGAAACGTGTAACGAGCAGCGGGGTTCATCGTCGAGGCTAAGCGCCTGTGCAATACAGCTCCGAAGAAACATCGCAGCTGTGGCGAGCCGTTGGTGACACTGCATCTAGTTTGACTGGCTAGGGTATCGAACACACGAACCCCGCGTCAATAGCAATGTCTTTAACTACGATGCTAACCTGCTAGTAAATTTCAGTCAGAGTTCGCATGTCAGCGGCATGGCCTAGCGATACCCCGCGCAGGTGACAGATCCTACGTGACGGGTTCTATTCACGGCTGGAGCCGATCGCATTTGACATATTTACCGGGCGGGTGCTGACTCGAAGAGCGCAAGCTCACTTCGCAGTCTCCCTCAATTACCGTTGAATTTTCTGTTCAATATAATTTAAAAATAACCTCAGTTATTTAAAAAAAAAAAACTTGTAAGCAATGCTTTTTTGTCATTACAAGTGACAATCAAACATTGCAAACACAAAAGTACACAAAACACTTGTAGTAAAAAAACTAGGAAGTATAAGCTCAAAGAGTGCTCGATAGTCTTGTAAGGTCAGAGCAAAACTAAACCGAAAAATTTGCTTTTGTTCTTACAATTGATCCCTACTTGTTCCTAATATGTAAAAAATTGAATGATTTTCTAAATTTTTGAATTATTATTTTTTTTTTTTTGACAAACGCCTTACCTTTGCAAACGCTTGTTCCCAGTTCATGATTCGTTTTTCGTGATCAATTCGTCTGGAGTGAGCATCTATCAATTGCAACCGCCTGATGGCGATATTGAGCTGTCGTTGTTTGCTTTCGTAATCTGAAAATTAAGCCAATGAAAATCTATCAATTCATTTCCATTAACACAAAAGTTTAAAATCCTGTCTAAAAAATTTATTCAAGGAAAACAATTCACTTATTTTACCATTGTGAAGTTTTTTCAGTGATTCACTGCGTTGTTCCCAGGGAACTGAATAAACGTTGACTAACCGAGTGAGTTCTTGCACGGGAGTGTGTAAATCAGTGATGCTGCAATGCAAAAAAAATCAACTAGAGCATTACTGCTGCATTTCTATCACATTTACTACTTTCCATGGATTGGCATATCAATTTGTAAAAGGTGGCAAATCATAAAATGTAAAGTTGAAACAAATTTTAGTGAGAAAAATAAAGTCACTGTAGTTCTTCAAACCCGAAGTATCAACAACGTAAATTCAGCCGTCATTATCAGAAAAAATTGAAAGTTTGCTAATGATGGCAGCTGCATCTATGTTGTGAAAACGTCCAATGTTAAGAATTACTGCGGCATTGTTCTTCATCCTTAAGCTATTTTCGATCCATATTAATTGTATTCCAAAACAAATTTTGCTTTGTACAAATTGATAAGCAGCTCAGATCAAACGCCTTAAAAAGAAATTCATTTGCAAAATCAAACTTATTCAAGAATTAACCGTAAATATGAATGTTTTTTTTTTTTAATTTTACACGTGAAACCACCTTCTGAAAAGCTTTCCAGTAATAAGTGTAATGGCTACTTGAAGGCTTGGAGGTAAATTATGTTCCAGAAGTTCATCCTTTAATTCAAGAAGTTCGCTGAAAGCTGTGTCTACGAACGACAAACAGTTCTGCACACCTGAAAAATGAAAGCAAATTTGATCACACACATACACTACGAAACATTGCATTAAAAAGCAAAGCATCGATTGCATATGACCACAGTGTATCTATTTATTATTAACAGTGGACTCACTCTCTGTTCTCAGTGCCGGAACGAAAACAATGGTTACGCCATAGTTTTCATAATTTAAAAGTTGGTTGAGAGTTCCGCGTTACCATTTCTCGTTTTTTTTTCATGTTTACTTTTAAAAAAATCTAAGACAGCTGCTTATCGCCGTTTTTTCTTATCAAATGTAGTTAAGGTTAAATATTTGATTTTTTGCAAGTAAAAAAATATGTATTTAAAAACCGACAATATGTTTAAAAAATGGCAATATGGGCCCCTCAGCTTTGCTTCAAAATCTTTTCTACCTTCCTCTCGCATTTAGCATTTTGTGAACATACGTAACAATGCTCTTTTTGTTGAGTGGGTGCACTGTAACAATATGAGTACCCCGCGATACGACTAAAAAATGAAAAACGGTAAAACCTGCAAAAGAAATCACAGGAAAGCATGAAGATCAGATCTTGCTGGTATTGAAATATACCTCATGAAAATGATCTAAAAGCAAAAGATGGCAAAAAAATGTAGCCTTGCCATAAGAGCAGGCTGTCCAGCTAGCTATCAACAAAAAAAAAAAAAAAAAAAAATTATGGCAATTTGCTGAAAAAAATGACATATTCACTAAAAAAAATGAAAAAGAATCCGGAAATGTCCAATTTTCCACGCAACATCAAGTGAAGAGCAAAAAATCAAAAAAAGGTTAGGCTATCACGTTCGCAGATGTCCAGTTTTCCACGCAAAATCAAGTGAAGAGCAAAAAAGGGTCATCATGTCCGCAGAAGTTCAATTTTCCACGCAAAATCAAGTCAAGAGCAAAAAAGGTCATTTTTCCACACAAAAGCAAGTGAAGAGCAAAAAAAGGTCATCACGCCCACAAAAAAAATGGCAAATTAAAATGATTAAAAAAATGAAAAAAAATAAAGAGGCACGAAAAAATGAAAAAAAAAACTGAGAATGAACAGCCTGTAAGGGCATGAAAAACGCAAAAAAGAATAAAAATTGAACTAGGCTGTTGCACTGCAGCTTAAAGTTTTTCGACTTTATCTTGAAGATAGATTACAAAAAGTAAAATAACAGCCTATTGTTTTTGACTGCGGAAAATGAACTGGAAGTTTGATTTTCATATTTACACAGTGCTCTATTTTAAGACTGCAAACAAAATTTCATCAACAAAAAAAAATCTAGTCACTTTTAATTTGAATAAAAAATATAAAAAAGTATAAAAGCAGGCCTCCTAAAAAGCTTCATGATGGTACCTATCTATCAAAACCAGGGGTTAATTTTGCCTACCGAGGGGGTAATTTTTCTGAAGTATAAACTAAAACAAACTTCAATTTTCAGTATTAAAAAGGTGAAAGTGTTGCACTGGGAATAAATTATACTTTTTTCAATCGGAAAGGGGTAAAGAATACATAAAAGGTTAAGAACCCCTGATCTAAACCAATTTCTTTTTGATCTCCTACACCAGCACACCATGGTTTTATATACAGGTAATGATAGGTAGGTCGGCCTATTACCGGTATCTTATAGTGGTGTTTGATATACATTTAAAGTTTGTATATACCGGCAGGCCTATATTTTAGCTTAGAATAGATGTTCAAGGGAGTTACCGTCACAAAGACAATCAAATTTATTTTGTTCTTTCAGTTCCTTTTCAAGTCGCTCTGCTTTTATGCTGGCTTCTTCTTCTTCAAATGCAGCATCTTCTTCTTCTTCATCTTCTTGAAAACTTATCTGTGGTTTTCGTTGTTTCATCTTTACGTTTAAAAGTTGTTTTTATATAATTAAAACGCAAAAATTTTGCAGGCTAGTCTATTTGTTCATTGATCAAATGTCCAAAGCCTTTGAAGTTCAGAGTTTAAGCAATAAATTGATAACTGGTAACTAAAGACGAAAATTGCGAGAACGACTAAATGTAAAACAGCACTATGTTTTTTTTTTATTTTTCACTCCTGATTTACCACAGCTTTATTTTCCCATTAACTTTTCAAAACTACAAAGCATAACTAACTTTCTGATGTATTTTGTCAAGTGGTCATTTGCGCGGCCGCTGAAACATAGCGTTTACCTCTCTATGACGATGACCTTTTTGTAATTAATGAACCATGCAATTAACTGGAATCCGTATTTCTTATGAAGTTGAATATTCGGATCCCGCAATGATTTCCTACAAAAACAAAACTTTCTTCCAATATTCGCCGTATAAAATTAGCATATGAGAATAAATTTTTTAAAAATTCAGTAAAGTTAATTTTGTGGCGAAGTGTTTCGACACCATGAGCAGCTAAACGATTAAGAGAAAATCAAGTTTTAACTCTTGTGTCTTGCATCGATGGAATGGATTGGACTGTTCTTCTGTGTTGCCATTTTTTCTTCGGGTTTTCCTGTTTTTCTTAGGGACCATACCATACTCCATACCGAACGCTACTCACAAGTCACCTCTAATTTTCCAAATTGAGGTAGCTAAGGCATAAAGACTGCGAAATGGTAGACTGGTAGAGGTGGTGAAGCAGTGTTGTACTGATTGAACTGAATTTATTGTTACTTTCCACTGCACAGTAGTAGCAAAGAGTCACTTAAAAACATCACATAACAGTTCATTCATTTTGGTAACTGCACTAGCTAGGAAGGAGTGATAGTAAGACCAAGATTGGTCATCTAGTCCATCACACCTGTACTAGCTATTTGTTCGTATTAAAACTTCCAGGTACAACATTGTTCGCTCAAAAAATGGGCAATTTTGTCCTTGCTAGGCTAGCCTATTGCAAACTACTGAACTAGGCTAAATTACTGATACTATAAGTTTTTTTAATTAAATTTACACCAAATTGTTCAGTGTTTTAATGTAATATGACGATATTATAATCTCAAAACTCAAATGCAGTGCAGAACTTAGATTAAACTTTTTTAAGCTGTTAAGCTAAGAAGAACTTTACGAACTGAACTTGTATAGCCTACCGGTATAACATTTGTCTCTTTGGTTTATTTTATTACTTTGTCACGCTTATATAGAACTGGGAGAGCTGAAGGGATAATAAAAGAAACCAAGTGCTTATTTGTACTATACGGGTCCGTACGAATAGCCACTGCCAAAATTTAAATTTGGCAGCTATCGGTAGTCTGACAGGTTACCGCAAATTTGCTTTTGCTAAAATCAAAGGTGTAACGTACCGTAACAGGAGCTACCAGTAACTTCCTCTTGAGCTGCCTATTTTGGTAAGTTACCAGTATTTCATTTTGATACCAGCGCGGTCAAATGGTAGCTTTTCTCAAACACTAAAATAGTCTAGTGAAACACAAAGGTACTGTACCAATACTGGTACCACAGTACTTGAGTACTGTAGCTTGTAGCCTACTCTGTTACCGCTTTACACAGTTACAGCTTTAAGGTTTGGCAAGACTAGAAGTGTTAAGCATCTTCAGCTAAGATACCAGTACTCTAGTCTAAACTACTTTGGTTTTAGGTTCATTCTCTTTTTAACCTACCAAAGGTTGGATAACATCTAGTATCAGCCCCCATGTTCTGTTAGAGCTACCGGTAGGTTTGGTTAGGGTTAAGTTAGTTACAACCCTAACCCTAAGCCCTAACCGATTGAGTTACAACCTGCAACCCTAACCAAACTTAACCCTTACCAAACCTGGGGGCTGATACTAGATGTTACCCCCAAAGGTTTATCGGTAGTTCCTTTATCTCAATGTTTTTGTTGTTTTCTGAAATTAGGCTTAGTCCAGATTTGGCACAGCCAGTCTGTTCCAGTATTGGTGATTGATATGGATTTAAATGATATTTATTACCAAAAAGAACAATTTATTGAAACAGCTTCTGGAAATAAAGTTAGCAGACAATCTGTGTTATGTGGAAGCCAAAATATTGTATTAAGTGGAAAAGTAATTGTTGAAAAAGACTGTGTAATAAGAGGTGACTTGGCCAATGTTAGAGTTGGAAGAAATTGTGTGATTAAATCTGGTTCAGTTATACGCCCACCATTTAAGAAGTTTCAGAGGGGTGTTGCCTTTTTTCCGTGCATTATTGGTGAGCATGTTTTTGTGGAAGAGAATTCTGTGCTCAATGCGGCTCAAATTGGATCATTTGTTCACATTGGTAAAAACTGTGTTATTGGTCGAAGATGCATTTTGAAAGATTGCTGTCAAATTGCAGACAATACTGTATTACCTCCTGAAACAGTTGTACCACCATTCATGGTTTTTGGAGGATCGCCAGCAAAGCATATTGATGAGTTACCAGAATGCACCCAATATTTAATGGTTGATGCAACCAAACAATATTACGAGCATTTTAAGCCTGCTTCAAAATAATGCAACCTAAAACATCTTTCTGTTGATGGTCTGTTGCATGATGGATGGATATGTATTTTTTGAGTAAACAGATTGCTGATTGCCTATCTGTGTAGTTGAGGTTACGAATATACTTCGTTTCCCTGGTTTTTCACTTCCAAATTTGAGAGAGACATTTGAATTGTTGTGCATGTGTGCAGTAAAGTATTTTACCTGAAAAATGTTTGTGATTTAAATCGGAAGTTTTCAACCTTTTCTGCTGTTTGATTCAGACATAGTGTCTAACTTTTTCACATTCTTTTTTGATTTTTTTGGCAAATTTCTTACTCATAAACCATGCAAAAAGTGCTACTCAATGTGGCTTATATTTTGCTATAATATAGTCATTATTACTTTATTGAGTGTTTAGATTTTTGTGGCTGCTTCTTAGTTGATTGATGTTTCAATTTGCTTGAGTTAACTTGGACCATACCTAGTCTTGCATTTATTGATGTAAACTCTAATAGTTTACTAATCAACATTGGAAAAATTAACAAGCACTTTAATTCAGGTTTTTCACGATTTTATATCTCTAAGGGTAAACTCCTCTAGTTAAGAATCTCTTATTGGTCTGCTTTTTTTGTTTCTCTAATATGAAACCATGCGTTTATTGATGTTAATATTTGCCAAGCTTTCATGCCCTTATTGGCATCATACCAGTATGCAAACTTGCAAATCACTTTTTAAAATACTTTTGTTTGATACAAAATCCATCTTTGAAATTGTCTTAGGTTTTGAATGTTTGAAAAGCGCATATATTTAGGTCTGACTGATGCTACCAAATAAGTTTTACCTAGATTCATATTCAGATAACAGTAAACTTCATCAATTTGTAACATCAAGCATATGTGGCTTTGTAAAGATTGCTGCAAGTTTGTTCCTGTTGGTTGACGAAACAGCTGCTTCGAATCTGGTTATAAACATAGCAATGTATTACCAAAAATACAGTATGTGATGCAATATTTTATGTCGCTCGTGAATACCGTAATGAATGATATATTACTTACAGAGTGTTTTTGTTTAGGCACAGTTTCACTCTCATTGCAGCTTCCAAGGCAGCTCGTAGTTTACTGTGTAACACTAGCATATAATTTCTCCAGGATAAATTCTAGACAATGGCTCATAAATTCGCACTAAAGGGGATCTTCCAGCAGGTATGTTTCTGCTAAAAATAGGTCGCTAGAGGGAGTCTTAGAGCCAACCGTTGTAAAGTATACGTATCGGGTTTGTTAACGTTAGGTGACAGTTTGTGGCAATTAAACAATGTTGCCAAGTTCCTGTATTGGCGAAAAGCGGACTAGCAGTTTTGCGACTTAAGAAAATACTGGTGTAGCCTGCAAAGGATAAGCTTGTGCCATTTTTCGAACAGTTGAGAAAGTCATTGACATAATAAATAGGCTAATATACAGGGTGACCCAAAAAAAACGGGCCCCGTGTATTTAGAATAATTAGAATTGGGTTCCGTTTTTTTTGGGTCACCCTGTATATCAAATGGTTAAATGATGTAACCTTGAGGAACGAATGAGTTCATTCAGTTAATATTGCTAGAGGCATTGCATTGAAACAGATTTGTTGATGAGTTCACTTAGGTATTTATTTATTTTATTTAGTAGCATATTTACCTTCCTATCACGTGAAAGCGATTAAAGCGCTATACGCAGTGATGGGCACGATAGACCTTTCTGTACCAAATCGATAACTTCAAAAAAGCCCTGGGCGATACCGATAATCGATGAATTTCAATTTCTTAAAGCGATATCGGTAATCGATAAATTTTTCCGATAAATGATGCGATAAATTTTCAATGTGTTTGACAAAGTTTTTATTTTGTAAGTCGAATTTCAAAAATGTTTTTTCTAGATTTTTCAAGAAAAGAGAGCAGTTCACGAACTCTGCCGTGAAATTAAGCCAAACAAAGAAATAATTTCTTAAAATTACAACAATTCTTACTGGACACCGAGTGTTTTTCCATAGCGCCAACCAGTGGTGTAAAGTAACGAAATACTTTTACTTGAGTAGATCACTTGAGTAGTTTTTTTCGGTAACGAGTACTTTTTTGAGTAGTTTTTTTTGGGCTACTTTTACGTTTACTTAAGTACTGTTAGTATGAAGTAACACTACTTGCTTAGTTTTTATTTTAGAAAAGTACAAAGTTGTCCTTGAGTTAATAGTCTCGCTTGAAATCCCTCGTTGCACCTAAAATCTTGCTTTGCAAAGTTACGTCGCATCCAATGTCACTGTTACCTGTAATTACTGCGCGACCGTAACCGCATGACCGCAAGTTGCAGAAAATCCTTAACATGTTTTTAATAATATATTCATTCCAATTCCATAAACCTGCAGGTCTAGCAGCAAAACTACTGACTATCGAATTTTTCTTTCAACCTTAATTATGAAAAAAAGCAAATTGCGAAGTTAAAATTGAAGTGATACCAGAATTAAGCAGGATTCCGCTTCTGATTTAATGCTTATTTATTCATAAGTTTATCCTTCTTTGCGATAAAGGCGCTATAACGAGCTCGCTTAGGAGTTTCGAGCCACATGTCTGCCACTCCGAGATGGGGAAATCTCGCTAAGCGTGGTTCCGAACGGCACAACAAATGAACTTGCCGGCTTGTTCTTCACGCTGTCGCCTTTGATGCTAAGTGTCATGCAGGAAAGCCACAAATACCTACTTTTACACCTCCGATGGCCGAGTGGTAAGAGTGTCCGCCTCGGGAGCTGTAGATACGGGTTTGATTTCGAGTCGGGTCAAACCAATGACATTAAACTTGGTATTCACAGCTTTCCTGTTTGACGTTCAGCATTAAAGGGACAGTGTGGAGAACAAGCCGACAAGTTTACTTGTTGTACCGTTGGGAAGAGCACTTAACGGGATTCCCCCATCTTGGTGTGGTAGACAGGTGGCCGGCAACTTTCAAGCGAGCTCGTCATAGCGCTTTGATCGCTTTCTCGTGATAGGAGGATAAATATTATGCCACTAATGCAAATAAATGCAATTTTAAGTCATTGGTTTAACCCCACTCTGAATCGAACCCCGAGTCTACCGTTCCAGAGGCAGACGCTTTATCCACTCGGCCATGTGAGCGCTAATAATTTTTTTTGGTTTACCATTTTGCCACCTTCAACGCAACTCATCATCAGCAAGTGTGCAGTTGAAACTTTAACGATGAAGAACGCTATACTTTTACTTGAGTAATTTTTAAATGACTACTTTTTTACTTTTACTTAAGTGCTTTTTTTAGTCAATACTTTCTACTTTACTTCGAGTAGTTTTGCCGTCAGTAACAATACTTTTACTTAAGTACGGTTTCAAAATACTTTTTACACCACTGGCGCCAACTCACTAACTTTGAAGTTTAAACACTGCGCGAAAAAATCATTTATCGCGATAATTTATCGGCGATAACAAAATATATAGGCCTAATAAAAGCGATAATCGATAAATCACAATTATTTTAAGCGATAACGATAATCGATGAAAAATTATCGCCGATAAATTATCGCGATAAATGCCCATCTCTGGCTGTACAAGCTCGCTTTGAAGTTGCCAGCCACCTGTCCACCACACCTAGACTGGGGAATTCCGCTAAGTGCCTTTCCCAACGGCACTACAAGTAAACTTGCCAGCTTGTTCTCCACACTGTCCCTGTAATGCTGAGCGTCAAACAGGGAAGCTGTGAAAACCAAGGTCCCTGCGCCTAATAAGGCCCGGCTCCCAGTAAGGCCCACCGTTAGGATCTTCTTTCCAGGAGCAAATAAAAATTTCGTTTTGGCTTTTACTAAAAGCTAGCATAAATTCATTGTGGTTTACCACATTTCAACTTTTTCTATCAAACCGTTATTTCCCCAGAGCTAAAAGAATTTTTTGAGAGATCGGGTTAGCGTTGGAAGCAAAATTTGTAAAAGTTCAAATTTTAATTTTAAGCAGTTGATGGCGAGTTTTTTTTTTTTTTCAATTTGAAAGTTTTGCATAAAAGTGCACTTACTAGTGAATAAAAAATGCGGTTTATTGCAAAAATTTGTTTAGACGTACCGGTAATGAAAAGCTAAGCAGTTCGATACGAAAGGTAGGCTAGGTGTTCCTATTAAGGTGCAGTCAGGTTACTGCAGCAATTCAGTTAAATATTGTCAAGACTTGTTATTAGGTGTAACTATAGATTGTTGAATTTAAAGCTGATTTGTGATTAGCTAAACATACTTAAACAGAGCCTGCGGCAGAGCAGTCGACTTAGAGGGGCCAAGCGGTTTTCAGGGGGGGGCTAAAGTTCGAGATTAAGCGCAATTGCCTCTTTCTTCAAGAGTAAGCTTGTTGATTGGGGAGCAAGCATGTGGATTGGGGGCAGGTAATCCCTGGCCCCCCTGGCGCCTGTCCTGTACTTAAAGCTAAGTTTATGTACCGGTAGGCCTATTATAGTACCAGTACCGTTTCTGCTATATATTTTAAACTAATTTTCGTTCTCTTAGAAGTTGTTGGCTGGTTAACTGACCAAAGATGAAAAAACACCATGTGGTGTCTTTCGGAACAACATAGCAAACAAGTTTGCTTTGTTTTCTACAGTAGCATTTTGTGAGTTTTAAAGTGTTTGGACTGACCCAAAACGAGATTGAAAAGTCAAGCCTCTGGTTCAATATTTTGTGTATATAGCTTGCCATTTTAGATTCTTGGGGCTTTATGAGCGTACCTTGGTAATTACTGCATAATTGCAGAGTTTTAATGGTGAAATTTAAGAAAAAAACGGTGCAGAGTTTTAATGGTGAAATTTAACAAAAAATTACGAAAGTGGGCCTTATTAGAAACACGTGTTCCTAATAAAGCCCACTTTCGTAATTTTTTGTTTTGCTGTTAAAAATCAAGTGAATGATCATTTTGCTATATGCTTTCATTTTGTGATGACCATGCACCCCTACTTATAAAGTACCAACTTTCAAGCAGTGGTTGAATTAGAGCGAAAATTGTGTCAGCGGGCCTTATTAGGCACATGTACCTCAATTTAAAGTCATTGGTTTGACCCCACTTGAAATCAGACCCTAGTCTACAGCTTAAGGGACCGACGCTCTATACCACTCGGCCATCTGAGGTAGATCTGAAATAATCCAAAGCTGTAGCCTTCCTTTTATCTCACAATTGTCGAGTTTATGTTATAAATAGGGCCCGCTAAAGTCAAAATTTTTTCAGGACCTTGTTACATGATCAAATATGTACTAACGTTCGTTTCAGGTGTTCAGGAGTCTGTTTTGATAGATTTTATAAGTCAAAATTTTGCATAACGTCAAAATTTGTCAAAATTGCTTTATCAAAAATTTCTTTACAAAAACGAACAAATTTATATTTTTAAAATATTTTTTTGAATTTTTGAGCTGCTAATAAAATTTTATGCGCAGTTTTATTTGATTTTAAACTTTTGAAATAGTTGCAATATTTGCACTATCGTCACGATAATGCGTGCGGTAATTGAGAAGGAAATAGCACTTATTATGCATGAAACGCCATTGCTGATGCATAAATACCGGTACATAGTTGTTAGACAATTAATCTAATTCTATAAAAGCCTTGCGCTCTTTAGACGTGGTCTTGTAAGTTGTAGCTTGCAAAGCAAAGAATGCCAAAACAAGCCAAATCTTCTGTAGCGAAAGTTAGGCAAACTTGCCAGGAATATCCGGATGAGGTTTCGGCGACTTGCGACGCAACCTTTGCGACGTGTTAGTCAAATGCGATAAAAAGTTTTTTGTGGAAAGCCACCGAAAAAGTAAGCAACACCAAGGAAAATTGGAGACGAAGAGCAAATCTCAAAGTAAGCAAACCTTTTTACATTTCGATCAAGTAAACTTCAAGGAACAGGTTGCTTCTTCATTCTTAATTTTAGCTGCAGATATCCCACTTCATAAACTGAACCATCCTTCTTTGAAGTCTCTGTTTGCTAGAATGGGAAAAGTATTGCCTTCGGAGACTGCAGCCCGGGCATGTGTTGCTAAATTGGCATCCCAAAAAGAGGAACAAATTCAAGAATTACTTCGTGACAAAAAATTTTTTTTGATTGTGGATGAAGCAGAGGTTGCTAAACAAAAGTATATTAGTGTGCTTGTGGGCAGCTTAGATGCTCCAAATCAGACATTCCTCGTTAATTGCCATCCACTTGACAGCGGTCGCAATGTTAATAGCAGTAATATTCTGCACACTGAGGATGACATATTGCGACAACTTGAAATAAAACGAGAATTTTTCATTGTTCTTGACTGATACTGCTCTGTACATGTCTTCGGCTGGAAAGACATTAAAGGAATTATACCCTTCTTTGATGCATGTCACCTGCGTTGCGCACTTACTACATAACTGCGCTATGCGTGTGCGTGCTCATTTTAAAATTATTGATGAAGTAATAGCAAGGATCAAGGCAGCAACAATCAAAAACAAAGATCGCAAGGAAGATTTTCATAATGCTGGTCTGCCATCTCCTGACCCTGTAATTACAAGATGGGCAACTTGGCTTAGAGCTGCCTTATATTATAGTGAGAACCTTCCAGCTGTTCGTACCATTATCAACAATTGGACAAGTGCAGGCCTCTTAGTCAGCAGAGCAAAAGACGCTATCAATGTGGAAGGTTTGGTGTCGGACTTGGTTAAAATAAATCAATACCGGACTCTAGCAGCCAACGTAGAGTTCTTAGAAGGAAGTGCCTGCACAATAACCAAAGCTTACGGACTGCTAAAGATAATGCAATTCGATGATGATCCTTGCGCAATTAAAGACTACATTAACAAACGACTATCCAACTCTGATTTAGAAACAATAATAAACTGTATCAACTTCACAATTGACCCAACAAGCTACGCACTATTGCAAAAAGCCCTGCCAACCTGTGCTGCTGTTGAGAGGTTGTTTTCTATGCTCAATAAATTTCTGAGAAAAGACAGAAATTTTGATGTTCAAATCAAATCTTCATTATACTCGCCGTATTACGCCGAAGCGAGTTGCGGGGCCCATCTCCGCGGCTTAGCGCCTGGGCAACACAGCTCCGAAGAATCGTCGCAACGGTGGCGAGTCGTTGGCGACACTGTCGATTTGACCGGCCCGGGAACCGAACCCCAGACCTCCCGCACCGATAGCGTTCGCTTAGCAACTGAGCTATTGGCCGGTACTATAATTTTTTTTTTTAATTTTGATGTTAACAACGTAAAAAAATAGATGATGCTGTATTACAATAAAACGTCCTTGTAATTATGCTGCGTGGCTTTCGTTAAAAAAATCATAGACGTACTGTTAGTGTACAGTACAGTTGCGATGGCAACGCAATTTTTGTATTACACACTAATTGATACCGGTACACACAATGGCTCGTTATCCTAGGTTTTAATGTCATGCGTCGCTTTGTTGCATTAGCTTCAACACTGAGTAATTGAGAAAATGTTCGAAGTAGGCTTACCTTTTTCTTTAAAAACTTATGTAAATTGCAGATTATGAAACATATTTAATTAATAAAATGCAACAAGACGTAATACGCGGAAGCGTTGAAGTCAAAATAAAGTCAAAATTTTACTAAAATAAAGTCAAAAATATATTTTTTTAGGTCAAAAAAAAAAAATGGCCCTAGTTATAAAATTTCATGATCAATTGTGTCGAAGCTTATGAGAGATGTTAAAAAATTCCAATGACTCTCCAAACTGCACCGTTTGGTCTCTGGCAGCTTTGTATTTTTATTCTCAGCGAGTTTCCGGTTGTCTGTCCAAGATGAGAGATGAACTGACACCATTTTGTTAAGTCATTGACGCGACCTGCTATCGACCTTCCGAATGCAAAGAGACCGTGTACCGCAGTGGAAATGCAGTTTATAAAACATTACTGAAGACTACTGAGCCACCAAAAATAATTAAATCGAAAAGAAAAGAAATTGCCTGATAAATCAGCTGTAGCTGCCGTGACATGTCAATTGCCTTGTCGGCTTATGTCTCTTACGCAGCTGCCAGTGGCGTAGCCCCGGAGGAAGGGGGGTTGGGGGCTACAACCCCCCCTCCCTCTCATTGAGCCTCAAATATTTATTTCGAATGTTCATTCTATATTTAATTCGAAGTGCTCGATATTTTTTCATTGATGCTCTGGTTTAGTAATTGTCATAATAACAAGAATTACGTAGCGTTGTTTCTTGAATTTTGTTCTTCGCCGTTATGCTTAATGAAGCAATGACGTAATTTTATTAGCAGGGCAGTGCCGCTCCTGTACATGCAACTGCCCTCGGCCCCTCAGACCTTCCGTAGAAAAAAAGGCTAAACGATTTTAAGCATAAATGATGTAGGCTACGTACTATAGCTCAAAAAAGAACTAAATCGCTAACATTTGAATATCGGTTTACCAGTTTCACCAGAAAGCATTCCTTTGATTTCCTAACAACAATCGTGCCTTAACTGAATTCGGTATTTTTAGTTTAAAACATCTCTTTTGAAATTTGAAGCCTTCTTGTGTTATTAGGCCTATACAACCAGGGGCGGATTCAGGGTGAAATGTGGGGTAGGCCTATGCTGCGTGTACATTCCCCCATCAGCCATTTTCAACAATGTTTTGAATGAACAAAATTTTTCCATAATTTCGAACCTCTTCATAACAATACGCCTTAGTCGCCTTTAGCACGCATAATCGAAACTGTGCGTACAAAATGCATCATATTTGGTGAAGCACTCAAAGTTAGGGGCCAAAAATATGACAAACTTTCCTTAAAAATTGTTCAAAAAGCACTAAATTAGCCATTGCATTATGCAAATTTTCAAAAATTTTCCGGGCTAGCATGCCCCCAAACCCCCACAGAGTCGTTTTTGTTGCTTAAGTTGCTTAAAATTAAATTTGTCAAAAAAACTACGCTTGAAAAGTGACGAAAATTGGTGCCCCCTCCCTGAAAAAAGTTCTGAATCCGCCCCTGACATGAAACATTCTCAAAAGGCTTATTTACGCGCGATTCCGGGTCTAAACGTCTTTGTGTTCAGTTAGCATTCAAACTGATTCAAAATTACATCTACCTCAACAAAACTTTCTGGATCCGCTCCTGTATCAACGTATGGTCAAATGTGACGTCATTCTCAACCCCCTCCCCCCATTGCAAAATTCTGGCTACGCTAGAGGCAGCTACTGAGAGAAAAATGTAATACTAATAAGGTATCGATTTTGGAAGCTTTTATGTAACATCCGACCCTTTTAGTGCACAGGGCACATTGGCATCTTGTTTCATGTTCATTAGCGTTTCGGACAGATTAGAAGTAGGTTCAGTTTTATGAACTGCTTCAATTAGCATGTGCAGAAAGCTGATTAGATTTTTCAAGCAAATTCCGGTAGTAGTTTGATACTTATAGTTTATGCTGTTAAAACAAGCTTCAACTTTTTTACAAATTGTGTAGATAACTTCTATAATTTTTATCTCAGTGAGAGCCTCGTATAAAGCTCCGGAAGGAGACAAAGCGAATTTATTTCCTTTTTGTATTTTCAATGGTTGGTTTTTAAGCTTACTGTTGGGAGAAAGCGTCAAGAATATAACAAAAACCTGCTCTAAATACGTTTAAAATGTAATTCAAACTTCAAAAACAAATAAATTTAAAACGTCATGCAAAATAGTTGTCTCTTTCCTGCATTTTCCTGCGATAAAAAAAGGTTATACCTGGGGTCTCAACCTTCACCAAAAATTCATTAATTATTACCTCCAGCCGAAAGCTTAAGACCAAGAGTCGGCAACCTGCGACTCTTTTCTCCTTACACTGCGGCTCAGAGAATTTTAATTTGATTTAGAAAGTTTACTAACAAGTCTCTGTAGCACTTCATGGACTTAAAGCAACGCACTATAGTTGTTTATGCAAAATGTAAAGGTAGGTCAAAAAATCAATATGCAGTATTTTCTCTACAAAAGGATAGTAAAATCCCTAATAAGCGCATATGTCTTTTTCTTTGGATAAATGCGTCTTTTCCCCATTTTAAATGACAGTATTTACGGCTCGTAGTAAGTTTTTTTTGTGGAAACGGGATTCAAATGGCTCTTTCGCTTTTAAAGGTTACCGACTCAGTGTCGGCGCTAGGTCAGTTAACTGAGCCCCCTCCCTCCCCGAAAACTTTACGTGGAGCCCCCCTTTATCCGCAAGCAAAATGAAAGGTAAAGGTGGTTTTACTCAGAATGCGATTTTGCATTTCATGCATATTCATGCGATTTTTGAATAACGAACCTGACGGACATGTCTTTACACAAAATGCGATTGCGTCCGATTTTGCTTCTACGTACCTAAACTACACACGTATTTTGATACATTTTCGTACGTAATTTACTTATTTAAATTGCATCGTATTATGTGTAAAGCCGATTTTGCATTTTATGCATATTCGTGCGATTTTTGATGAACGAACTGGAAGGATGTGTCTTTACACAAAACGCGATGGCGTCCAATTTTGCATCTACGCACCTATTAAATTTATTTATAAAGTTGGCAAAACTTATTCAAGTTGCAAAACTTGTTAAAGTTACAAAACTTAATTAAGTTGGCATGTGAAACTAGCAGGCCGTCTGATGTATAGCCAAGGATTCCATCGATCTGGAACCCAAAACAAGGACGACTGGAAATAATAATTAAACTGCCTGGGTATTACAGAGCTAAAGATACAACCAGGAGCGTATTTAATGGGGAGCATTGGCTCTGCCTTTTAGTAAAAAAGAGCAAAACTAATGGTGCCAAGTGACTGAAATATGTCAGGCTTTTTTGACGGTTTCTGTAGCTTATGGCCAAGGCGCATCCAGGGGTAGGATGAGGAGTATGCATCCTCCCGCCAGCCATTTTCAAAAATGTTTTTGATGCATTATGTACAATATCTTTTCATAATTTCGAACCTCTTCAATAGCGATAAGCCATACGCTTTAAGCACCTTAGCACGCATAATCGAAAATGTGCGAACAAAATGCATCATATTTGGCGTAGCACTTAAAATTAGGGTCAAAAAATTTAAATAAAATTTGCCTGAAAATTATTCAAAAAGCAATAAAATAGTCGTTACAGCAAGTAAATTTTCAAAATTTTTCCGGGGGAGCATGCCCCCGGACCCCTTTAGCGCTTTTCTTGTTTCTTAATCCGCTTCAAATCAGCTCTGCCGTAAAAGATACGCTCGACAAACAACGTGAAAATTATGGTACCCCCTTTTCAAAACTTCTCGCTACGCCACTGGATACAACACCTCCCATCTAACCTGGACAGTCTGAAGTGCTAACAATGCTTCATGCCTAGTTGCCTATCTATGCCTTACTTCTTTCTGTTCCTATTGAGATTGTGTTGCTTTTATAATGTCACAATAAAGCTTTGACGGTAAGACAAAGAATAAGACAAGACAAATAACACAATTACAGGCTTAGTTAATGAAGTCTAAATAAAACAAAATGAGGACGCACGCCAAAAATAAGGACTTTTCTTGAAACTAAGGACAATTATATTTTCCAAAATGTGGACTCTCAAAATAAAAACAAACCTTTGAAATAAGGACTGTATGAAATCCTTGCGTATAACTGGTGCGTGAAGAATACTCATTTTTATTAAATTCTCTTTCTTAAGAACACTCTCTGGTTCCACAGAGCAAGCGTTTACCGGACTACCAGCAAACGTTTTCCCTAAAATTGTTTTAACACTTGAACCACAGGCTGTTTTTTTGTGCGCTATTAAGCAGTGCTGGGCAAGTCCGCTAGTCCACAGTTTCGAATTAGCAAAAATTATTAGGGACTTTCGGATTTGCGGATTATCGTTGTTTAAATTGTGGTCTTGCGGATTGCCATTAATTAAATTCCGCTAGGTAAAAATATTTAGGCTCGTTAATCTTATAATTGACGCCTCTGGCAATTTCAGTTTATGGTAAAAATTACGGTGTTAAACACTTTCTACAAAACAACTTCAAAGCACTAGCTCATTGTCTTGGCTGCTAATGAATAAATAACTGAGGTTATTTTCAAATTATATTGAACTGAAAATTCAACAGTAATTGAGGGAGACTGCGAAGCGAGCTTGCGCTCTTCGAGTCAGCAGCCACCCGTTAAATATGTCAAATGCAATCGGCTCCAGCCGCGAATGGAACCCGTCACGTAGGATCTGTCACCTGCGCGCAGTACCGCTAGGCCAGGTCGCTGACATAATCTCACACATTTCATGCCTTATTAGCCTGGTTTCAAAAAAAGAGTAGATGAGTCAATCGCTCGCAAATAAAATGTTTTTAAACAACTTGCCATCAAGGGTGGAAACCCAAACCTAAACCGAAACCTGAAAACCCGGTTTTAAAGGAAATTTTGGAAACCCAAATTGAATCTGACACCTACTTAGCCAAAATTTTGAAAACCTAAACTTGAACCAAAACCGTTTTTTCTTGAAACGTCAAAACCGAAACTGAAACTAAAACCTGTTCAAAATTTTCTAAGGTTTTAGGTTTTAAAAATTGTCATCACCATCCTTACCAGCACAGTTTTTTAACGCTGAGCATCGAATAGAGAAGCTGTGAATACTAATTTTTGAGTGTTTGGTTTCACCGGACTAGGAATCGTACCCACCCAAGTCGACAACTTCTGAAGCAATTGCTCCCCTCACTCTGCCATCTCAGCTGCTACTTATCATTGTAACAAAAAAAGCGCCGAGAAGTGGAGGATTTAAATAATCCTAATTCACAGTAAAATAACTTTCTTGGATGAAACTTAAACCCAAACTGAAACCCAGAAACCGAAGCTGCGCGTAAGCAAAACTAAAACCGAAACTGGAACCGATTTTTTAACAGCCGTGAAACCAAACCAAAACTGAAACCTGACATCTGGGTTTCTACACACCGAAACTGAAACTGACACTCTAACGCCAAGTAGCCAGGTTTCCACCCTTGCTTGCCATCTGCAGCTTTTGATAAAAGGATTATAATTTGCACGCTTGGTATTGCCCTACTTTTATTTCATTAAACAACGATTTTGCTCAAACCACAGACTGCCCTTATCTCAAACCAGCAAGATACAAGTAAAATATAGAATGTATTTTTAAGCAATTCTTGCAGGCCGTTTGCAACTTCTGTGAAGAAAATTTAAGCAGCCACTGTATTTTGATAAAGTCTAGCGCAGTGCCAATTGAACAAAGTGTTTTTGTCAATAATTTTAATAGGCTACATCTGTGTGAAGAATTTTGATTTATTTCTTTTTGCCGTAATTTTTTTCGGTATAAGCAAATAAATCGCCTCAAACTCAAGCAGTAGTCAGCACACAGATACAGTCAGCTGAGTCAAGCAGGGGTTAAGATTTTTAAAGTCTGATGGTTACCGGTAACCACTCATTTAAACATGGTTCTGTTGCCATTATGATTTTATTTTAAGAAATAATGTTACGAAAAAGATCGACTTATTCACTTCTAACTGGAGAAGCAAGTGACAATAGAATAGATAAAAAAGATAAGCCGTTAGCTCGGTTGCTCAGCGCACGCTAACGGTGCGGGAGGTCTGGGGTTCGGTTCCCGGGCCGGTCAAATCGACACAGTGTCGCCAACGACTCGCCACCGTTGCGACGTTTCTTCGGAGCTGTGTTGCCCAGGCGCTAAGCCGCGGAGATGGGCCCCGCAACTCGTTACACGCTTCGGCGTAATACGGCGAGTATAATGAAGATTTGATTTGATTTGAAATCTGATTACCGGTAGTTGATTTTCAGTTTTTCTCGATTTTGCAGTATTTTGTCATATAAAAACGACAGCGGCGCTAATGGGGAGGATGAAAAAAAATTATTAACGGTAAGAATTTGTTGCTTCCAAGCTTACGATTGACTTTCTGGTTTTCAAAGTGCGGTTTGTTTCTTTGTTCTTGAATCTCTCAATGAAGCATTCAAAAAAGAGTTATTATCGTAAAGCAATAGACCTACGATTGTTTTTTGAATGTCGGACTGCCGGTGCCCGATGCTTGCAGTATTTTAGTGTGTAATCTTGATTGCAAAATTTTTGAATGCAAAGAGATACCCCGTTGCATATGTAGAAAATTTCATTTCGTGATTGGGCTATGTTCTAATTTTTAGATTTGTTAAAAAGTCAGAATGCACGACGGTGTTCTTATGCTTCTGTGTTTTAATTCTTTGGACTAGTTTGGTTTACGCGTCACATTTTTGAAGTGAAAAAATCTAATATTGTCTTAGATCATCCTCAATTTTTCTGTACAGCGTCATCCTCAATTTTTCTGTACAGCGTTGCAGTAAGTTGCTTATAAGCTTCTACAGTTTCTATTTTACTGCTATAACTGGAGTTACCATCAAAGACATTGCAGTGGCAGCGTCAGGAAGAGCTTGAATCCTCTATTTCACTTAGAATTCTGTCAGTACGGAAAAGAAAGGCTTTTCGAATACAGCGTCATACTGTAAAATGTTTAATTTTAAAGTTTATTTGTTTTTCCGTTGATCGCTTTCATTTTGCCGTCACTCGGAAATTCGCGAATGTTATTAACAACGTCTGAAATACGATATCAGAACCAAGTAAGTAACAGCATGCGATAAAATTACCGAAGCTTCATTTTTGAAAATGAATTGGGATCCGTGATAGTTGTAGCCTCGCCGCAAAGTTTTTGTGCCTACACAATAAGCCTATCAATTCTTTCCTTTCTTTGAACTGATTCAATGCTTAAACACGAGTATAAAGTGACCTTATGGTGTTCACTTTGCGTAGGCCTAGGCCTAATTAAAGTGGGTGGGCCTTCACCACCATGGTGGACTCTCCATGACATAAGCCTAATTATCCAAAAAAAATCTTACCGAAATCAGCAAAAACTAATGCATATGCCACACGATGAGCCAACTTGTCGATAGACCGCTATGAGAGATTTTAAACGAATTTGTTTACACCAGCATTTTAAGGCGCAAATGACTTTGTGCTGAGATGCGGATTAGAATAATTTTAATGTTGCAAATTTCGGATGCCGGTTTAAAAGATTTTCTGATTGCGGACTTGCGGTTTCGGATTAGGACTCTCAACATCATGATTGCGGACTTGCGGAAGCGAATTGAAACGTTTGAAACGTGGTTGCGGAATTGCGGTTTCAGATTAAGAAATTTAAAATCTGGTTGCGGATTTCGGACTTTAAAAAAAACTTGCGATGCCCAGCACTGATATTAAGCGTCACAATAATAAATTTAATATTGATGACAAACGGCCTAGCACGGTGTGAGATGACTTGGAAAAAAAAAGGAGAAAAGTAGCCTACGCAAGAAAATCATCAATCCATTTGGCAATAGCCGGTGCGTAAAAGAACAATTAAAGTTTAAAATAGTAGGCCTTACTTAAAGTTATAATAATTATGTCATAAATTTGAACTTTTAGCGATCCGTTTGAGGAACCAACATTTTGATCCACTTCGGCAGCGTGTCGCAGTGGTTCAAAGCGTCGTTTTTACGACGACCATGATCGCAAGGTTAATGGTTTAACTCCCAACGTAGTCTCGTTGTTGCGTCCTTGGATAAGATGCTTCACAATGATTATCTCTGTTTGGTGGAATCTGGCAAGCAGCAAATTAAAGAAGTCAGAAGAAAATTCAAGCGGAAAACTTGGAAACAAAAGCAATTCCTAAGCGAGTCTGGATTTGTCCTACGCATAGCGGCTCCGTCGCTTTCTCGTGATAGGAGAATAAAGATAAAGAAATCAATCTATCACTTTGCTTGTGGAGTCGCACACCCCTAATGCTTTTGTGCAAAAACAATGGTAAATCTACAATCTTCTAAACACCTATCATGTACCACCTCGTTCGAAGCAAGGCGCATGAAATAGGAAGTTAATATTGTTGCTATAATTTATATTTCATAACATGTGTATTTTCAAAGAAAAAAATTATGCTTTCGTTCATTCAACAGATCAAAACAATTGTTTACATACAAGCGATTTTGCCTATAGTAGTCTACATTTCAAACAAGAGCTGCGCAATTGGAGTCCAACATTCTTCAACCCCCTTCCCCCCCTGTCAGCACCTTTCTACACACATGCACACAAACAAATCAATGTTGTGTCGTAACACGTAGGTTATTAAAATCATTTCCAAGTAAAAAAAACGCCGCGCTGTTCAGGGCGGGGCCTCTAACCAGACCTGCCCCCCCCGGCTGGGGGGTTCGGAGTCGGTTACGCCGGCCCTGTGCCCCCCTCCCTGGTTTAGACTATAGCGCAGGTATCTTTACATGATGGTGCAATTACGTTAAAATTTCTCAAATATTCGTTATACTCGCTGCATTACGCCGAAGTGTGTAACGAGTGGCGGGAATACATCTCCACAGCTAACAGCGCCTGGGCAACAGCTCCGAAAAAGCATAGCAACCGCCCGCCTATGCAACCGAAAAGCGTGTAGATACGGTACCAAACTTTTTGCTTTTTTCGCCATTATAGTAAGCTGTGGGAGGGTACCGTAAAATTGGAAGTAAAAATTGGGCTCTGATTTTGCTCAAAATTAAAAAATAACTGGATATTTACAAAGCCAAACTAAATTAATCAAGATTACTAATTCAATTTTCTTTAAAAATTAATGAGATTAGACTATAGGAAAGCATATACCTATAAGCAAAGCTGAAGGTTATTGAGGGTAAACGACACTGTGTAGATCTGTCACAAAGATATTGCAGGTCTCTGTAAGCTGCTTCAAGTGGTCAGGCCTACCCGCACGATTTGGTAGTACGAGTAACTGAAAACTTTTTTTCTTTTTTACTCAGCCAAAGTAATGTCGATGCAAATGCCAGCAATAGATCTATAAAATATGTTGAGATTGTGCTACAAATACAAACCAAATACCTACATTACTTTTGATAGAAATTTACCCAACAAAACCAGCATTATAGTAGGCCTACATTTAAGTATTAAAAATGAAATCTCTAAGTGTAAGTTTCACAGTTTTCTTTTTGATTCTTCTATTGGAAACGGTAAACGCATCAAGGTAAGTTAAATGTGTTTTTTTATATTTCAAGTTCTGGCTATGGACTTACTTTGATTATTGATTAATAACACAATACTTGAAGCAAAACGCTTTTTTTGCTTGTGAAAATGAGCAGCAACATATTTCAAATAATTTTAATCTCTTATCTTAAAAATGAAGAATGTCACAGGCTGGTTATTTTACAAGATTTCAGTTATTCTCTCAGGACTTTGTTTAAGAGATGGTGTTGCCAGTTGTAAAAATCGTGGACCAACGTCACATAGCCTACTGTAGCTCGCTTTGCAGAAGACAGTGGTGACCGCAGACAATTCCATTGCTGGCTGCAAACTAAACGCCTAACTTGTATTCAGTTAATAGATTTAAAAGATAATTGCATTTGCGTTAAGGTTTACTCTTTACTGTGGACAATGACGGAACGACAGTCTTTTTTGGGGTAGGGACAAAAATGAAACAATGCATTTCTTGTAGTTTAATATGTCATTAAGCATACTATATGCTGATTAGTAATTATACCGGTAACTAATATTTTGGGGAGGCTTGAATTCCCTCAATTTAATGGGTGGAAAATTCGCTTAATTCAACTGCAGTGACAGACCCGGCGGCAGAGCAGTCTACTTAGGGGGGCCAAGCGTTTATCAGGGGGACCAAAGTTTGAAATTTAAGCACAAAAACCGCTGTCTTCAAAAGAGTAAGGTGGTTGATCGGGGGAAGCCATGCCCTCCCTGACGCCGGCCGTGTGCAGTAAACTGGAGCTATTTTGAGCGAGTAAGTTTTGACCCCAACACGGATAAATCATCAATAACTTTGAAAGTTAATAGATCTGGCCCCTAATCTGGTATATTGAACACTTAGGATGATTACAGTTATTTTTAAAAGCTTTAGAAAAATCAGTTTCAATTTATCATGTCAGATTTAGTTACGAAATCGATTTAGTTCTATGCAATTTCAGCTGTTTTGCAAAAAATGATCGATTAAGATGAGTTATATGACAAAATGGAACATTCAATTGATGTGAGCTTCAAACAGGAATAAATTGCATGTTTAAGTGTCTTAAAAATTCCGCTTCAAAGTTAATTTAACTGAAGCACATCTTACAGTGACAATTTCCCTTTTCTTTAGAAGGCGTCAAATGGTTCTTGTAATTTTGCAAATCATTTTTGATGAAATCGACCGGTTAGCTCAGTTGTTAAAAATAAGCTGTCGGTGCGGAAGATATGGGGTTCGAATCCAGGGTCAGTCAAATCGGACACAGGGTCGCCAACGGCTCGCCACTGCTGTGACGTTTTTTTGGAGCTCTGTTGCCCAGGCTCTAAGCCGCAGAGACGGGTCCCGCCACTCGTCACCGGGTAATACCGCGAATATGATGAATATTTGATTTTTTTATCTTTGTTGTATCTGGTGAAAGATCTTTAAGCATACATCGACTGACACTAACCTTGCTTTTGTTCATATTTGAATTATTGATTGATGATTTCTTAACTTTATTCGCTTGTAGAAAGACAGCGACAAGATTTTACAGCAAAATACCGCGACTTACAATTGATTCTAAGCTTTTTGGTTGATTTATGCTTTTTTGATGTTTGTAAAAAATCTGTCTTGCTTATAATATTACGCTTATAATTAGAAAAGTATTATATTCAAGGAAGCAACATGAAAGTTTTATGAGAAGAATTGAACCCATTGCCTCGTGATCCATGAAACGATATTCCACAGTCCAGACCACAGTTTTGCGCTTGACGTTTGACGTAGAGATTTAAGACAAAACTATCAGCGCAGGAAGTCGTGAGTTCGATTCGTGGGCCGGTCAAATTGGATACAGTGTCACCAACTTTACGACTCGCTGCTGCTGCGACGTTTCTTAGGAGTGGTCTTGCCAGGCGTTAATTTACGGAGATAGGCCCCGGCATTCGTTACGTCCTTCGACGTATAGGGTCATAATGCCGCGAGTATAAATGAAGATTTGATTTTTGATAACTTACCCCACAAACTAATCAGCAGGTATCCTGACACTTTGCACTTTGTCTTTTTTTGTTAAATGAAAAGTAATACTTCATCTTTTTATATTGAACAGAATAGCAATCAAATCCAATAGACGTCATCGCTACAGCCCCATTTTTAATTATTGACTTGATGTTTATACAAAAAAAAAATGAGTTTCGCTTGTTTGACTTCACGATATTTGTTTTTTTTAGAGATCCAAATGGTTACTTTTCCATTCGTAATTCGGCTCGCAAGAATAATCACAGAATGGGTTATGGCATCAGGGTAGAGGAGCTATTAAACCCTGAAACGTATCACAAGTATATCAGGCCGGGAATAAATTTCGGTAAAAAAAGAATGTAAAACAACCAAAACATTTGTTTATTAATAATTTTTAAATTCAGAACATCCTCTTTTCATCAATATTTCAATCGCAGTGTCAAGTATCGATGAAATATCTGATGTCAACATGGTAAGCAAACTTAAAGGCTAAAATATTTTTTCAAGCCGCATAATTGCTGCTTAGGTTTTTATGCTAGTGAAGTATGCGCATCATGGAAGATGAGCCAGTTGCGAATCGAACCCACGGAGCCATCTTCGGAGCCTAATGCAACAACCACTCGGCCGATTCCATATAGTATGTCATTAAAGGCGCTTTTGCTTGCACGCAACCATGCGGTAACGCGTCGCACGACACGCGCGACAAGTTTTTCCGCATTGTTTTTGCGCTCTCGCCGTCAATTTGCTGTCTTGTGACCATGAGCGTCCGTAGGGGGGCGCGGAGGTCTTGGATTTTGGATGGGCGTTATTAATTTGACTAACTACAACAAACAGTTAAGTCAAGATTGATTTTATATAATAATAATTTTCATGTCATATGGAAAAACCTAGCAAGTCGCATTTTCAACTTTTCGAGAAAAACGCAAAAAACCGTTTTACTATGGCAAAAAGCTAGGGAAAGCTAAACTGCCGATGCTCTGGTACCATAATAGAGCACAAGGAATACATTGTTTATGACCTTATTCATTTAAAAACCAATTGTTTCTTGAAGCTGCCGAATTATTTTTAAAATGTCCGAAATTTTTCTAGTCATTTCGGACAAATGGCCGAAATTTCTCAGCGAAAAAAAAAAACCTGGGTCACCGCACTCCGGAAAATTGTTAGTACCCCTAGCAAAATTCGAAGTCTTAATCTGACATTGAACTTGAACCTAGTTTTTTTTTTTTTTTTCGGTCATTTGTCGGTCATTGACCGAATATTTTTGGCAATGCCTGAATTTTTTTTTCGGTCACATGACTGAAAAAAATTTGCAATTGTTTTGGTTTAACATCGCCCTTTTCTTCTTGTGATATAATAGCTATTATAACAGGTTCTCAGCATAACTAATTATTTGTTTGTACCCTTTGTTTTGAGAATGTGCTATTAATGTTTCGAGAAAGGATTAATGTTTTGAGAATGTGCTATTGTCCCTCTTTCGCTATCTATTCGCTTTTCGCCCCCTGGTGTTTCTCTTTCGCCCACAAGGGGGCAATATCGCCCACTTTGAGAAACACTGATTTAGACTAGAACAATTCGCTTGGTCCAAACAATAGTCTACTAAAGTGAGTTCCAAAGAAACTGAAAAGCCAAGAAAATACCGAACTTCACAAGTATTCTCAATTTTTATGTATTTAATGGCAAAATTATTTACGCAGGCCGATATTGAAGTTCATCAAAACAAAGGAATTGTGTACAAATTACCGCAAAATAGCTTTAACTCTACCTTTGCTTGAAAGCATTACGAACACCTAAAAAAATACCCTGGGCATTTGCCCCAAACGCTAAAAAAAGGCCTATAATTACGCCACTGGTATCTATAGCGCTGCATCGGTAGGCAAAAGGCACGATTGTTGTTGTTTTTTTTTCGTTCAATTAGCAACTGTTTTCATACAAATGTGGTGATCGTAGATAGCACCAGTTCTTAAGTGGATAATTTTATTGCATTATTTTAAACAAAGTTAAAAAAGTCAGGCTGGTGCTGTAAAAACGCTGCTTAACTCTGATCTTATCAAAAATTTCTTGCCTCCCAAGCAAAAATTTCTGCGGTTGCCCATGATAGTGACTTGCCTACTTTGAGGAATAAAGAAAGTCCGTCATCAACAGTTGCAGATTTGCGCTTAGTCAAGGGCCGATTGTAAGTTCTGCTCTTTGGTAAATTGGTTGATTTCACGCTTGGTTGTCCAATGTAGTCTAGCTTGCGTCACTTCCTGACCAATTTGGCCGGTTGTGACTCATTCAAAAAAACAATTATTTCACACTTCGACAAAAAAATTGCTAATGAAGCTTGTAAATCTTTAGTTGTTTTCCAATATTGTGCTTTTACTTTGGGCATTACAATTGCATTTCTAAGTTCATTACGAATTACAAATGTGTCATTCACACGTTCACCTCATTTTTTCCCATGCGTTTAGCTCTATTTTCTGAGGCCTCACTGTTTTCAGGAATACACGGTTACATTTACTTTATACCAATCATGGAGAGATGATCGACTCGACAAGTTGAGATTGGGAAACAATCTTAAGGTGACGAAGGAGTGCATGATTTGAAACAACAGCGTTAAAAGCATTCCGTAAAATTATGACTTCACTTAACTCAGGGGTTCTTAACCTTTTTGGTTTCGTTTATCCCTTGCCCAAAGAAAAAAGTGTAATTTTCCTCCAGTGTACCACTACTGCTTTTTCAGTACCAAAAATTAAAGCTTTCTTAAGTTTTTAATTCAAAAAATTTACCCCCTCGGTAAGTAAAACCCCCGGTTAAAAACCTCTGGCTTAACTACTCACTGTTGATTGCTGATAAGATTTGTCCATACACTTCTGAATGCCGTATTTGTTGCCATCACCTGCTCTATGTTTCGCATTTTTTTTTGCCGATTAACATTCCCTTATTTACCGTCATCGGTCTGTATGCTTGCACTTTAGTAGATAGCTGCCACGTCCAGTGTCCGAAAACTCCGCATGGCCAGTTTAAGTACATCTTTTAAAACTGGACATATATTATTTTTTGGTTTTAGTTGTGGACAGGGTAACTTGGCTTGTATCTACCCACCTATGCTAGACAACAAGCTACTTGTTTTTTCTTAGCCTGTCACCATGGATGCGTCCGTGGGCAAACGTATGTGGGTTCCAGATACTTATATTGTGAATGCTCATAACTCATTTATCCACGATGTGACGACGCGCAATGGCTTGCTGATGCTGTACCCAAACGGAACAGTGATATATGTTCTTCGTATAACTAGTCGGGTAAGTGTTAACTTGCTTAGACTGAAAACAAAAAAAACTGCTATGGGCTAACGACCAACCGACATGACGAGGGTACTAACAGGTTACTCTTACAATCAAATTTACTGGGGCGAAGCTGCATGCCAATATAAAAACACGAGCACAGTTCAGCTCCAGAAAAGTATTTAGGGGTGATGGCATTATGCTATGCCTCCCCTTTTATGGTTTTTAGTAAAAAAGAACAAATGTTGCTTCTTGCTAAGTGACTGCATCATGCCAGACTCTTTTGGTTTGATGGCTTTTGTAACTTATATCCTCCCTCTCCCCCCCCCTTCTTTAAAACTCCTCGGCCATTGTTCAGCTCTGTCTTACCTAGTTTGTGCAAACCCACCTTAGCTACTTGAAGCTAATTTTTTTTGCATCTCGTGAATAAATTTGAACTACTACTACTACTACTAAAGTAAGAGCAGAGTGTTTTATTGAAATGCTAGAAGCTTTACCATCGGTCTCACTCTGCTCAAACTATCCCCACTATTTTCTAGATTGCCTGTCCAATGAAATTGTTCAAATATCCAATGGACGAGCAAGTTTGTCATTTGAAGCTTGCCAGCTGTGAGTATGGCCTAGTGGTTGCACAATTATTAGTTTCCAACTTTGTAAAACGTTCTAATGTCGCCAGTTTGTAAATAGGCCTTACTGTTTTTAATAGGCTATTCTCGTAGATTGCGAAATTCTGCTCTTTATTCAGAGCGTGACTAGACTAAGTTATAACTTTAAGGTGAAACGTTTGAATTTTCTCAACAACTAAAAAGGCCACTATAATTTTCGACAGGGTCTTTCACCGAGAAAAATGTGCTTTACAAATGGAATGGAGAGGAAAAGTGTGGAGGGTCTCACGGTTCTGTTACCGGAGTTGAAAATGTCGTGTTACCTCAATTTAACCTGACTCATTGCTCCGTAACTACTGCCTCTCATGCTCGAGTGCTGGGTGAGTGCTTTTGTCTCCAAGCTTGAACATAGCGTACTATTTAGGCCAAGAGCTTTAGACCAAGGCAGAAAAACTTCAAGGGCGAAATCATGACTTTTTTTCAGGAAATTATTCCGAACTGGTGATGGAATTTGGCTTAAAACGGAACGTCCTTTTCTTTATCATGCAAACTTACGTTCCTTCCATCCTACTGGTCACGTTGTCCTGGGTTTCTTTCTGGATAAACGTCAATGCTGTTCCTGCAAGAGTGGCGTTGGGAATTACCACAGTTCTGTCCATGACCACGTTAATGATTGGAGTTTATAACAGCGGACCCAAATCAACATCTTACGTCAAAGGTGAAAATTATAAAGTTATATTTATTCCAAAAAGAGTTTTAATTTCTTTTTGGAATAAAAGTTGCTGGGTCAACGATTTTAGGCCCCAAGTTCTAGGTGAAATTTCACTTGATTTGATCCATTATCTTGATTGCACGTGATTAGATATGGCATGGGCTGGCTTTTTTGCAACCCAGACCGCCCACGGCCCGAAACCTCTTGCCCAGTACCGGTAACCAACCCGGCTACTCATTCCAAAAATAAAGACTGGCCCGACCAAAGCTCATTTTTTTATGAATCTTCAATCACATTTATATATAGGGAAAATCGAAATTCAAAGGTATTCAAAAATTCGAAGCGGCTCGTCAGCGGCCCAGTTAAAGACGGAAGATAGAACTGGGCCGTTAGCGGATTAATAAAAAAAAGGTTAACGGCTCGTTAACGGGTCTACGGATCCGGAGGAGATGCTTGGTCGAATGTCAGCGCAAAAGGAACAACGAATGAAAAATATTAACATAGGCCTACCGCCTGGTTAACGTAGAGGTTAAAGACATCGCAAGTGCGATAGGACTGAGGTTTGATTGCCGGGACGGTCAAATCGTACGCAATCGCCAAAGGCTCGCCCCGGCTGCGATGTTCTTCGAAATTATGTGGCCCAGGCGTTAGCCGCGGAGATAAGCCCGTCATTCGTTTCACGCTTCGGGGTAATACCGCAGTATAACGAAGATTTGGTTTTTTTTAATTCATCAAGTTTTTGTATTTTTTCAGCTGTGGATTGTTATGTTTTGGTTTGCTACGGTTTTATATTTGTTGCGATGATTGAATATGCGGGAGTTCATTTTTATCTGCGACATCTCACAAACAGAGCTACTTTGCATGCTCTTGCGTGAGTAGAAAAAGTTTTCTCATTTTGCATTAGTTGGAGCTGTGTTGTCCAGGCGTCAAGTGTCGGAGATAGGCCCCGCCACTCGTTTGGTGTAATACCGCCGAGTATAATGGAGTTTTGCTTTTTTATTGTAACGGAATTAGATTTTTAACTTCGATATAATTTTGGGATTTTTAAGAGCAAAAACGCAAATCCTCCCAAGAAATTTTATTCACTGAAGATCTGCTGGTTTGGAGTTTGAAAAATAAGCAACGCAACGAGTTGCTTGTAACATTCGTCTGATCTCGTTCTAAAACACAACTCTGTTCTTGTACCTGCATATTAGCCTAAAATGATCCTATAAAATTTTTTTGTTTGATCTATTACAAATGCCCTATTCCAGTTCTTTTTTTTTTTCTGTAAACTGATTCCGAAATATGCGAAGCAAGCTTTTTCATTTTGCCTATAATATCGTCATGCAGCGGTCATCAACACAACACATTCAGTTTATTGAAATATTAGTTTTTTGTGAGCAAAAAACAGCTGTTGGTCAATTTCTTTTATCTTTAACAACATCATATTGGAGAAACTTACTTGACCGTGATTAAACCCAGACCTTTCAACTTTTTTCCTCATTTTCATGGTCCATATAGAATTTACGAAGTGAAATATTGATTTTATGGCTGTTGTAAAATCTCTTTCTCTTGTCATAAAAATGAAAAACTTACACCCACAGCTAACGGAAATCTCCTTAGAGGCCATTGAAGTATTGCAGATTAGCTTTTTGACCTTAATTACATCTTTCAGAAAATCGGGAGAAGTTGATGATGACGACACTTTGCCAAACTTTGATTTTTTCACCAAGGTAAGGTTATAGTTGTGTAGAGACTCTTTGAAAGCAAATTTAGTTTATAGATTTCATGGGACTGGGGCAAATCCAGGAGAGGTGCTATGTGACGATTGTCCCCAAAACATTAAGGTAAATCGCTTCTTCCTTGAACACGAACCCCTTGAACACGCACCCCCATGAACACAATTTGTTCTGTCTTCGGGTACAGGCATAAGCATCGGCAAAAAAAGAAAAACGATACGTTTCCCTTTCTTGAGATTAGCGTGCTTCCACATAAAATGCGTATTTTTTGAGTAAAATTAGGATTGGTCCTAGTTACTGTATGACTTCAAAAAGACCACGATTCGCGCCCCTTGAATTTTTTCTACCCACGTTTTTGGGGCAAGCGTGGTGCTGCACGCCCCTGGTTGACGAGTTACGCTATATCATTATAACCTCATTAACTTTTTTTCTTAAATGAAACTGCTTCAGAGTGTGACATCATTATTATATTCGATTCTGCTTAACGCCAATTCTAACAAGGAACGAAAGCGGCAAAATTTGATTAGTCGCTCAGTTTTTCAATGGCGCCAGCCAAAAATGAAGTCAAAAATGCGAAAGAAGAATTTTTCTTCAATGAATTATTTTTGAGTTAGTTATATTTTTAGGGTAACTATCTTCAGCAAAACGGAGCGGAAAATATGGGTAAGATTTTCGCTTCTTTTGTGAAATCGATCTAGATGTTTTTAGTTGTTTTTTCATTGCTTTACCATTCAATAACCCGCTCGGTAATTGAGCAACAACCCAACTCTCATGCATAGTCGTAACACGTGATTCTGGTGAGTATTCGCGGATTTGGGAACTAAGGGGTGTCAAAGCCCTTTCTCTGCAAATTTTTAGCTGTAGGCTACATGATACTGTATTATAAACCATTACAGGTACTTCAGCACTTTTGGGCGGGCAAATGAGTTAGCACTTTTCCGATTCCAAAACCCCCTAGAACAGAGGTTCTTATCCTGTGCTTAGTTACCCACTAGTGGGGAATGAAAGGATTTCAGATAGGTAATTTGAAGTTTTGGAATACAACAGCTCACGAATCACGATAGGTCATAAACCAGTGGTTCTCAACCTGGGGTCGCGATTCGGACATCTATGACCTTTTTATTTTGCTCTTCACTTGATTATGGGCGGAAATTTGGATACCTGCGACAGGGCTGCGAACTCGATCGATTTTTAACCGAGTTCGAGTTCAAGAGATATTTGCAAGTCCGAGTTCAAGTTTAAAGAATTTTATTTTTCGAGTTCGAGTTCGGCAAAAATGATCTAGTTCGAGTTCGCAGCCCTGGACTTTGTAGGTCGCAATGGCATGAACAAATAAACGACATGCAGCTTTTCTTTTGGTAAAATCTTAACTTCAATTTACACGGATTGTGACTACTTGAATAACGAACTATATTTCGTAGTGATCTTTCATTTCTTTTCAACAATTTTAATATCTTTTTAATGAACTCGAACAGTTTTGTGCGAGTTCAAGTTCCAATTCGAGTTCAGAAAAAAATATTTTTTTGAGTTCAAGTTCGAGTTCGGCAAAATGATCGAGTTTTTTTGAGTTCAAGTTCGAGTTCGCAGCCCTGATTTGCGGACGTGATAACCTTTTGTTTTTGCTCTTCACTTGATTTTGGGCAGAAATTTACACATCTGCTGTTTTTTGCTCTTCACCTGATGCGTAGCTGCATTTAAATGTGTTTAATGACTCGTAATATCGGAAGTGGGTAATTTGGTTATGTCGGATTGCAAAGTGGGTGGCTGAATATAAAAGCACAGCCCTAGAATAAGTCTGGAACAGCCTAATGAACCTAACTTAAACAAAATGTTTTTTAGAAAAAAACGAGCAAGAGCACCATGTTACGAAAAGAGCTTCGAGAGAATTTAGCGGAGGGTCAAAAAATTATTCTCCGAGCTGCCGGCGGGAGAAATTTTCTACAGTTGCTGCTTTGCGAAATGCGATGAAAACAGTTGAGAAGACAGACAAGCTCTTTCGCGTCATGGCTTCCGTCTTGTTCATGACTTTTAACATTTTGTACTGGTGCATTTACCTCACAATGAAAGATTAATTGACATTGCGCACGTCATAAAAATTCAGCGTATTGACATGATAGAATCAACAATTCAACATCGGTATGAATTTGATTGCTGTTTTTTCAAGACGCTTGAATCCGCAGATGCAAAATGGAAAACAAGTGCAAAAGCATTAAAAAAATGACAAAATTGCACCAAAAACAAAAAAAGCAATGAAAATACGTGTAACTGATTTTTATGCTGTTTTTTTTTAATTTTTAATAAGGAGTTCCATATGAAGCGATTGTAATCAACGTCAAAGCAATACTATGGCTTTTTCGTGTTTGCATGCGAGATTTTGGCTGAAATGTTTGTTGTTGAACGTTGTGATATTATTATGAAATATAACGGCTTTATTGTTGTGAGTTTGTGACGATGTGAAGCAAGAATGCTTGGCCGAAAGGACATAGAACTTCTTGAATTTTTTATTGCTCTTCATCTTGTCGAAAAAATTAATGCTTGCAAAAGTGGAGTTTCGCGAAATCATGAAACCGGTTGTTTGGCTTTGTGGTTACAGACAAATCAATGATACAGGTGTGGTAAATCTTAAGATTGATTTCCAACCCGGTCAATCCGGACACAGTGTTGCCAACGGCTGGCCACTACTGCGATGTTTTTTTCGAAGCTGTTTTGCCCCTCCCCCAGCGCTCAGCCGCGAAGAGAAACCCCCGCTTCTCGATACAAGCTTTGGCGTAATGCAGCAACACTGGAGCGTATTTAGGAGGGGCATTGTGCCATGGCCCCCCCATTTGACTGTACCTTTTAATAAAAAAGAACAAAACTAATGGTGCCAAGCGATTGAAATATGCCATACTCTTATGATGGCTTCTATAGCTTATGGCCGGGGGCGGATCCAGGGGAGTAGGATGAGGGGTATGCATCCTCACACCGGCCATTTTCAAAAATTTTTTTGATGTATATACAATTTTGCCATAATTTCGAACTTCTTCTGTAGCAATAAGCCTTACGTCTTAAACACGCATAACCGAAAAAGTGCTAGCAGAATGCATCATATTTGGTGAAGCACTCAGAATTAGAGTCGAAATGTTTAAACAAAATTTGCTTGAAAATTGGTCAAAAAGCACAAAAAGAGCCATTACAACATGTAAATTTTCAAAATTTTTCAGGGGGAGCAAGCCCCCGGACCCCCCCTAGAGCTTTTCTTGTTCCTCAATCTACTTCAAATTTGTTCTACCAAAAAAAATGTAGAAATTATGCCCCCCCTCCCCCCTTTCTAAACTTCTCGCTATGCCATTGACAGCAAGCAAAATGAAAATGCGATAATTCAAGTTAAGATTATGTACTGCAGTAAAAACCTAAGAAAGCAATACTTGTGATTGATGCATTATAGCGGTAAGAAATTAACAACATGCAAAGTGATTGAACCCGCGGCAAGGTTGCTTTATTCCTTGAAGCAGAAGTTAATGGTCAAAATTGTCAGTACCGAGGATTCCAAGCAATGCTTTTTTATTTGTACACAAAGATTCTGGCTTTGTAGTTTTGGAAAATTGGTTCGATACTTAGGTGAGAAGCGTCAAAAATAAGAAGAAAGTTCAAAGTTTATTCTTTCATTTGATGGCTGAAGTGAAAGGAATGATATAGTTACATTCGAAGCTGCCAAGAAGCTGCAGTTTCAGTGGTTTATATAATACTGTAGTACGGGGGTGGTAAACCTGTGGCACGCCGCAGGTTTTTTTCTGGAACGCCACTTGATACTTTAAATCTTTTTTTACACAACCGGTCTTTTTCGGAAAGTGTGAGTCCACATTGCCGCCACAAAGCCTTCACGTTCGTAGAGCTGCCACTTTCCCACTGAAAACAGGTGAAGACCAAAAAAAGGTCTTAACGGCCTACTGAAATCAGGTGAAGGCCAAAAAAAGTCTTTACATCCGCTGAACCACTTTCTCCGCAGTTCATTTAATATAATGGCATGGCATTAGCTTGTTAAACTTTATTTTTGATATTTTGGCACGTTTGCCAAAAAAGGTTCGCCACCCCTGCTGCAGCACATTGATCAGATTTTTATCCCTTTATCATAAAAAAGCAAAATGGCGCCATAACGACCTCGTTTAAATGTTTTCGGCCACCCGTCGCTTAGAAGAATCCTCGCTTGAAAATTTCTTTGTACCTTTCCCAACAGCACAGGATGTGTACGGTACTTAAACTTTTGAGTCTTTTTGATGATTTCTTCATTTATATTCTCCTGTCACGAGAAAGTGACGGAGGCGCTATGCATATAGGACGAATCCAGACTCGCTTAGGAATAGCCCTTTGTTTCCGAGTTTTCCGCTTGAATTTTGCTTCTGACTTCTTCAATTTGCTGCTTGTGAGATTCCACCAGGCAGAGATACTTGTCGAGAAGCATCTTATCCAAGGACGCAACAACGAGGCTAGGGTGGGAGTTGAACTATTAACCTTGCGATCATGGCCGTCGTAAAAACAACGCTCCAAACCACTCGGCCACGCTGCCGACAACATTTGAGTCTTTGGTTTGACCCAAATGGAAATCTAGCTTGAATCTGTCTCTTGACTTAGAAGTATAATTGTTTTATCAAGTCGGTCGTCTGGTCGGAAAATTATTTCGAAGCGACGTGGACTGTATCATGCTGTTATATAATAAGATTTTGATCGAGATTTTAATCATGCCCTCTTTTTCCAAAATAATAAAGACTAACTTATACGGTATAATAATACGCAGATATGCCGATAAGCTGCTTAACTTTTTGCAAACAATCTGTAGAACCTGAATATAACGTAGGGTGACCAGACTCCCGTTTTGAACGGGACAGTCCCGTATTTTCACCCGATTTTGAGCGTCCCGACTTTTTCTCAGATGTCCCGTTTTTTATTATTTTCGCATTTAGCGTGAGAACATGATTATGTGAGAATTAAAATAGAATACTTTTTTAAAATAGCAAAAAATTCATATTTCCTGATGTCGTTGGATTTAGATCCTAAAACGTCTTCGTTGAAAAGCTATTGCAGCTTTTTAACACTTCCGCTACTACCTGTTGCGGACGTAAGCGTGTTGGAGAGCTGTGGTAAACCTGTGGCACGCCGCAGGTTTTTTTCTGGAACACAGGTTTTTTACACAGGTTTTTTTCGCAGGTTTTTTTCTGGAACCCACAATCATTAAAGAAAGTAAATCATTACGAACATTTGCTCGTAAGGCCAAAGCGCATCTTATTTCAAACTAGTAACATCCTTAGTTATGTATTCACAGCTAGTCGCGTTACTGTATAGTTATTTTTCTTCGTGCTGCTGTTTTGTTTTTGTAATTCCAGGTCGAAGTATGGGAAATTGAAGGCGAAAAACTCCAAAGAATAAAACTACGAAGTAATGCTGGATGAAAAAATAAGTTATGACCGAACAGCAAAACGACTAAGATTGGATAATAGACTGTCTGAACCAATGAAATATGCTATTTGTTATATAATATATGAGTATGTCATCTTAAGTAGAATCCTCCACATTCAGACCTGTGTTAACCCCAAATTAACATTCGCTGATGCCAGTGTTGTGTGAGTGTACTGATAAAATGCGGTTTTAAATTTTTTTATGTATAATAACCAATAGGCCTGTAACTAATTAAAGCATTAGACCCCGATAATTTTGATAAAGAGTCTTATTCTATTAAAATTGAAGAAATATTATTATGTGTGTGCGGTTACAGACTAGTCCGTTAATAATCGTCTAGAATTGATCGCTCCTGGGTATGAGCTCAAACTGCATCCGGTTGTGAGCTCATCGTTGATGAGTCGGATTAATGAGGGTACCTTATCACAACTCCCTCCAGGTCACCCTTGGGCAAGGTGTAGTACCTGTAAGCCCCCCTCAGCAAGGGTTACGTGACTGAAACGGTTAGTACTAAATCTATTGGGAATTAAAGGATAAAGGGCTGCTGTACGGTGTAGGCATACATAATAGCTGCATTTTTTTTTGCGTATGTATTTGTTTTTGATTTAGGTTGTGCAACCATGCACAGTTATCCGTAACTGGCATGTTTCAACGTTTTGCGTTTTTGTTGCATATTCCTTTTTCTGTGCCATTTTATTTTCATGCGTTATTCTGATTGGTTATTGTTGGCAGTCAGAAATAAAAGTTGTGATTGCTTTGATTGAGAGACGAAGAGTAGCGAGAAAAAAACTCCTTGGTGGAACCAAGAAGTTAAAGAGGCTATTCGAGCAAAAAAAAAGTGGCCTTTAAGGCCTGGCTTTTAAATAAGTCATCAGTTGAACTTCGTTCGCAGTATTCGGAAGCACGTAAGGTGGCAGCCGTAAAAGTTGAACTGTCTAAGAAAAGGGCGTGGAAGGAATTCGGAGAAAGGTTAGACAATGATTTGAAAATAGCAAACAAAGTATTCCGGCAGACCATTCGCCGTTTGCGTGAAGAAAGATCTCAATTCTCAAGGTTGAATGGCGGTTTCTTTCTTCATCGAAGGTTGAATGGCGTCACTCTGAAAGATCCTGATGCTGTTTTGAATCGGTGGAGAGAATACTTTTGTGATCTTTTAAACCCAGTTGATGCTACATCAACACATATTCATAAGGAAGAGGTTGGGGAAGATATTCAGATTACCGAAGCAGATGTAAATGCAGTTATCAAATCATTGAAAACTGGAAAAGCACCCGGTGAGGATGATCAGACCTAAAATGTTAAAAGCAATGAACAATGTATGGTGTTTGTTGGTTGACTCGTGTTTGTAAGGTGGCATGTACTGTAGGACTGGCCAAGCACTAAAGCAATGGCAAACCAGTGTGATGATACCTATCCACAAGAAAAGAGACAATAGAAAATGCACCAATTATAGGGATATATCTCTCATCAGTGTCCCGGATAAGGTCTATACCAAATGCCTTGAAAAGAAATGCCATGAAATAGTCGAGCCTAAACTAACGGATGCTCAGTGTGTTATCAAAAATACGAGTTATCAAAAAATAACTCTTTCTTGGGTTATCAAAAATACGAGGCAAATTAGGTAAGACGGTATCTCCTATTGTTACTCTATTGTAGTTGATTTGTCGCACTTTGCTGGCTAAAATCGTATTTACGCAGCAGCGCTAGGATTTTTCTGCTGAACTTGTATAACGAATAGAGTTAACATTGCAATATTTGCAATACATTGCAATATTAACATTGCAAGTCTTTTTTCATATTTCAGATCAATTTTAAAATATATCCTTCCACTTTTTAGTTGATAGCATTGTTTAGCCATGGGTTGGGACAAAGTTGTAACTTGTAATCATAGGCACACGCAAATGGGGGGGGGGGGGCACGGTGTCATGACCCCCCTCCCCGTCGTCCTAATAATAAGGTGCTAAAACCTAACTTTTAGTCCATAATGTCTCAAACTAATAATGGTTGCAGCCTCCTTTAACTCATTTGAGCCAAGTTTCTGCTTTTAGACATTAGTTGCAAAAATATTTTTGCATTGTCCATAATGACTCTACTCACTACATGCTCTTGTTCGACAAAAAAGTGCGCTAAAATATGTTTCTTATGTGAAAACCGTAAAAACTCGTTGGCGGCTGGGGGTTTCATCCCCACACCCCGGTCGTGGCCCCACCTTTGCCAAACCTTGGGTGCGCCACTGCTTGTAATCATACACTCTTGTCTCAACTCTTTCCACTTTGGACTGTTTCGTACGGTAAGAGATGGTTGATCACGGTTCTTTCACTTCTACGTTTGTTTGTTTTTAAAATGTCCCGTTTTTTCTTTTAAAATGTCCCGTTTTCGTCATAGTTTAATCTGGTCAGCCTATATAACGTCGTAAATGTACGAATGTTATCAGTACGCCGACTGAAGAGCCTTTACTGTCTCTTTCCAGATTTTAAAGGAAATACCTTCATTTTTAATGCCGAAAAAAAACTTCCTCAATAATTACCTACTTCTGCAAAATTTTTGAAACAACAATTGAAAATGCGACACGCCGAGAGCTTCAAAAACTAGTCTTTCGACAAAGATGAGTTTAGAGCAGACCTGGGCAAACTACGGCCCGCGGGCCAAGTCCGGCCCGCCGGTCCTTTTATTCTGGCCCGCCGGCACTTACACAAACTTAAATTCTCACCGTGAATTTAGCGGAAGACCTTTTTTTTCTTTAGAGATCATGGACGACAGTGATTTTTAAAAAATAAGCCTCAACGGTGCAAAATTGGAATAAAAAACGAGATCATAACCTTTTATTTTGGAGATCACATTCGTACGTGGACAGTGATCTCCAAAAAAAAAGGTGTTCACCTTGTTTTCCAATCAGCGTGCGGCCCGCGGCTTCAACAGTTTTTCAAGTCTGGCCCTTCGTGTGAAATAATTGCCCACCCCTGGTTTAGAGTAATTACAAAATAAATGGATAAAGCGGAAAGACTTTGTTACTGGAAAACGTTGTGCTAAGTTAGCTTTTTATTCAAGACTCTGCTTTCACAAAAAAATGAGTCAAGAGGATGGAAAGACGTCACGAAGTTGAAACGTCGATGCGTCAAAATTTTTTGACTTAAGATCGTCGATTCTAATGCTTTTTTGATGTCGAAAATGGGATTGGAAAGGCTTTGTCGTCATTGGCTTCAATCATTGCAGATCTATGGAGTCTATCTTGTAAGTATTGATTTACCTCTTGGCTCTTCTCCCTAGGCAGCACGAATCTCGCAGAGTTAATACGAATTTCCTTTCAACCTCAAAAATGAACAAAATCTAATCATAATTTTCATTGATCGGCTACGTCTTACTTTAAACTTTGACTACTTTATTCTCGGAAGATTTCATTTTACTTAACCTGAGTAAAAATTGGTGTCACAATCCACAATTGCCACGCAACCTGCTTCAAATCTTTCAATAAAAAAACATAGAGTTGTGAGAATGAAGTTGGACATCTCTCACTGAAGACAGATGCCGGTGGAGTGGCTTGATGCTAAAGAGTTATAGGAAGCTTTGCAGTTATATAACAAATTAGTTAAATGCATCAAAGTTTCGCGAGGAGATGAAGACACAGCAGAAGTTATTGATAAAGACTTTTGGAAACTGTTAACGATAAACACAGAAAATATAACGTTTTCTTTAAAGTGAAAGATCGTAGACTAACAGTATTGTTCACATTATAGTTGTTAAACTAACGGTAAACGTAGTTGAATTGCACCGAGGAACTTCCCACTTTTAGAGCCTCGCAGCCGGACTCATATGACAGCGGGTTTGCTTTAGGCTGTTTGTGGCTGGTCTCATAAGCTAGAAATAAGCTTCTGCTTCTGAATATGGGTAAAGAATGTAGCAAAAAGTTCATGCTTTTTTTCGTCTCTTTTTACTTTGAATGTTGTCAACGAACGTACCCGTACGTAATCAATTGTGTGCATTATTTTACAGTAGGCCTATTAAGCCTATTTATTAAAACAGCGACGAATAAATAAATCTGAATTGTGTGATTATTGTCGTTGATTTTGATGCAGGACGTCTCAAACTGGTCAAGACTTCGGATTTTTGCGAGCTTTAACTCTTAAGCATTGCTTTGAAAGTCAATTTGTTTTGGACCGGTTAGCTTATTCAAAAACAAGATTTTCTTTGATTGTGCGAAATATTGTATCATCTGAGGATGAATTATTTATTTTATCTTTTTCTTTTCCAAATATGTATTTCGACTGAATTTTCAAGTTTGAATTCTACGTAAGTATTTTTTTTTTTGCTAACAAGTTTCTGAAATCAATAGTTATCATAACAGTAACATCGCAATCAAAACTTCATTAAATATAAAGGAGTCAAAATCTGGAACTCTATCCCTAGTCATTTGAAATCATTCTCATTTCGAAAATTTAGACATGAATATAAGAAATTTTTTTGGATAAATATAGTTAACTTATAGACTTGAACTACTAATGATGCAACTTTTTATTTTCTTTTCTTTTTTTCTTTTTTTTTTCCAAATTTAGCTGTAGTTTGTAACAAAAGGTTGCTGCTCGACTCGAAGACCACTAAGTCCCTTCGCAGCTACCTGTTGCTGCTTTACGCATTTCCAGTGAGTGGTGATTAATCGTACCGTAGTGTGATTATTTTGTTCGTTGTGTTTGCTACAAAATAAACTTGCTGACTGACTGACATAAAAAAACGAGATCCAAAACTTGGCTCATAATGTTGTTTCCTCTCGGATTTATGGTGTTGCTTACTGGAGGCATAATTTGTAGATCTATCCGTCAGAAGCGCATGGCGCGTCAACGCGGATTCTCGAATTCAATGAAGATGTTTGGATATGGAACGAGAGTGGAAGAGCTCTTGAATCCGGAAACGTATCATAAATATATCAGACCAGGGGTGGATTCAGGTAAAAACCGTAACCACATACACGCCAAATCACAAGCATAAAGAGTCCCTACTGTCAAATTTCAGTTATGTCCAATATTCACCTCATAATCGTAAGTTTAATTTGTATTGAAAGCTGCTGTTTCAAGAAGGTGCAATAATACAAACTTACCCTAAATGGTTTATTTTTAGCTGCCCCCGTCAACATCAGCATAAGCATGGCAATCACAAGTATGGATAAAATATCGGATGCAGATATGGTAAAGTTTTTGTTGTGGGTGTAGCTTGCTCTCATTTTCGCTTCTAGTTTTCGATTTGAATTCACCTTTGAAACTATGTCGTTTATCGAAAGTTTCAATATTTATATTGTTCCATGCACCATCAAATTAAATCGTTTTATAGCAATTTTGTTACACTTTAGGAATACACAATCACTTTTACTCTGTTTCAAGCCTGGAGAGATGATCGATTGGAAAGCAACACAAGAGTTGCAAAGAACTTGACTAAAGTAAAAAGATGCGTTCGTTGTGTTGTGTTCTGAAGTTGGCGGGTATGTTTATTTCTTGACTAAGTAAAAAGCGAAAAGATGGTCCGCTAAATAGCATTTCAAAGAGAGTAGCGGTAGGCTAACCACGTTCAGCCAAAACTTTTTAAATTAAGTTAACCGATACGCGGCTGGCGGCAGCACGAGGCACGGCAGCTAGGGAACTGTTTTTTGATGACAATTTGTTTTTATTTCCTGGTCACTGACTAGGCCAGTGATTCTCAACGTTTTTTGTGTTGTTGCCCCTGAAAATATTTGGTGCGTGTAGGTTGTCAATTACCCCTTTATCGAAGAACAGCCTCTATTTTAACTTGCAATCAGAAATAATGAGGCAGCACATAGGCCTAACGGTTTTTTTTTTCATTCTAAATGCAGTTAACATTAGTCTTTTCCTCTCCCAGGACCAATTCGAGCGGTTACTTCAATGAGACAAGGTTTGATTAACTTTTTGCTAATTGTGTAAGACTTTTTGCCCGAGCAATGCGATATAACGCCTCCAATATGGATTTGTTTGGCCTACATTCATTCAGAGTCAAGGCGAAAATTTTTCATATGATCAGATATTTGTTCTGTAGTCAATGGGTTTTCCTATTAATTCATCATGGCAAGCACTCCTCACGCGTGTTTAATCTAACTAAAAACCAGCAGACTCAAGACTTTGTGAATTGTTTACAGCGACCGCACAAAACGTTTGACCCAGAAGTGACCTCTGTTTTAAAATTTACATTAGGCTATCCATTTTAAGATGTTAAACTACCCCTTTGGGGGCAATTACGCACACGTTAGGAATCAGTGGACTACGCGAAAGCCTGCTACATTATTTTAAACCCTTACAATAATGCATTGTTATCGCGCATCGAGAATCGGTAAATATACCTTTTTAAAAAGTTTGCGCCTTAAGCTCTCTGGTATAGTGTGGGCCCAGTACTAAAAAGGACAGTAACTATGTGCAAATAACTCAAGACATGGGCTTGAATGCAGGTAATGTACACCATTTTGACCTCTGAAGTCCATGACTGACTGATAGTGCACACCATTCTCATTAGTGCGGTTCGATGACTGACCTATTCGTTGCTTTAATATTTTTTTTTTCAGCCTGTCACTATGGACTGGTCCGTGAGCGAACGCATGTGGGTGCCGGACACGTACATTGTAAACGCTAAGACGTCGTTCATCCATGACGTAACAACCAAAAATGCTCTTCTAATCCTCTACCCAAATGGAACAGTGATCTACGTGTTGAGAATAACAAGTCGAGTGAGCTTAAAAGCCTTAAATGTAAAATTTGTTCATCAGCCTGTACCTCCGTGCTACAAAACACAAGAAAAAAGCAGCTCTTCAGACTATGCTTATCGACGTAGGACATTTCCAAGTTCCTCAAAATTTTTAAACAGCTCTTTTTATCTCTTTTACTTGCTATAATATTGGGTATGTACTTTTTGATGGAACGGGAAAAGCACGTCAGGTGCCGCTAGAGAGCTATATTTTCAAGCATGCGCTTTCGACTGATTGCATTAATGTGTTGACCATCTTGGATTTTTGCAGGTTGCTTGCCCTATGAAGCTGTTCAAATATCCTATGGATGGACAAATTTGCAAATTGCGATTTGCAAGTTGTAAGTTTGGAAAGCTCAGCATGTTTTTGGTACACTGCGTAGGTATTTAGGGACTTGATTTTTGACTTTTTTGTGCAGGGTCGTTTTCGGAAAAAGATTTAAACTACAATTGGAGCGGCGGAAAAATATGTGGGGGCGCGCACCGATCGGTTATGGGAATGGAAAATGTGGTACTACCTCAATTTAATGTGACAAGATGCGATATTTACGCAACAAGACATGAGAGAATGTTAGGTAAGTCTGTATCATTTTGTCATAAATCTTTTTGCCTGCTATAATTAACGAGTGATCAATAGCACTGCTTCGTTTTTAGGAAATTATTCCGAACTGGTGATGGAATTTGGCTTAAAGCGGAACGTTCGATTTTTCTTCATGCAAACTTACGTTCCTTCCATCCTACTGGTCATGTTGTCCTGGGTTTCTTTCTGGATAAACGTCAATGCTGTTCCTGCAAGAGTGGCGTTGGGAATTACCACAGTTCTGTCCATGACCACGTTAATGATTGGAGTTTATAACAGCGGACCCAAATCAACGTCTTACGTCAAAGGTGAAAATTATAATCATACAAAGTCTACCGCTTCAGAACAAATGCCTTTTTTTCGGTTATTTCAAAGGTTGAAAACTGTATGGGGCCCTCAGCGATATGGCCCAGCGGTACCGCGCGCAGGTGACAGCTGGATCCTACGTGACGGGTTCGATTCGCGGCTGGAGCCGATCGCATTTGACATATGTAACGGGTGGCTGCTGACGCAAAGAGCTCAAGGTCACTTCGCAGTCTCCCTCAATTACCGTTGAATTTTCAGTTCAATATAATTTGAAAATAACCTCAGTTATCAAGCATTCAAGGCTATAAGATTTTAGCTAAAGTGTTACGCTTATGCTGTAGAAGTGCATTTTCTAGAGCTTATCCCTTTTCATTACGAAGTTTAAATAAGTTCATCAAACTTAAATCTTCAATATACCGTATACTCGCGGTATTACGCCAAAACGTGTAACGGGTGGCGGGGCCCAACTTTGCGGCCTAGTGCCTGGGTATTGGGCAACACAGCCTTAAAGAAACGTCGCAATGGTGACAAGCCGTTTTAACCTGTGTTCGATTTAAGTGGTCCGGGATCCGATCGAAGACATCTTGCGTCGCGAGCGCGGTCTTTACCCGGCCGATAAGTTCATTTTTTAGTTAAATATGAAACACAGAATCTTTAAGTCTTAAGTCGATTTGGAATTGTCACCACGCACGGATCTATTTTTTTACAATGTTTTTGATATTGCAGAGAACCACAGCCATCAAAATAAGTTTTATACTATTTGAATAAGATAAATCTTAGCCTATACCACCTATGAAGCCGACAACTGCAAAACAGGCTGTAGTGATTTTCTCTATATCGTGATTTTATCTCGTGATACAAGCTCCAGCTAGTGATAGTTAATCTTGTGCTATGACAGAGAGGGTTGAGCTTTGCTTTTATGCCTGATATTAGCTCCACGTAGCAGCGTGTTGAGAAATTTGCTCAATTCTCTGACCCTAGTCACTATTAGTAAACGTGGACATGGATTCTATTCGAACATGATAAACTTATACTTCCTGAAGAGTCGACAACAGCGAAACAGGCAGTGTTTTTTATATGTAGTGATTTTATCTTGTAATAAGCTCTAGCTCTCATAGTTATAGAGAACTTTGACAGTTGGGCCTTGCTTTTACCTATGCTTTTATTTAATCATATTTGCAGCCATTGACTTATACGTGCTTGTTTGTTATGGCTTCATCTTCTCTGCCATGATTGAGTTCGCAGGAGTTCATTACTATCTTCGCCATGACTCTGTTAAAACTTCTACTGTTTCTGATACTACTGCAAGCAAAAAGTGAGTAATATATTTTTTAATTTTGGGCTTATTTCTGACTCTCTGAATTACGGTATAGATAAAAAGCCTTTTTTTTTGAAATAACATTCACGCATGCCGGTAATCATTGCCCAAAAATAGAGGTGTTTAACTTATTCTTGTCCCTTGGAGTCCTATTCTCAAAGTTATTGGCTTCGGGCCCCTTGTCTGCACAAACTGCGAAGGAAGTGTACGCCGAAAAAACGAACAGTGTAAGACTGAGGCGAGGACCCCTAGATTTTCCATAGGGAATCCTATTAAAAATTCCTGGTCTGAAAAAAAGGTTTTGGAATTACTTTCGTTAGGTGGAAAAAATGATCAAGACGAAGTTTCCGTTCTATTTAAAAACAAATGCTTTTTTATCTCGTATCGTAGATTCTGATTACTCTATTGTTGTTTCATTAGAATCATTACCCTATATCAACATAACATCGCTGATTGTTTTAGTTTTATCATATTTTTTGCAGGGTGGATGAACAATTTGAAGCTAAGAACGAGGAGATCACAGTAAGAACCAAAAATCTGAAATCGTTAACTTTTGATAGGATCATATAAGCACATAAATAGTTGAAGTTTTTTAAAGTATTGATCAAAAGAATATTGAACTGTGCATTAAAACATCATTTTCTGCAGAAACAAGAGAATATTCCAAAAAGCTTGTTTTTTACAACACCAGGTAAGAATGTTGACAATTTATTGAAGTCTTAAGGTGAATTTTTGTGGGATAATCATCTCTAGTTACGTAAATCACTTACCTTTCAGTAATGTATGAAAGCACCTCCACCAAACCAAATTCTAGCAGTTAATTTAAAGTTATGCTGTGTGGTTCTTCGGCCGGCTAAAGACATAGGTCTATCGCTATCGACGCGAGAACCCTTGGTTTCGATTCCTCCTCCGGTCTAATCGAAGCAGTACAGCCAACGGCTCGTCACAGCTGCGACGTTTTTTTGGAGCTGAGCTTTTCCAGCGCTGAGCCACGGAGATGCGGGCACCACCACTTGTTACACGCTTCGGCGTAATGCCGCTAGCATAATAAAGTTTCAATTTTTGTTGTTCTAGAATCTGGATCAGTGGTTCTTAACCGGTGAGAAATTTCCCACTAGTGATTTGCTAGTTGTAAGTTTCCCACTAGTGGGAAATTTTGGTAAAGGCAGTGGAAAATGTCTTTCCATCCGAATTAATAAACCATTGGCAAATTTCTCCAAAGAAAAAACAATTACTTACAAAAATGTAACTTTTATTCAAAAACCTGACCAACTGCCGTGGACATTGTTTTGTAACAATTTTTCGAAACAGTTAATAACCCAATCAATCAAATCAATTTTCTGGACCCGCTTATCCTTGGGGGGTCGCGGGGGCAGCAGCTCAAGTTGGAGCCTCCAAGCATCTCGATCCTCTGCAACAAAGGATAGATGCTCTGCTGGGATGCCAAGGCGAGACCAACTAAGATCTTCTACGTAATCTCGCCATCGAGTTCTGGGACGGCCTCTAGGCCTTCGACCAATCGGTGTTGAACAGAGCAGTTTTTTGGCTGTTCTTTCCTGGGGCATTCGTGTCACATGTCCATACCAACGCAGTTGCGATCTTTCTAGTCGGAGAAGCAGCGATTCGATGTTTAGAGATTCACGAATATCTGCACTTTTAACCTTGTCCAACAAGATCAAACCGCTAATTCTTCGCAAGAATCCCATTTCGGCTGCTTGAACTCGAGACCTCACTTTCTCATTCATGATCCAACACTCATGGCCATAAGTCAAAATAGGAACATAGACCGATCTGAAAATGGATAGCTTTGCCTTGGTGCAAAGCTCCCGTTTCAGTACCACAGATCGGTGGAGCTGGCGCATTACTGCACTTGCTTTTCCGATGCGGATATCCAATTCGCTATTTTGTCTGCGGTCACTTGTGAATGAGACGCCAAGGTACTTGAATTTCTCTGACTGTTTTAGTGGTACTCCATCAATTTGGAGAGAGCACTGCTTTGGTTGTCTGGACAGGCACATGGTTTCTGTTTTTGTTGTACTGATTTTCATTCCGGCAACAGAGCATGCATCCGAAAACCTGTCAAGAGCTTGCTGGAGACCATTTTGGGTAGAGTCGAGTAGCACGAGATCATCTGCAAATAACAGACGTTGTACAGTGCATTCACCGATCTTTACTCCGCCACAAGACTCACTGTTCTTAACTATTCTATCCATATAAATAAGGAACAGAATAGGTGAAAGAGAGCAGCCTTGCCGTAGTCCCACACTTACTCTGAAAGGTTTCGTCGTTGCACTGTTAACACGAACACAGACCTAGGAATGCATGTACAGCGACTTAATGGCAGTTAGTAACTGGCCATCAATGCCATACTGCAACAGCACCGCCCAAAGCTTGTCTCTAGGAATGCGATCATATGCTTTTTCAAGATCAACAAAACATGCATTGACCTCTTTTGCATACTCCCACGACTTCTCAAAGATTTGCTGCAAGGCAAAGATCTGATCCATTGTGCTTCGGCCAGGACGAAAGCCACACTGAGCATCTGTTAGCTTAGGCTCGACTATTTCACGGCATTTCTTTTCAAGGCATTTGGCATAGACCTTACCCGGGACACTGATGAGAGATATGTTTCATAAAATAACAGCCTACAGTATAGGTCAAAGTACTGGTGGTAATTACTTACCGGTAGGTCCACTGCAAGTAGCCCATGTACATGGGAGCTAAGTGTTCAGTACGAAAATAAAAAAAAGTGGTCCACATGGATGTTGATCAAAAGAATGAATGAACGTGCTTATAATGGAACAGCTCAAATGATCGAGAGCTAAAAGCATCCACCGCTGGAGCTGTTGACTTGGGTTTGATTCCGAGTCGAGTCAAACCAGTGACTTTAAAAACTGGTATTTACAGCTTCCCTGCTTGACGCTCAGCATTAAAGGGACAGTGTGGAGCACAAGCCGGCAAGTTTGTCGTACCGATGGGAAAAGCACTTAACGGGATTCCCCCATCTTGGTGAGGTGGACAGATGGCCGGCAACTCCTAAGCGAGCTCGTTATAGCGCTTTGATCGCTTTCTCGCGATAGGAAGATAAATATGCAACTAAACAGCGAATGGAGCATAAGTCCGAAAAGAGAAAAAACATTGAGCCATGTGGTCGTTGATCAAAAGAAATAATCAATCTGCCAGACAGTTAGCTCCATTTGCTAACGTTTTCTTCTGAGGAGTCTAAGACAAAGCGCTTCAGGGAGACTCTTTTCCATTATGATGTGCTAAAATTTGAAATACATGAAGTTATGGGTAATGTAGTGAATGGTTAGGTGATTTTGGTAATGTAGTGAAGGGTTAAGTATGGAGTGAAAGCAGGTTGCATCGACTTGTTGGTGAACAATAAGCAAATTCAAAAGTCACATTAAAGTCGACAAGTCAACATTCACACTGTTTTTGCTTTGATGTATTTCAATATAATACAGTAATTGCAGCTTGTTTGGGTGTTTGTTAGTCTTTCAAAATCTATTGGCTATCTATAAAATGTCTCATGTTAACATTGACTAAAATAATCGGGTGGGAAATTCGATCATAATAAAAGTCTATTTTGGGAAACAGACCAAAAAAGGTTAAGAACCACTGATCGAGATGATCAGGAGCGGATCCAGAAAAATTTGGTGGGGGATGAAATTTTGGTGGGGGAATTAGGTTGAATAGTAACTAAATACAAAGACGTTAAACCCAAAATTGAAAAATGTTTTCATGTCTGAGGCGTATTCAGACATTTTTTCAGGAAGATGGCACCAAATTTCGACGTTTTTTCAAGTGTAGTTTTTTGCGGCAGAATTATTTTGAAGCATCTTGAGAATAAAAAATGCTGTACAGGGGTCCGAGGGCATGCTCCCCCGGAAATTTTTTTAAAATTTACATACTGTAGTGGCCATTTCAGTAGTTTTTGAACAATTTTTAGCAAATTTGGTTTGAATTTTTTTCCCTAACTTTGAGTGTATCACCAAGTATGATGAATTTGTTCGTACATTCTCGATTATGCGTGCTTAGGGCGTAAGGCTTATTGTTATCGAAAAGGTTCAAAATAATGGAAAAATTGTATTCATCGAAAACTTGTTTGAAAATGATTGGTGGGGAGATTCATCTCCCACATCCCCCCCCTGGATTCGCCCCTGTAGATAATATTAGGGTTATCAAACAAATTTTACTGGTTTTATCGTGCAGCTCAGGAAGAAAACAATTTGCATGGAACAAAGAATGAACCTCGCCGAAAAGCAGGATCCTTCCACAAACCGAGTGTAAAACATGTGATGAAAGTGGAAAAGATTGATTTGTTTTTTATGGTTGCTTTTCCTATTATTTTTGGATTGTTTAATGCCATTTATTGGGGAGTTTATCTAAGCATGCAAGATTGATTTCGAGTAAAAATGTTTATCTGGGCAACAAATGTAAAAACGGATAGCTATTAATAACAAGAGATTCAGTGAGCTGTAATGAAATCGCTTATTACTTACCAAATCCATTTTTTCCACACTGAAAAAACTAAGAAAACCCGCTGCGGAATCGAGTCTGCCCGTGAAAAACAAACGCTCCGCTTTCCGTTTTGCACGCCAGTGTGAACCGCGCAAAATATTTTTGCCACCCAGATTTGGCTGAAAACTAACTGCACAGCAGACTACTCCATTGTGTACTGTATGGCGTAGCATTGGTAGAAAATAACAGTTTCTTGCCTATTAAAACAATCCTGATAAAAAAAGATGCAGTTTGATTGCAGTTGATACTTTACGGACGTGAACTAGCGTGACGAACACATGCAATGATATTGCTAATGCTTTTTGCGTTGTTTGTAGCGCGCACTTGAAATAAATGGAATATGAATTATTGTATTAGACCAAAACACGTTGATCAAAAGCGGCGCATTCAGACATTTGTTAAAACTTCTATTGTTTCTGATACTACTGCAAGCAAAAGTGAGTATAGGGGCGTTTTGGGGTCCCCCCAGGACAAATTTTTTGTTCTTTGCTGGGGGGACGACAACTTTTACTGGGGGGACATGTCCCTCCCATGCCCCCTACTTCGCACACTGATTAGTGATTACGTATTCTGATAACAGAATCGCCGTAGGTTGTGCTACTAAAGCGCAGTTACAAACTTTGTTAGTGCGCACGATTCGTCTTGATGTTACAACCATTGCACTATATTCAAAAAGAGATAAAACGCTTTTCCTTCCAAAACTCCTACAAAGTAATGGCAGGGGCGGATTAACGGTACGTGGGGCCCTGGGCTGATTTAATAATGGGGCCCTCTTTCCCAAGTTCAGCGAAAGCTTACACGATATAAAATGAAAAGAACAATAAACCAAAAGAACAGCCTCAAGAAACAAAACAATAACTTAGCAATATTGATCAGTATAGTGTAAAAAGCGGTTCCGTAATTTTTTTCAGATCATAAGTTATTCAAAATGGAGAGTATGAATCAAGAAAATGCTATACCTTCCCGGGGCTGAGCCCTGGACCCCACTGGGGTAGCTTACTGCTATCCCCCAAAAAAACCTCGCTTCATTTACGAAACAAAAACCTGCCTAAAACAAAGCTAATGAAGTTTTCGAAATTCTACCGTTGATAGCTTTTGTTCACCATGCTGGTGGTATGCAAACACGCAGTACGCCCTCCACCACTGTTTTAATTTGGTCATTGACCAATGACATCGCCCTTGGAGCGTATTTAGGAAGGGGGCATTGTGCCATGGCCCCCCCTTTTGACTTTGCCTTTTGGTAAAAAAGAACAAATAGTGCCAAGTGACTGAAATAGGCAAGACTCTTTTGATTGCTTTTGTAGCTTATGGCTAGGGGCGGATCCAGGGGGGGCTGAGATAAGGGGTATGTATTTACCTCACCAGTCTTTTTCAACTACGTTTTTGATGTATGCAATTTTTCCATAATAAATTCGAACCTTTTCGACAACAATAAACCGTACGCCTTAAGCACGCCTAATTGAAAATGTGCCAACAAAATCCATCATATTTGGTGAAGTAAGCTACTCAGAATTAGGGTCAAAAATTTTAAACAAAGTTTGTTCAAAAAGCACTAAAATAGCCATTACAGCGTGTAATATTTCAAAATTTCTCGGGGAGCATACCCTCGGACCCCCCTAAAGCCTTTTATCTTTTTTAATCTGCTTCAATTAGCTCTGCTGAAAAAAACTACGCTTGAAAAAAATGGTGAAATTATGCCCCCCTCTTTTTTTAAAATTTCTTACTACGCCACTGCATCGCCCCATGAACAATAAATACCATTTTTACAACATTGTCTTGTTATTTGGGTTCAGAATTCAGGCAAAATTGTAAACAAAAACATCCCCCAGTAAAAATTTTTTACTTAGCACACTGTTGAGTAAGATCAAATATATTATTCTTAGTTAAAAACAATTAGTGCATTTCCATTACATCGATTTACCCAATCGGTTTAATGGGTTTATATTTTCCTTTAATTAATGTTACAATCGTTTTTACGCGTACGGTACTTATAATAAACGAACCAAAAAAATTGAATCATTTTAAAATCGTTCTTAGTCACGTCGGCAGCTTGACCGAACGGTCTGGAGCGGCAAGCGCCGTTTTTATGGCGACCATAATTAATCGAAAGGTCGCGGTTCAACTCCTACCCTCGACCTCTTGTTGTGCCTTTGGATAAGGTACTTCACGATATTTGTCGCTGCTTGGTGGCTTGAACAAGCTGCAGCCAATTCAACAAAAGACAAGAAGAGGAACTTAAAAAAGTTCACTCCCAAGCAAGTGAGGATATCTAATCTGACATATAGCGATACAACTCGCTTTCTCGTGAATGAAAGACAAAAATGGAAAATCAAATCAAAAAAAGTTTTTATTTCTAATATTCTTTTATAATAAACAAAGATTTGGTAAATCGATTCAATGAAAATGCAGAAGCCTAGATGGCTTTATCTTTTACTCAAAACAATCCAGAAATAAAGCGACTGAACAACTAATATTAGTCATTAATCATATTTTTAATGTAAAGGCAGAGGGCATTAGCGTCGCTACCCGTTATGCTAGTAATTTGCTAGCGTCAGTGCGGCTGTTTTTCGTATCACTAGCGTGAAGCTAGCACCGCCGCTATTTTTATCCTGTTTTGAAATATGGCTCTGCCTTATTTATAAAAACCAAACTATACTGTGCTACTGCTCTCGGCAATAGATTATATTCTTTCACATTAAAGCTGGAACTACCACTTATTCTAGAGTGTAAAGTTATGAACCCTAGATGTTGTAGCTAGCCTACCGTTGTACGATGGTGCAATAATTTTTAACGCTAGATTCTTCAGTGACATTAAACATTTTCTGCTAGTATAACCTCAACTGTAGTCTGGCACTCTTGCTGGCAAGTGGCAATTAAGTGTCATCGTTTGTTGATTACTACCTGAATTAAAAATCAAATCAAATCTTCATTATACTCGCCGTATTACGCCGAAGCGTGTGACGAATTGCGGGGCCCATCTCCGCAGCATAGCGCCTGGGCTACATAGCTCCGAAGAAACATCGTAACGGTGGCGAGTCGTTGGCGACACTGTGTCGATTTGACCGGCCCGGGAGTCGAACCCTAGACCTCCCGCACCGATAGCGTGCACTTTGCTACTGAGCTAACGGCCGGTTATTACCTGATTTAACATTTATCTTATTCTTTGTTGTGACGTTTGAATCGGTAAAAAGCGAATAACTTTTCTATGAAAAAAATTGCTGTCCGCGACCTACAAAGCAATAATGTTAGCTGATAACTGCGATTCTTACTTTGAGAAGATTTTTGCTTATAAACATTAATATTGAGTTAACTAACAACATATCACATTTACTCCCAAGGTCCCGACCCCTCAGCGCCAAAATTTTAAAAACTTTGGTAGTTTCTGCAAGTGAAGACCTTTTTTAAACTCGAAAATATTTTTTGTTAAAAAAACTTTTAGAAAAATGCAAAATTGTGGGGCCCCGGGCTTCAGCCCGCTCCCCCTTAATCCGCCACTGAGTAATGGCCATCTTTTGGTCAAGCTCATAAGAATTTAACGCCAAGTTTCTGAAAAATTATCTTGCCCACTTGCGCTTCGATCTAACTATTTTATTTACGCCTAGATAAACCGATCGCTACTGGAAAGCCGCCAGCTCACTTCGCCGTCTTACTCATTGTTTTGTTGAATTTTCTGTTCAAATATTTGATATTTTCATTTATCAGCAATAAGTTTAAGTTTAATAACTTCAAAAAGTAAGAAAGATAGAAGCAGATACGCTGCGAAGAGTGCTTGACTTATCCAATGCTCAAATCAGGCGAAAAAATGATGGCTATCACATCGCTATTGCTAATGCAAGCTCAACCATTACCGCGCAAGTACCGCTACGCCGGTGTTCACATTAAAATTGTAGCATAAAAAATAAAGGACAATAAAAGCCTTCATTGCTAAATGTCGAGGAATGTAAATCAAATGTAGATAACGGTAGTAAAAATTATCAATTAGATACAGGGTAGATGCTTTAGAAAAGGACTAGTGTCATTAACCACTTTGTTTGGAACCACAAATACAAAATTTTTTTGAACATATAGTAAGAACATGTCTCGCAGCAGATGCAAAAGCAGTAAAGCACTCCTGCCTCAGTGAGTACGATAGTTCACGCTGCCAGGGGGTGCTTAGATCACTGCGATCACATTATGGAAACCGGAGCATGCATTCGATGACTCGGTGCCGAAAGGTCGCCACACTGTGCAATGTGATACTTCCGACTAAGAATGGAGGAGATCGCCGTGTTTTACTCTGCAAGAAATTACCAACCGGTATAATAAACAGTAAGTGACGTAACGTAGACGATAAGTTTCGCTTTGTCTAGAAAAATTACTGCCTGTGCATTTTTCGCTTGCCGCAGTATCATGTATTTGAGCTAGCTTTGGCACCGTTATTGTGCAGCAACCACTGCGCCATATTCAAAATGCCCAATTAATTTTTTTTTTCTGTTAAGTTAAAACAATATTTTGGAAAAAATCTGTGGTTTGTAGCGAGGGACGTTTCGGTGAAGCTAATGAAACTTTAAACGAAAAAACATCAAATCTTCATTATGCAATTTATACTCGCGGTATTATGCCGAACAGCCAAAGCCAGTGGCGGCTCGTGAAGGAAAAACTTGGGGATGCTGCAAGAATTCTATTCAACCATCTTCACGCGCTGCGCGTTGTGTCTTCTGGTCACTTTTTAGGTAGTAACAACAATTAGCAATTGAAGGATACTCGACAAGAATGGTAAAATAATTTCATTCATAAATAACAGCACATCATATAAAATATTAACGAAAGCGATAAAGCTGTCTATGAACATGTTTTAGACTCTACAAAAGTTAACCGGATTTTTAGCAGTCTCGTGCACGGCTCGAACTTATGCTAAAATTCTATTTGAAGCGTGAGCAAATAAACTTGTTTTGATTTTGAGTTAATACTCTCACTTGAAATCCCTTGTTGCCCTTGAAATCTTGCGTTGCAAAGTTGCGTCGCATGCAATGTCATTGTTGTCTGTAATTATTGCATGACCGCAGGTTACAGAAAATGTTTATATAATTATGTTCACAATAATATATTTTTGTTTTGACTGTAACCAAAGTCTCGTCAGCCTTGCTACGCACAGCCAATCCAGGCTAAACTCATTCCAGACTGTAAAGACTCTTTTTTTGCATTGCTTTACCTGGACATTTCGACTTCACCTCTTTTCTAGGTTGTGCCCTATTTTTGGCAGGCGACTGGCCCCAAACAACGATACCCAATGAAAGAATCTATAACCACTAACCCACAACTACGTTACCGGTAGCCCAACTAGCCCACATCACTAAAAGCCCCCATGGCAATGAGTTTGCAGCTGCAAATGAGTGGGTTGCCTTGGGGGCTTCTAGTGATGTGGGCTAGTTGGGCTACCGGTAACGTAGTTGTGGGTTAGTGGTTATAGGTTCTTTCATTGGGTATCGTTGTTTGGGGCCAGTCGCCTGCCAAAAATAGGGCACAACCTAGAAAAGAGGTGAAGTCGAGATGTCCAGGTAAAGCAATGCAAAAAAAAGAGTCTTTACAGTCTGGAATGAGTTTAGCCTGGATTGGCTGTGCGTAGCAAGGCTGACGAGACTTTTGTTATAGTCGAAACATTAATTTGTCCCTTGCGAATTTCTAATATATTTTTGGTTTACCGCAAGCTCACCTTGCAGTCTCCCTCAATCACTGTTGAATTTTCAGTTAAATCAAATTTGAAAATAACCTGAGTTATATATTTATGTATTTATTTAACGGGCGTAAATAAGCCTTTTGAAAATGTTTCATGTCAGGGGCGTATTCAGAATTTTTTTCAGGGAGGAATATCAATTTTTTTGTCACATTTCAAGCGTAGTTTTTTCGACAGTTTTAATTTTAAGCAACTTACCCGTAAGTAACAAAAACGACTCTAGGGAGATCCGGGGACATGCTCCCCCGGAAAAATTCTGAAAATTTGCACACTGCAATGGTTATTTTAAGGCTTTTTGAACAATTTTTGAGGAAAGTTTGTCATATTGTTGGCCCCTGATTTTGAGTGCTTCACCAAATATGATGCATTTTGTTCGCACAGTTTCTATCATGCGTACTTAAGGCGACTAAGGCGTATTGTTATGAAAAGGTTCGAAATTATGAAAAAATTTTGTTCATTCAAAACATTGTTGAAAATGGCTGGTGGGGGGATGCATACCCCACATTAGGGTGTTGCAGTTGCCGGCAAAAAGTTTTTTTCTTGGATTACATAGCTGTTCAAAATTTTAGTATTGTGTATTCACCCAACTACTCTTCCTGTGAAGTTTCAGCGAACTTGGCTGAATTTTGAGTTAGCAAGATCAATTTTAATTTTTTACATCTGTTTTACTTTTGCATAGTGCAACATTTGCTGTGTTTTTCTGGTTAGTTTTTGATCTTGGCGTGATTTAAACACAAAGTTTTTGCAACAAACGTATTTATTTATTTGGAATTCAATAAAAAAGTTAATTAGTAACTAATGTTTAGCAAAAAGATGTGCATATTACGATCATTGCAATATCAAAATGTTCACAAAACTTGGGATATTATCCACATCACATGGCCAAGAACCAGTTTTTCACACTTTGCGTCACTCTTTTGCGTTGGCTTGGCTGAACGATCCTGTGATTTTCAACAACATGTAGTTCGTTTTGAAATCTTGCTTCATCCCTAGATGTCCCAATAAAATCGTTACATAGCTTTACCCCTCTTTCAGCTATGTCATTGTCAACTTGCATGTTGCTGACCATCAGCTGAAACATCAGCTGAAAGGCCTGGTATTGAGCATTATCTGGCCATATTTCCACTGGCTTTTCAAGAAAATCGTGGGGTAGATAAATAATTTTAAAAAAGCTCCAAGAATCATTTCCTATCAATTCATCCAGGGTCGTATTTTTACAAGGAACTGAAGGTAAATAGGATTCTCTATAACCAGTTCCGAAGCGTTTACTCGATGCGTTGGTGCTTGTTTGCATCAGGGCAGTAACCATGCTTTTCTTATCATCTTCTGTTACATCTGTGCTAAACAGACAGAGTGGCACAAGTTCTTCACTCAAGTACCACGTGTGTCTGTTGAGTGCTTGCAAGGCTGTACTAGCAAACAGTTCATCAATAAGCTTGTAAGAGTTTTATGATTTGACAAGCTGTAGGTCATTGAATGGTGCCGATGATATACAGATGAAGTTAACCACTACGGAATATATGTGAATACAACAAATTGTGCAAATCTGCTGATTTTCTCTTGCTGTGCTTTGCTGAAAACAGCACCCTTGGGCAATTTTGTTGAGATATCATGAGCCAACAAGTTGATTTTCAGGCAATAATTTTCAGACATTCGTTTTGTCAAAATACCGATTCCAAATTGTATTTGTTTGCCATCCAGGGACGAAACTAGGCAATGCGTGGCCTCCCCCGAAATCATCTTCCGGAGCCCCGACGTCCAATTTTACCCCAAACACCGGGTGAAGACCAAAAAAAAGGTCTTCACGCCTTCCGACGTCTTTTCTAAAGTAATCACTTGGAACTGTTACTCAAGAGTAACGGTTAAGCTCATGTCTACTCTAGAGAAGATATTCCATACTTTTTTTCCGTTACTTGTATTCGTACCGGCGCTTGGTGTATCGGTTAAGAGCGTCTACTTGGTAGCCGGTAGACTGGGGTTTTATTCCCAGTCGGGTCATACTAAAGACTTTAAAAATAGTATTCGCACCTTTCGCGCCAAGCGCTCGGCACAAGCGGAAGTGCGAAGGGTTTTGTGTATGTGTTGTTCGTCATGTATGTCCCTTAACAGCGTTCAATCGTTCGTGATTGAAAATTATAATGGGCCGACAATTTAAAATGGCCTAAACAATGTGTGCTTGCACCCGCTGTCCCATACTTTTACCTTTACTTGTATTCGTTTAGGTAATCACGAAATCACGAACCGATGTTCGGGGGTAAACTAGACGTCGGAAAGCGTGAGGACCGTGATTCCTGACTACCTAAACGAATACAAGTGACGGATATAAAGTATGAAATATCTTTTCTAAAGTAATCGCTTGAAACCGTTACTCAAAAGTAACGATTAAGCACATCTTTATAAAAAAACGTTGCTCAACTTGGCTTATTGAAAAAAGACAAAAAACTTACCTATGTACTGTGCTTGGGTCACGTGATACTGTAGATGGGTCTCCCCCACAAGCTGAAATCAGCGTATGCAAGATAGCACTGACCCTGAGCTTTGTAGACGAAATGTTGTTTCTTATGCTAGACGCAACCAACTCTAAAATTTCAAAATATCATGTGAATTAAAGACATTGACTCCACTCTTTACTGTTCTAGTGTGAACTCTCTTCTGAAAATCCATTTCTTCGTCCTCCAATCCTTGACCTTCACTCTCTGATGACGAAGATGTAAATTTCATAAAGCTCTCATTTGTATTACTTTCTTGTGTCAAGACGCTGCAAAGTTTTTGTTGATTTCTCCCTTCTCGTTGTTCAGCTGTGGTCTAGGACAAAGGGGGGGGCCAGTGCGATAGTTATAGGGGGGCCTTTTGGGATCCAAATTCCAAGTTTGCTGTAGTGTGTACTAAAGCGCGTTATAGGCATTTCATAGGAAGTTACTGAAGAAGCACCAATCAATCAAGCAAGCTCATTTAATGCATGTAATGTAGGAACATCATTTATTGCCAGTAATTGGTAGGCTATAACAAGACTAGCGTTCATTAAAAATCTCCCAAAACTTGGGAAAAATTAGAGACCTTGGGCGGTATACTGCTCAACTTTTGTTGTTTTGTATGTTCATCAAGTTAACGCATTGCGTTAAGTGCACAAAAGTTGAACAGTATACCGCCCCTGGAATGATTTGCTTATTTTACTGCATATATGCAATATTGGTAGCTTGAGTAAACCAGGAACTACGGTGGTTGGTTATATTAACGGTAAATCAGTTTTGGTATATTCGCCTTGATTGGTTTTAACATCAACTTATATACAATATTGTTGCATCTGCTAGTGACAAATTGCCAAGTTTCATTTTCAGGTGTTTCAGCTTCGATTACAGATAAAAAAAAATGGTTTAGACAAATTGTTTACTATATGTTTCAATGCAAATTTTTTTAAAATGAAGATTCTTTTTGGGGGAGCTTAAATTTGAGAGAATTAAAATCAATTTTAATGAGTTGGTTCAAGTTACCATTAAGAAAAGTTGTTTTTTTGAATTTATGCATTGATTATTTTTGAGGGGGGCCTTATTATCAAAGCGGATTCTTTTTGGGGGCGCTGTGCTTTACTGCAAAAAGTTTTATTAAAATGAAGAGTTTTTTAGGGTAGCTTAAATTTGGAATAACTAAAATCAAATTTATTAGTTTGGTTCTTTTAAGGGGGGCCTTATTTTTAAAGCGGACTCATTTTTGAGAGTGCTGTGCGTCAATGCAAAAAGTTGTATTAAAATGAAGGTTTTTTTTAGGGGAGTATAAATTTGGAATTTTAATGGTTTGGTTCAAGTTTACGAAAAAAGAAGTGCTTTTTGGAGTTTCCGCATTGATTCTTTTTGAGGAGAGGCCTTATTTTTAAAGGGGATATTTTTGTGGGGGGGGCTTATTTCCAAAGGAGGAAAAGGGGTTCTTCTATTCAAGGAAACTGAAACTAATTCTAATAATGTACATGATTCAAGTTTGCAAAAAAGAGTTTTTTTTGGAAGTTTTTGTGTCGATTCTTTTTTGGGGGGGCCTGCGCATTTACTGTGAAAGTATTTACAGTAAAAGTAGCTTTTTGTAATTAGGGATAACTAAGAGGAAGCTTTTTTTTCACCGAAAAACGGTTACGCAACCATGATTTTCAAAGTTCGGTAACCGGAAATTTTGCCATATTTGGGCATAGGCAAATTTTCGGTTGCCATAGTTTCAGTTTCGCAGCAGCGGAATCGTTCTTCAGCTCACTCAAAACCATCACCGAAAAACAGTTCATCACCCACACTCACGCACTCTACTGTTTTCCGGTTCCTCTAGTGCGAAAGGCATGGTTTGGTAGCAGGAAAACGATTTTCGAAGTTCGAAAATCAGAGCAGGGGAGCCGAATTCCGGTTAAATAGACACTTCCTAACTAAAAATAATTTTATTGATATGATTCAAGTTCATATAAAAAAGCTTTTTTCACAGTTAACGCGATGATTCTTTTTGAGGGGGGCCTTCTCTTTCAGGGGGGGGGCCTGTGCGACCGCACAGTTCGCACATTCCTAAGACCACCACTGCCGTTGTTGATTTTGTTTTGTGACAACTTTGTCGATTCTTGAATAGGAAGATTTTCGGTCTGACATCATGCTTTTCATAAACTCAATGTCATGGTCAATTGCTTCAATTTCTTTGGGTGTTTTTCCTTTCTTAGTTGCTGTCATATCTTTCAGAACACTATTTCGATATAGCCTCATCGTTTTTTCTAAATCAGACTGAAATGTGGCTATAACTAGATTTTGGATATTTCTGGCTTCTTTTTTGAGTTTATGGAGTTTAATATATTTTTCATAGTAGGTTTTGATGACTTTTCCAATGTTGTTTCGTCCAATAAAAGTTGGAATATTTGCTTTTCGGAAATGAAATAAAACATTATTAGTTGCATTAGACAATGCTTCGTTCCAATGGTGCTCTTTTAAGTTTGCAAGCAAACACAACAAAACTTGCTTATGACTGGAGAGTTTGCTGCCCTTTATTTCCAGATGCTCTTGTCCAGGTGTGGTTCCAAGCAACAGCATCACATACCGATCAATGAATCTAGTATCTCTATCCAAAGTACCCATAACTGAATTAAACTACCGGTACACTAGCTAACTGCAATAAAACCATCCTTAGTTATTGAACACAGCACAGTCAAAGAACCTTCTGCATATTATTTGTTAAAGAGTTTAGTAGCACAAGCAAAAGAATTAACAATTAAAGTCAAATTGTCGAGACTAAATTTTGTAAAAACCAAGCCCTTTTATTCCAATTTGAGAGGATCCAATTTGATATCTAGCCTACGAATATACTGAATAAGTGCGCAACAATCAGGCTCACTTGGTACCGTAAAACGCGCAGATTCCGATTCTAAAGCAGCAATAAATAACCGTTAACATTTGCAACATTACAGTACAAGTTCTTAAGTTCGTTGCTGTCACTTTATAACCGCACATTATTGTAAAAAATGACTAACATCTCGCTGGTCACGTAAGAAAAAGACTGTGGTCACAGCATGTTTTCCAACAATTCTTCTCTTGCGATGCTATCAAATGTAGGCCTACAACGTAAATCTTGAAAAATTGAACCTGCTGGTGCTCATTCCGATTTCATCCGATTTCCCTGATACTTTATATTTGTGATATATACAGTACTAGGCCTAACCACAATACTAAAATTTTGAACAGCTGTTTTCAAGCAAGTCGAGGCAGATGCAACACCCTAGCGTATACTGTAAATGTATAATAATGTGTTACGATTCGTTCGTTGTTTTTTTGTCGTTTTCGTTTTTTTTTGTTTTGTTTTGTGTTTCATTTTATGTAAGCTTTTTGTTCATTAGCCTACTTGATTTTCATACGTTTGCTTCGCTTCCAATGGTGAAGAGATGCACTCGACGGCCCTTCAGCTTCATTAGCTGTCATGATCTTTCGCATCTCCTCACGGGACACTATTGATGCTTGTGTGTTATATTATAACTAGGGCCATTTTTTTGACCTAAAAAAAATTACTTTTGACTTTATTTTAGTAAATTTTGACTTTATTTTGACCAAACCGCTTTCGCCTATTATTTATGTCTTGTTTCACTTTTTTCATTACTGTTGTTTTGTAATCCGCAATTTACACAAATTTTTAATGAAGGTAGCCTACTCTGAACATTTACTCAGTCTTGAAGCTAATGCAACAAAGCGACGCATGACGTCAAAACCTAAGTTAACGAGCCATTTTGTGTACTGGTATCAATTTATAGTGTCAAAAAAAAATCAAATCTTCATTATACTCGCGGTATTACGCCGAAGCGTGTAAACGAGAGGCGAGTCCATCTCTGCGGCTGAGCCCATGGGCTACACGCTACACAGCAGCTCCGAACAAACGTCGCAGCGGTGGCGAGCCGTAGGCGACATTGTGTCGCCTAGCCGTTGGCGACATTTTACCGACCCGAGATTTGAATCCCGGACTTCGCGCCCCGATAGCGTGTCAGCTAAGCCACAGAGCTAACGACCGGTTCAATGAATGTATAGTGTGTGATACAAAAATGCGTCGTTTTCGCAACTGTATTGTACAGTACATTAACTGTTTGTCTGCGATCATGGATGTTTCTAACGAAAACCACGAAGTATAGGATGATTTCATGCATATTAAGTGCGGTTTTCTTCTCAATTACCGCACGCATTTTTACTGTTACTACTATTTCAGAGTAATCAAATAAACCTGCGCATAAAATCAGTTCAAAAATTTAGAAAAATGTAAAAGAAATACACGTTTTTTTCATTTTTGTAAGGAAATTTATGATGAAGACAATTTTGACAAGTTTTGACTTTATGCAAAATTTTGACTTTATTTTGACCTATAAAATCTAGCTAATCAAGACTCCTTAACACCTGAAACGAACGTAAGTACACGTTTGATCACGTAATAAAGTCCTGAAAAAATTTTGACTTTATTAACTTTAGCGGGCCCTAAATATAACTTTTAACACCGCTTAGTTAACTCTCTACATGTTAGAGATGTTTAAGCGATATATAAATCTGCTGCTGTTGTTGTTTTTCAAAATTTGGTATATTGTCCGAAAATAAATTATGAATGAAATGAATTTAAATTTATGATTGTACCATTGTAAATGCATTGTCGCTGCAACGTCGGAAAATGCTTTTGCAGCTCCAGTTATTGCAATGTAGCAGAAAGAAGTATACATTGTGATTAAAGCTTCCTTCTACGTTTTGAAAATTCATGGCATTAGTGAAAAAGCCCCAAAGCATAACATTTAACACTTTTTAAACTTAATTTGCTTTAATCATAATTTTGATCTTGCTTTTGCACTAAAGTTAGTCTATTTACATTAGCGGGTTTGATTATGCGGGTTACACGATTCAGTTTTAGTTAAGGAGATTTTTTAGTTTAACTGGCTGTTCTTTCAATGCACTTTTTAGAGGGTTGAACCTACCTGTTGCAAGTGAGTAATTTCCAACCCGCAAAGCTTACTGAAGCAGAACGACGAAAGTTTGCGTGTGACATAAGCGGGTGGTTGGATTTAGCGGGTTAACCACAGCGATGGGATTCAAAATTTTAAGAACAGGTTCTCTTTTGTATCGTACTTATCAACAACAGGTTCCCTCATAAAGGTCTAATGTCTGTAAAAAAAAGCAAGAACGGGTTCGCTGATTGTCCTGACATTTCAAGAACGGGTTCGCGCGAATCCGTGCGAACCCCCTGCATCCCATCACTGGTTAACCCGCTTAAATTGTGCATTGTCAATCAAATAAAAAACCAACAATGAAGCATTAACTTGCTTTGAAATGGCAACGTGAAAGCGCGGGAGTTTACGCCAGAGTTGTCCGGAACGAAAAATGTTGTTCTCAACGCCAGAGTTGTCCGGAACGAAAAATTTTGTTCTCTAAAGTCTTTGTTCCTATTCCGATCCGTTCCTAAATTTTAGAAAAAAACAATTCCTAATTTCTACATGTTCCTAATCTACAACAATAGCAAAAGGTGTCATCATTCAGTTTATGATTATTTTTAGTACCAGTAAATACCGATTATGTCAATACCAATGTGAAAAATTATCGTACACACATACACACAGAATCTATACCTAGTTAACCAACTTTTTTAGCAAAAAGATGAAAATTAAAACAAACAATCAAGGCAAGAGCTCTGTGACATTTTTTAAACAGTCAACCGGAATTTCTGTTCCGGTAAGCCATAAAAAAGTTCCATTCCGGCTCCTGTTCCTGAAAAATCTATGTATTCCTGCCGGAACAAATTCCTATTCCGGTTCATGGACAGCTCTGGTTGGTGCTGAGTAAATTATTATTTCCATTGCAGTCGCAAAAGTGTTGCCATTTCTAAGCAATTTCATCAAAAATTACAAAAAGTAAAACTCATTTTCTTTTTTGAAAAAAAGAATAGGGGATGAACCCCCGTTCTTTTCTTTTTTTTTTTTTTTTTTTTTTTTTCAAGAAAACGTCAATAGCACATCAACATTGAATGATAGGCCTAAAGTTGAAAAAAAATTCAAATTCATAAAATTTTTGTTGGAGTTTTCTTGGGGGTGCTGCAGTTCCTCAGCTTTTCTAGACGAGCCGCCCCTGGCCAAAGCGTAATAACGCGTGGTGGAGCCCATCTCCGCGGCTGAACACCTGGGCAACACAGCTCCGAAAAAACAGTGTCGAGCCGTTGGCGGCTTTGTGCCAATTTGACCGGCCCGAAAATCGAACCCCAGACCTACTGCACCATTAACGTGCTCTTAACATTTGAGCTAATCCGCTACGAAGTTTCTGAAAAATTAGATGGACCGATCATACATTGGTCAAACAGTTCTTAGTAACATGTTTTTGCTCATTGCGATTTGATTCTTTCAAAAAGAAAAGTAATTGTTTGTAAAGGCAATTGGCAAAGTAGTGGATGAAGGTTGTAGCCAAATTACTATTGCTCAGGACGAACTTCAAAAATTTCAAACCTAATTTAAATTCTATAAAACTGCTTTAAGCCAAGTCCCTTTAGCGTGAAATCTGGCAACGTTGGATGTGTACTCCGTTAGCTTTGCGAAGATACGGAGTTACGGATTTTGGTTTTTCTCCAACAATTGCCACGCTTCGCCCTCGTGTTGTGTAACATGCGTTCTACTAGTGAAATGGCTTGTGCGAGAATTTCAAAGCAAGGTCGAAAAAGTTCAGTAGTTAGTTCTACACACAGTCAGAGTGTTTAATATGAAAAAAGTGGAGTAATTGAGCAGTTGCAATCTTTCTGGAATGTTTCACTTTATCTATTATGGTTGAGAAGCGCTGAAGAGAATGGCAAGTTAGCCTAGGATTAGTTTTGTAAATTATTAAGTCAATGATGCAAAGGCCAGACAATGCAATAAACTGTTAAGTACCAATACGACATAATAGCCTTTCAAATTTGACATATACACCGGGTGGCTGCTAATTCGAAGACTGCAAGCTCACTTCGCAGTCTCCCTCAAGTACGATACTGTTGAATTTTCAGTTCAATATAATTTGAAAATAACCTCAGTTATTTATAGTAGCCCACAGGGTCACAGCATCCATAACTAATAGGGGATGACACAAAAGCTTTGGGTCATCACAGTAAGCCATTTGACATGTAAAGAAATATTATGTACTGGTATTGGCTGATTGGTAGGCCAGAAGACTTACGGTAGGCTGCCATACCGATACTGTACAAATACAGCTGTACAGTGCACTGAGTAAATGCAGTAAAAAACAATGCTACAGCTTGTTTTGCAGTTTGACTGCTCATTGGTTTTTGCAGTGTTTATTTAGTACCGATGTCGAGTGCTGAGTACCGTGATTTTTTGACCTAGTATAATATCTCTTTATATTTTATAGACCTAGTCCTATGTATCGACTTACACCGGTTCCACATAATTCATTTGACTTAGTTTGTTAGTGTTGTCAGATTGTGTCACATCAACATGCATAACCTACCGTATAGGGTATCGTACCAGCTGCATACAAAGTCCCAATTTGTCAATTATTGCCAGTAATTTGTGAGTCTAATTCAGTTTATTGCATACTAGTACCAGTGTCCACTACTTGTATATCAGCATGTGGCATTGACTGCAGATACCTAATTTTAAGAGTAGGACACAGGTGCTAATGCAAAAAAACTGACAGCATTCAATTCAAAATTGGAATGTTTGAAATTTACCTGGGGTGTTGTTCTTGTAGGGTGCATACAGTAGTTAAAAAGTATGCTAAATTGATTCTGAAGGCAAGATTATATATTGTAGTTGTAGTTATAGAAATCATAGCTGTAAGTTTTTTTGTGATTGGGTGAAGTTAAAGTAATGATAAAGAAAGCAACCAGACTACAAGAGTTGGTGTTAAAAACGATTATTCATTGTTGGTTGAATTTGCAACTTAACATTATTCCTTTGAGTAATATGCTGAAAATGATATCCTTAAATGAGCCAATAACTTCATTAATTAACAGTGTCATTAATCTTATGCTGTTAATGATACTGCTGATGTAACACTATTGCAATGAATGTTGCTTGTCATTTTGATTAATTTGTGTGACTTTGCAGGATTCACCACCTTCTCTGAGAAGATCTGAGCATTTAATTAAGAAGCCTGAAGGAAGTTTTATGAAACTGGATTCTCGTCTTGCTTTGCTTCCCAGATTAAGTGCAAATAGAACTTTAGAAGGATCTTCGTCTAATAATATGGCAATCACTGTACGATCATCACAAACCTTAATCCAGAAACCTACAGAATCTGCAACAAACTTTGATCAAATTGTAACAACCAAAGTACCTAGTGCTGCAAGTTTAACTGCTGTGATGCATGATAATAGCCTTGCAATTATGAAAGTTCTTTCTAAGGTATTGTGAAATCCTTGATTTTTAGCTGGAATTTTGCTTTATTCAGTTATGATGTTTGACATGATAAACAGCGAGCTAATTTCTATAGCTACTAAAGTGAGGGTTTCTGAAAAGTCCAAGTTTTGTTACAAATGTTTTTTGGAAATAGTGTGGGGTAATTGTTACATCAACTCAGTTTAGTAAATTAATTTATTTTTATGGCATTGTTGTGCATGAAACAATGATTAAGGTTGACTTAAAAATTGCGAGTGTTTCCTAATTTTCTTGTTGGTTAGCATGTTAAATATTGGTGTTTTCAAGAATCTGTTCAGCATATAATCGCTTTTATGCATCTTTCTGTCCAAGGTTCAAAAATTCATTGCTCTTTGGTGCTAACCAAATTCAGCTAACTACAGTAGTATGATCTGTTGTTTGCCCAAGTCAATCAATAAAAGAATGAGGTTTTATGTCTTGCGTACCTGCTAAAAGTTATGTTTTATTTTTGGTAGAATGCTGTTCTTGTTTTAGACAAAAAACTTTCATAATGTCCTAATTTTTTGTAGGGTTCTCTTACCTTTAAACCACCAGAACTGCCTCGTGTGGTGTATCCTCGAAAGCCCTCTTATACTCCAGATGCACCACCAAAACCTGCGGTAAGAATTTCAATTTGTGCCTTCAAAGATATCATATAGTTTAGTGTTTGCAAGTTCATCTTGTGTTGCTCTTAAGAATAATTATTTTTTTGGTCTATGATGACACCGATATGGCCAGCAATATCGAGCGTAATTAGCAGATTTTGGATTACTAGTTTGATTTATTTCTATTGCTGATTGCATATTTTGCCTGACTGACTGGCCTGTCATATTATTTGGTAACGCCACTGTTTTTGTATTAGATTACAGAACCTAAAAAAATGGTCGATTCTCCTCTCTTGGTTAAAGTTCCTAATGCAGCGAAGAATAGAGATGTTGTCGAATTTTTTGTTGAGACTATGAGGGTAGTATTTTAGATGAGATTGTTATACAATATTGTTATTATCATTTATTTCTGTTTGCTTACTTGCAACATTTGGAGAACAAATTTGTATATTGTCAAGGCTGATCTTAATCTTGTAAACCCAGACTTTTTTAGCATCTACTTTTTTCATTATTATCTGCGCTGGATCAATCAGATTTCTCACGATTGCAAACAAAGAAATGCTATATATAACTTAGAACAGCTTGGCGTAAACGCTTATTGCTGGCATAATTGATCACTTCTTTCATTGTTTCTGTGACTTAAAAAATTTTAATTTGGCAAAGACGACATCTGTTGAACGCAATGGACTTGTGTTTGCTATGTATATTGATACTGCCGATACACTAAATCGCTTTTTTGTTTCTAATTTTGTGTACTGATTGATTAGTTGCCAATTGTCATCTTTAGTATTTCTATTGGTAGCAGCTCAGTTTTCAAGACTTTTTAATGGTGTACCGGTAGTGTTTCCAAATTATATTTTTTTTTAGCTTCTGAGCGAGAATCCTATAATGGTGATACGCACGCATGATCACTTTTTGTCCCTTTTGGATTCTTTAAAATGTGAGAAAAATCTTGACGGAATAGTTGTAAGTATATGGTTTCTAGGTTTCGCTTAAATAATTTGCTTAGTGTAGGGATGCACCGGTTCCAATTTTTTTGCGGATTCCGATACTCAAAAAAATACCGATTACGATTCTTGCATGCATAACACAGGCTAAAAAGGATACCTTTCTGCAATTTAATAGAATCTCTCAATTATCGGAAAGTAATGCATCCAGCCAAAGTTTTTTGCACATCATGTGAACTTTGGTATTGGCGTAATATATAGCGGTGCTATTCTAACAGCTCAGATGGCTGAGTGGATAGAGTGTCTGATTGTGTAAGCTTAGGTTCAATGAGATTACCCCATTAATATCTTGTAGCCAGATGGCAAGTGGCAGCTTGTCTCAAAGACCATGAGACAGTGAGGTTCCTTTGCAGTCTCCTGGATAAATTAACCTCGGCAAATAAAATAATCCGTAAGCCTTAACCTAATACCAATCATAGGGATGTAGCCGGTTGGATTCTAAATGGACTGCTTTTTGTACTGTTACTACCACAGGAACATTATTTCTGTGACAAATTCATAATTAAACAAACATCTGTTTTTTAATATTCAAAATTGAAAACACGCAAGTTAATGCAGCAACATCAATTTTTCCCCAGTCGCGAGAGTGAGCCTGTTGCTGTTGCGTGATGCAGACTCACAGTAAAAAAGCAAATGAAGGGGATAATGAGAATTGCTGGTGATTAGAGGAAATGAAATTAGACGGCTAAGGAAAAGGAATTTAATCATGAAATAATTAAAAAAAAACAATCAAAATCCCCAAAAATTTTTGTCTGAAGAATCAGGTATCGGCCAAATTGTGCCGATGCCAATTCCGATGCCGATTCTCAAAAATTGTCGATACTCACCGATGTTGATTCTGATGCCGATTAATCGGCACATCCCTAGCTCTGTGTTTTACTTGCATGCCTATTGCCGATGCTCTTGTGTTGTCATATTGTGAGATCTTAATATATGCGCTTACTGGGATTAAGCAATAAGCACGTTGCATTGTTTCCATGTGTCTAATACATTGTGCGGCACGAATCTCTTGCTCCTGGATCACGATACCAGAAACTGGCTATGCAACATCATGTTAGCTTGTGCTCCAAACTGTACAGCAACCGAAGGTGGTAAAAGGGTAGGTAGACCCTCAGCCTCAGAGTTGTTTGCACTTGATCCTTAGTCGATACTCGGCTGAACACTACTGGATTTCGCCAATATTTTAAACAGTTTCTGCTTTCACGTATTTCATGATGAAAATTTTGGGAACTTTTGTGTTGTGAAAGTCAGTGTTATGATTTTCTATCAATTTTCGCTTTAATTTAGACTCGCAAGATCTGAGGCTAGTTACACCATAGCGGTTTCGAACCCACGCCCACCCCGACCAGTGGTAACGGAAAATTTTATTTTGTCACCCTATTACGCTATTAGTGGTATGGCTTTAGAAACGCAAATTGTCAAAATAAAATTTTATTTCAGTTTCCTCCTTTGCCACTTGCTCCTTCTGGAAATACTGTTTCACTTGACATTCGTGCTCAAAAGGACATTGCAGATAAGACCGGTATTTTTCTGGGTGATTACCAGGAGCATTGCGTGGGATACGAAAATTTTCTCAATCTATGCTTGTTGCATCCAAGATTAGCCAATCTACCAATCCTGAGAGCGTTTCTTCTGGAAGAAAATGTAAGATAGCCTTATATTTGCGTGTTTTGGTTTATAGTAGGCAGTGGCGCACCCAGGGGGGGGCTTGGGGGGTCGAACTCCCCCCTTTTGAAACCGAATCCTTGTTGTTAAAGTGAAGTGTCCAAACTTTGCAAGTGCAGTACGTGCTGTTATTTCAAAACAGCTTTGACAGAATTTGCCCCGCATCATACTGAAGCCAAATCGGCTGGTTGGTGCAGTGGAAAGAGACATTGTTAGATCAGTGCGGGCATGGGCAGATCCAGGGGGATGCACCCCCACCAGCCATTTTTAAACATGTTTTTGATGAATACAGTTTTTCCAGAATTTCGAACCTTTTTGATAATAATAAGCTTTACGCTCTGAGCACGCATAATCGAAAATGTATAACCAAAATGCATAATATATGTGGAAAAACTTAGGTTTAGGAGCAAAAAGTGTAAACAAAATTTGCCTAAAAATTGTTCAAAAAGTGCTAAAATGGCCACTACAGTATGTCAATTTTCAAAAATTTTCCGGGAGAGCATGCCCCCGGACTCCCATAAAGCCTTTTTTATTCTCAATACTCTTTAAAATGATTCTGCCCGAAAAAAACATGCTTGAAAATATGGCAAATTTGGGTGCCCCTCCTTGAAAAAATTTCTTGAATACGTTGCAAACATCAAAACATTTTTAAAGGGCTTTTTACGCCTTTTTGGATCTAACGTCTTTGTATTTAGTTAACACTCAACCTAATTCAAAATTTCATCCCCTACCCAACAAAATTTTCTGGATCCGCTCCTGAATGCGGGATCGAGTTTTTTTTAGAACTCCCCCCTTTGAAATTTTCTGGGTTGCACCCCTGATAGCAGGGATGTAGAAGCGGTATATTTGTAAACAGCTTCCGCTTCCACACCTATCGCTTCTAGCGCTTTCGCTTTCAAAAAAATTCACCGAAATTTGGTAGTAAAATACGACCAGTGCGTTGGTAGCGGATTGTGTAAACCGTAGCTTTTTTTCCAACACGCTGAAAGCTCTTGGTCAAACTTTAGCAAGCGTTTTTTTGAAGATAATAATTTGCAAAAAGCAAACAAAAGTGTCAAGGAATCCTGGGAGTCACAATCCTGATAGTCTTTCGCTGCAACTTTGCTACGAAACTTACTCCTTTCAATAGGAAAATATTGATACACAGCACTCAAGAGGCGCGGTAAAAATTTTTGAAGGGGGAGGAGGCATAATTTCCACATTGTTTTCAAGGTTTTTTTTTTTTTCAGCAGAACGAATTTGAAGCTTTTGAAGCTGATTGAAACACAAGAAAGGCACTAGGGAAGTCCAGGGGCATACTTCCCCGAAAAATTTTTGAAAATGTACATGCTCTAATGGCTATTTTAGTGCTTTTTGAATAATTTTCAGCCAAATTTTGTTTAAATGTTTTGGCCCTAATTCTGAGTGCTTCGCCAAATATGATGCATGTTGATCGCACATTTTCGATGATGCGTGCTTATGGCGTAACGCTTATTGCTGTGGAAGAGGCTCGAAACTATAAAAAAATTGTATACATCAAAAGCGTTTTTCGAAATGACTGGTGGGAGGAGGCATACTCCTCATGCTACCCCCCTGGATCCGCCCCTAGCCATAAGCTACAAAAACCATCAAAAGAGTCTGGCATATTTTAGTCACTTGGCACCATCAATTTTGTTATTTTTTACTAAAAAATAGAGTCAAATGGGGAGAACCGGGGGGGAGGATGGCACAACGCCCTCCCTAAATACGCTCCTGACAGCACTCCGTCTTATTTCGTGGTATGATTCTAATTGGGAAAGAGTCGACTATTGTTTTTAGCGCTACAGATAAATTAGTTGCTTTATTTTAAAACTTAGAGAAAGCTGAAAGAAAAAGCAATTCTACGTTAATATCGATACTATCTGAAAGTCAAGCGAAGAGTAATGGCCTATAGTGAGATCTGGCATCCATGCGAATGTAGCATTGTAAAATAATGTCTAATAAATTGAATAAAATTTAATATCTATTAGGTTATTTACAATATGCTTTTTTGAATGATGTGGAAGCAGAAGCGGCATATTTTTCGCGCTTTCGCTTCCATCAAAATATGACCGCTTCCAGTTTCCGCTTCCACATCCCTGGTTTATAGTTTCAAAAAAAAAAAAAAGCTGAAAAAAATCGGAGTAGGGTGTAATCGTTGTACTGAGTTAGGGATAATTTTTACTGCATCAGAATCTTGATGCAGGGTTCTTACGGTCATGGAAAATCCTGGAAAAATAAATTTTTCTGGAAAAGTCATGGAAAACTTGCAAAAAGTTGAAAGGCATGGAAAAAATTTTTGCCAAATAACCTTTTAAAAATCATTCCTTTATTCTAAAGACACTTACAAGTTATCATATTTGTAAGGTTTTTCGCGTTAGCTAGTGGGCCTTCCCCCCTCTAGACTGAAGTAATTTTTAGCTGTTTGAGTCTCTATGTAGGACAGAGATTTTTGATTGTTAAAGTCTGGGTTCCTATTAGGGATGTGAAAGCGGTATATTTGCAAACAGCTTCCGCTTTTACACCTATCGCTTCTAGCGCTTCCGCTTCCCAAAAAAATTCACCAAAATTTTGCCAGTAAAATACGACCAGTGCGTTGGTAGCCGATAGCGTAAACCGTAGCTTTTTTTCCAACACGCTGAAAGCTCTTGATCAAGCTTTAGCAAGCGTTTTTATGAAGATAATAATTTGCAAAAAGCAAACAAAAGTGTCAAGGAATCCTGGGAGTCACAATCCTGGGAGTCTTTTACCACAACTTTGCTGCGAAGCTTACTCCTTTCAATAGGAAAATGTTGATACTCAGCACTCAGTGGCATGGCAAGAATTTTTATAGGGTGGGAGGGAGCATAATTTCCACATTGTGTTCAAGCGTATTTTTTTCATCGAGACGAATTTGCAGCTGATTGAAAAACAAGAAAGGTTTGCGGGGGGTCCGGGGGCATACTTCCCCGGAAAATTTTTGAAAACGTACATGATTTAATGGCTATTTTAGTGCTTTTTGAATAATTTTCAGCTAAATTTTGTTTTAATTTTTTGATCCTAATTCTGAGTGCTTTGCCAAATATGATGCATGTTGTTCGCGCATTTTCGATTTTTGCCTGCTTAAGGGGTAAGGCTTATTGCTATCGAGGATGCTCGAAATTATGAAAAAATTGTACACATCAAAAACATTTTCCAAAACGGCTAGTGGGAAGAGGCATACCCCTCATCCTAACTCCCTAGGTCCGCCCCTAGCCATAAACTACAAAAACCATCAAAAGAGTCTGGCATATTCAGTCCTATGGCACCATTAATTTTGTTAATTTTTTACGAAAAGACAAAGTCAAGAGGAGAGGACCGGGGAGGGGGATCTATTTTGTGACATGATTATAATTGGAAAAGAATCAAGTATTGCTTTTAGCGCTATTTAAAACTTGAAAAAACTAAAAGAATATGCGATTTTATGTTAGTGCTATCTGAAAGTCAAGTGAAGAGTAATACCCTATGGTGAGATTTGGCATCCATGTGAAGCTAGCATTGCAAAATAATGTCTGATAAATTGAATAAAATATAATATCTATCAAGTTATTTAGTATGCTTTTTTGAATGATGTGGAAGCGGCCTATTTTTCGCGCTTCCGCTTCCTTCAAAATATGACCGCTTCCGCTTCCACATCCCTGGTTCCTACACCATGCCACATAAGAACACGCTTACAAACGAACGCAATGCTGAGCATAGGCAAAACTACTCCCATGCTATGAGTACCGTTGCGTAACATAGAGAGTGCTCAGTGCATTCAAATTCTAACGCTATTTCAACACAGTGCAGTGTTGTATAACAACAGTAGGCTATACGAATTCTATCTGGTAGTCACTAAAGTTTTACAAAGCTCAAAGAAAACGAAAAATTGTTTTACTGCTGGATAAATTGTTGCACAAAACCAAGATTATGCATTGTTTTAAAATGAACCTGAACCTTCTCTCAAGCAGCTATTTGAAAAGCGAAGATTGGTGTTTAAGAACGCGGATCATCTTGAAACAATAGCACTGTAATCTTCTTCGTTCTTCCCCAAACTTTGTAGTAATTCGATCAATGAATTTTTTTTATCTTGCTTAATTTTGACTTTGTGCTCGCTGACCATTGTCACCACCCTGCACAGACCTCGTTACTCGTACCCGATAATCTTGGCTGCTTCCTTTTTGCATAGTAATAGAATATTGTGTCGTGGTAAAATATGCCTATTGATTGATTGTTTCTCCTGCTCGATTTATTGAGAGTTTATGTTTTGTGGCCACTGTGCGTTGTTGTTCGATGTCGGGTTTGAATCCATCAATTTCATTTTTAGGTTGGAAGTCGAAATTTAATGTATAAACTCGGTAGATTCAAGATTTATTAACCGTCTGATAATGCACGCCTTCCTATCATTAGATAGCAATGTACAGTACTGATAGCCAGTATGAAGCATTAACTTTTAGTGGACTGTTTTTTCTTGCTTTTTCAGATACTAATACTAGCAAATTAGAAATGGATCAAGAATATAACTGTTTTATACGTTCTTGAGTACTGTGCATCACGTTCTACTGTACTCTAGAATCTAGATACCTACATTACTGACTGTGCTTTCTCGAGTAATACGTGGCAAAAGAATATAGAATGTACTATTTTTTCAACAGTGAGATTAAAGCAGTTGTTTGTGTTGGCGCAGTTTTGCTTTTCCTGCTTTACACTATTGGTGCTGTAAATCACAAAACTGAAAAAGTCTCTCAATTCACTCTTCGATGCTAATGAGCAATCCCTAAACTATAATAACATTAGCCATCCTTGTACCGAATGTCATATGCAGTTAAACTTTTTAGTGGTGCCTATTCCATAATGTATTATTAGGATTCCCTGATTTATAGGTGAATTTAGATGATTAAATTTCGTGTTATACTCTTATTAAATTATAGGCTGCACGTGGTTAGTTTTATAGGAGGCTGAAAGGGTTAGAAACAGAACTACTTTGTCCGACAAGAGTTTCGTCTTGCCAATATCCGTGAGTGTTTACGGCTACTGGTACCCCTCATTCGTATTATTATTCCAGTAATTAAGAGCCTAAACAAGAATCCAAAATGGCATAATGTTAACCAGCCTGCTAGAGTTGTTGTTTCTTGTGAAAGTTTAGAGTTGATTGCATGTATGTATAATTTATATAGGATGGTGTAGCCTAATAACTACTAATGCTTTTCGTGACAATGGCAGCAAAGTAATTTAGAGCAAAGTTTAGAGTTTGGTTTTTGCGTTGCAACAGCAACAATAGCATGGCGATAGTGTTAACATTAGGATGTTTCATTTTTTAACTTTATTTTTTTCAAATTTTTTTTGGATAATGATTTTCTAATGCCAAATGAGCTAACTTCATAATTGGTAAAAAAAATTTTGATAATTGTTTACGTTTTAGCTCCCCACACCCCCCATTTTTATAACGAGGGGGTCCAATTTACGAAATCGCTCTAACTCTGGGCAGGATTATCACATCAAGCTGATATTGGTGTCAAACGAACCAGAATGGGCAAGTTTATATCCAACTTCAAGAGGAACAATGAGGCTAACTTTCTTATTTTTCGAGTTATTAACAAAAATGTGAATTTTTGCTTCATTTTGTTAAATTTCTCTCCTATTTTTCTAAATAAAGACTCAAATTTACACAATCACCTCATGTTTTTTCAAAACAATTACAAACAATGAACAACATCAACTCAAATTTAACTTAAACAACTAAGCCAGAGGTTTTCAACCTATGAGCCATGGCCCAAAATTGAACCATGGCACTGTTTCAATAGGCCACAGAGCTTGACTAGAAAGCAAGATTAGCTATCCTAATGATGCTGGAACGCTTATTTTATGTCTTTTAATAAAAGTAAATGGGCCAGGGCCATATTTTATCATTTTATTGGGCCATGAGGAAAAAAGGTTGAAAAACCCTGAATTACGCAGTCACTGATTTCGTCAAGTTCACTAACATAGTAGGCATGGTAATAGAACCCTTCATCTTGTGGTCAATATCGTCCGAATGTGTGAGCTTTTTTTTGGTTAGTTCGTTCTTCATTCGTCCAATCAGCCTTTCACAGCAAGTACTGTAGTTCCGAAAAGCTTTCTAGTCATTCTTACTTCCTGTGGTTAGGCATGGTGATGATCTTGATAAGGCATTCAAAAATGCTGTAAGTTGACGATTTGACCATAGCAGTTCTTACGTTTTTGGTGTCCGCATGGCTATTCGAGATATGTCCATGTCCGCTTGCAAAACTCCAAGTCAGGGGTGGCGAGAGAAATTTCGGGCCCCGTGGCAAAAATTTCGTTTGGGCCCTTTGGTCAGTGGTACCCCAAAATCACGTGATGAGCAAAAAAAAGGTCAGAGCGTCCACAGATATTTGAATTTCGGCCCAAAATCAAGTGATGAGCAAAAAAAGGGGTCATAGCCTCCGCAGATGTTCAAATTTCGGCTCAACATCTAGTGATGAGCAAAATAAGGTCATAGCGTCTGCAGATGTTCGAATTTCGGCCCGAAATCAAAAAAAAAAAAAAAAATTATTGCGTCCGCAAGCCGTAGTTTGAGCTGATGAATTTTGCATTCTAAACCTGACAATTCTGCACCCCGGACCCCCTGTGTCCCCGGGCCCCCGGCAGTGACCCCTTCTGCCCCCCTCTCGGCGGGCCTGCTTCAAGTGCTGCTGGTTTGGGGTTCATCCAAGTGGAAGCATGATCTATGAAACACTTTTTGGCTGGTAATACCGTAGAAGCTTTCTAGTAATCTCGTATATTCAAAACAACTCTCCTCAATTGCAGTAGGCTTGAAAAAAATCTCAAAAAATGAGGGGTCTTATGCATCAACAATAAACTGGACAGCTTGGTCTAATGAAGCTTGTTGCTCAGAACATAAATCGTGTATGTCAAATAGCTTAAGGCGTAGGTAACCACCGGCTGTAGTCAACCATCTGGCATGGCCAGTAACCACTGTTCCCTGTAAGTTTTTAGCTAGTGCGAATTTGCCCAAATATAAATTTTAACAAAAAATTCGCCCAAAAATTTAGAGGGTTTAATGAAAGTTTGATCCAATTTTTGCATCAAAATAGCGTTTCTAGAGTACATAACACTATTTAAATAATAAATAACTTGATTCAAATTCGGCCAACAATCACCATTCCAATCAGCAAGTTTGAAGAAAAATTTAAAAACTTTTGCCCCAAATTTCTTGTTTTTCTCAAATTTCTCACCTTAAAGGGAACAGTGCCAATAGCTTCCTGTCCATAAAAAAGATACTTTTTCATGTTGCATCTTCCCAATACTTTTTCTGGAATGTTCCAGAATGTAGAGCTAAAACAAGTGTGTGTGTGATTAGCTTGGACAGAGTTTCGTAATACTATCCCTCCAGCCTTTGCGCTTAATGTTTAAGTGGCCAATTTGAGTGTTTTCAGTTTCAGCCTTGAAATTATTCCTTCCGGAATAAAAAAGCAACAATCAAACAAAAAGGTTTCTGTTTTAACTAAAACTACTGTAGTTTCAAAAATTCGGTTGCAAACTTGCAACTGACAATTTTTTTGAAAAAATAATGATATTTCATTCTGGAACTGAATGCAACTGTATTGTGACTCGCAGCGCAATAATTGTGACGTAGACAAATAGATGCACTGATGAATGGACTTCAATTTAATCACTTTTCTGATCTGTAAACTAATTCCTGTAGCATGTAACATCTTGGAAAGTTTTCATCAAAAATTAACCTTTATTCTTATTGTATAAATTATGCTGAAAATTGCTCAAAATTAACAAAATTGCTTATATCTCCCAATCTAAAGGAATTAGACCTGTAGTTCCTCTGGAAGTTGGGTGTAAACTTGTCTATTCCGGTTTGTTTAATGCCAATATCAGCAATGTATGATAATCCTGGCTTAAGTAATAGCATTTTTATGAATTTGACCCCCCTCGGCTCAAAAATGGGGGGTGTGGGGAGCTAAAACGCAAAAATTTTTCCAAAAAATTTTGAACATTCATCTAGTTAGTTCGTTTGGCATTAGAAAATCACTATCCAAAGAAAACTTTTTTTCGAGCGAAGCACCATAGTTAACATATTTTGGACATCTTTGCATTGATATCGTTTTTCTGTTCTACGCATAATCAGATGTGTAGCTGTAACCTTGCATGATTTACTCAGCACGTCACTCTATAAAACGGAATCGTTCTTTACACACTTTTAAACCCTAAATCCTGAGGCCCACCAACGACATTTTAACACTAGTGTACCGATGCACAGTGGTTGATAATAACTGAATAATGTAATTAACCTACCCTCTTAAAACCATTGTCGTGTTCTTTCACATCACTTTTTGCAGTTTTTATGACCTAGTGTTAGTTGCTTACAATGTATGGTGTTTTCTATTTTAGTCCGACAGTTGAACGATAAACTTGATGTAATTCAGGTAAATGTAGCTAGTAATGTTAGTTGGTTTAGTTCACTTGCTGCACCGCTGATACGCAACGAGCAGTTTACGAAAGTTAAATCATGACTAATTGCACAAGTTTCATGTGCAAATGTGAAACGTATGCATTATAAGGGATGTGAAAGCAGTCAAATTTTTATTCCTTCGGCTTTCAGTTCTCTTTGAAGACACAACACTTGAGTTTGGTTTCGTTTCCACTAAAAATTAATCACTTCTACAGAATCCACATGCGTGGAGTGTAGCTTACGTAAAATAATGTAAATAAAATGCAATAATTGTTCTAAAAAGTCATGGAATGTCATGAAAAAATTCATGGAAAGTCATGGAATTTGATTTTTAAAATTGTGTGGGAACCCTGTTGATGCTACAAGTCAAGTCAAAACTGTATAGCATTAACACTTGCAGCACCAATACTCAGTTATTTTTCCTAAGTGTGGTTGTTTTTGCTTTAGCTTTTATTTTAAGCCATATTTTGTCAGTCTGTTACAGTGTTAGTAACCGAAGTTTTTGGCATTTTTAAAGGTCAGTGTTTGAGTAGCTTGATTGGAAATGTCAGAACGATAACAAACCGACTTCCCAACTCCAATTTTAAAAGCCATATTAAAATCAACCTTTGAAATGCTTGTTTCTTTTGCACGTCGTGAAAGTACTAGTCTGTCTAAATCAGCACTCTTCAACTGGGTTTCCGCGGATTCCTAGATCCGCTTCAATTTGCAGGAGTTTTTTGAATTTTTCTTTATATATTTGCGCATCGATGGTGTTTTTACGTAGCTATGCACGGGTTAGATTCTTTATTTCGTAACTAAAGCTGCATTTATGTGGTTCAAAAAAAAATTGCAACGATCACGGAAGTAAATTTCATGTTTTTTTTATTTTGGCGTCCGTAATTGACTCGTTAAGCTCATCGCTGTCAACGCGGGAGACTTGGGGTTCCATTCTCATGCCGGTGTAGTCGGATGCAGTAAGCCTATCGCCAACGGGTCGCCACCGCTGCCGCGGAGATGCACTCCGCCACTGGTTACTTGCTTGCGAGTATAGTAAAGATTTGATTTTTGATGCTTGATTAACAGCCTCCTGGATTTCTTCGTCCCAGTCTGAGCGTGGTGGATCGAATTTCAAGCCTCATAGATGGCCTTCGCATAACCAGTTATAAAGAGAAGGATGATGAATTTAATAGAATTACTCGAAGTAACACTGAACGCTTAAAAGTTGCCAAAGACACTATTTCTATTTACGAGCAGCTCATTGAGAAAGAAAGAAGTGAGTGAAGTTTGTGCTTCATATAAATTTAAGTTTTTTTCTCGCCTTTAGTTAGTGCAATAGTGCATTAAAATTAATCAAATACATGTGAATGGGGTGAATAGCAATGGATCAGTTCATCTAATTACGATATGAATCTGAGATTGATTGATTCCTTCATTTCAATCCTTTTGTCACAAAAAAGCGACGGATGCGCAATGCATAGCACGAATCCATACTCGCTTCAGCGTTCAATTTTGCTTCTTGACTCATTTGACTAATTTGCTGCTTGTCAGATTTCACCAAGCAGGAAGAATTATCGAGTCGCATCTTATCCAAGGACGTAATAACGAGGCTTCGGTGAGAGTTGAACCATCAACCATATACATACTGTAGGATAGGGACCCGCAGATGAACCCGCCACTCGTTACACGCTTTGGGGTAAACATATTGGAGATTTGTTTTTGATTTAGGTTCCCCATCTCAAAAATGTATTTTTGGTCAAAAACAAACCAATGGAAAATAAGGTGTGTTATTAATTACGTGGGAATTGTTTAGAATTGTCGAAGTCATACGAAAGTGTTCGATCTCACATTCGAGCATTAAGGAACTTGGACGATGTGCCTCCGAAGATGAAGTTGTATGTTGCATTTGGCTTTAATTTGAAGTATTATAATTTTTACGAGAAGCTTATTGAGAAAATCAGTAATCAGTCGACTTTTTTTTTATTTCAAGCCACTTAATTGCAGCATAGGATTTTTGTGGTAGTGAAGTCCATGCATCGTGGAAATGACCTAGTTGAGCATCGAACCCGCGTAGCCAGCTCCGGAGCCCAATGCACCAACCACTCGGCCAACTCCATGTCAACTTGGTTAGCGGTGAAGCGCGGAACTGGGCAAATATAGGATCAGTTTTGCAGCGTTCAGTTGACGTCTTTTAGGCGATTGCTTTAATATCTCTTTACAAATAATGTATATAAACTTACATCGGCCCTACGTATATTTTAAGATAATGTTTGGCTTTCAATCCAAAGTTTTTCGATTTTTCTCAGACCTGAGTTAAGATATTATTGGAATGTGAAACTTACATATTTGTGACATTGCCCTCAGTATGATAAATTAGCATGCAGTTCTACATCAATTCCCAAATTAGATCGCAGTGCGTTTGCAGCGGCTAAACAACTAACTACCAAATTTGTAATCGAACTGGAACCTACTAGCTTTAGATTACTAATAATAAGTTGACGCATCTGTCTACTTTTGTAATGAAACTGTTCATCCAGAGCCATGGACAATATGTGTGTTTTTTTTCACCTTATCTTGATATGATTAGTAAAATTTTGTGCTATTTTAGTCATAGCAGTTTTTTGAGACGTTTTAGAGATCTGATTTGGTACTTTTAAAATGAAAACTAGGTCCGTATAATCAGGTAAATATATGGAGAAGAATAGCATTTTAGGGTTCCCTACAGGCTCATTTTTGGGCCCTACTGTTTTAGGCACCAAATGTTTTCCTTATAAAGACGATTATAGACTTGTAGTTCCGACTTGAGAACTCGATTGAGCAGCTCATAATTTGATTTGTTGTTTTAAGGTGGTACACTGCAATGATCAATGGTCTCGAGTACGCTAGCAGCTTGACCACTATCATTTCGAGAAACCGTCAACGAACGTTAGGAGCGACATTGCAATTGAACGAAGGATTTTTAATCTCACAACAGGATACTCTACAAAAACGTGTGAAAAAAGGTGCAGAATTATTGAAGTGGGAAAAAGCTTTTGAAAAAGCCGCCACCGCAGAAAAGAAACAAGAGGTAATGGAAATTTAATGTTTTTGTCGCCAAATAACAATCGTAGAAAACAACTACAACAACATATTGCACGAAATTCTAGTTTTTACAGCAAATTTCTGCTCCCCTCCTGGGTGTTGCAACCTTGTCTACTCTTTTTTTTTTTTTTTTCAACTCTTTCCGCATGTCATATTGCCATAACGTTAGTCGTTTTGTTGCCTCTTCACTTTTCTTGTATCGTTGTTATATTTTCTTGATCTCATCATATTCTTTATCGTGTTGGCGGTGTCGAAATAATGACACTGTATACTACTACTACTTTTAAGGTCTTTGAATCTAGCAAATCACCCTAGATGAGGAAATGTAAATGCAAATTACGAGGAGAGAAAAAACGTACCAAAATCGGACAGCTCCTATGCAAGTTAACGGAATGTTACCGCAATCAAATTAACTTGTCATATCTCAGCCTTCTTAACAAATAGTACATTCGTTCCTTAATGTAGAGATTCTTTTGCTATTTGTTTTCTTTACGTTTCTTGAGCAGTTTGCGGTGCTATGCTGTAGAACTCGTACCGGTTGGTTGGCGTCATGGTTAATGACACTGTTAACCGTGTGGCAAGTTTGGCTTCGATTTTCGAGCTGGTCAAATCGGACACAGGTCGCCAGCGGCTGCGACATTTCTTCGCCAAGACTTGTAGATGAGCCCCGCCACTCGTTTCACGGTTCGATGTATTGCGGCGAGTATAATGAAGTTTTTTATGTAGTAAATTGTTGTTATTGTAAGTATTTTTTGAAGATTATGGAGTCGATGAATCAGGCCAAGAAAGAATTTGAAGAGATTTCGAAGCTAGCTCTTCCAGAAATTGCGCGGTTTCATCGACAAAGAACTGGAACAATGAAAGGAGCTTTCACTATTTTTGCACATTCTGAAGTAAGTCAATATTCATACAGACTTGCCCTGTGGTAAAAAATTAGTTGTTTTTTATTTTGGGTCACTGCAGAAAAATGGTTGTCTTTTTGTATTAGGCCATAGCAGAAGAACAGGTGTTTTTGATATTGGGTTAAACCGAACTTTGATAAAATCAAAGTCTGGACTCTTGACAGTGTGGCGATAGTCAACCCCTGCTTTTAAAAATATTGGTCACGCCTCGTGCAGTGTGCACCCTCAATATGCAAATATTGTTCAAGAAGTATCGCAAATAGTTAATAAATAAATCTCGACCAGATATGCGGCTCAGCTACTAACGCTAAACGTAAAAGCCTCCGATCCGGAGTAAGACAAAACCTTGTAGACTTGTAGATTAGTTTTTAAGATAATGTTGCATTTTGAAAAAAAAGAGTTCGAGATGAAATAAGACGTTGCGCAGTGACGAGACAGCGTCATTAGCCAGCAGTAATAGAAGTTTTTGTGATCTGTCTACTGAAACTATTTCATACTGGTTTTCACCATTATTACATATTAAACAGGCTGATGTCTGCGACAAAATTTGTAGTGTATGTAGGTGTATACAAAGTTTTCCAATATTTGCAGTAAGGTGTAGACTTTTTCATTTGGGCCTACCTGGCATGAAGCATTGTATGCTCAGCGCTGATTTTTCATTGAACGAGCAATATCGAGCGGTAGCATTGAAATTTAAATCTGTGTTACATAATTTTGAATCACATAATCGATGAAACGGTAAACTGGATGGAAAAGTAGCTAGAAACTTAAAAATATTGGGCCAAAATGTCATCGGTAGCGGTTGGTTATTTCGCTTTTACATCAACTACTATTCTGCAACAGTGACACTCTTTCGCCTTTCCTACATGTCTTGCCTTTGGCTTGCAACCTGTGTTTTGAACTTGGACTCACAGAACTCGGTCCTACTAAACAGTAAACACCGCAAAGGACGACAAAGGACTTCAAATTGATGTACTAAACTTGGCAAAGAACGACAAAGGCAGTGGCGCACCCAGGGGGGGGGGGTTCGGGAGTCAAAATCCCCCTTTTGAAACCGACCCCTTGTTTTTAAAGTGAAGTGTCCAAACTGGGCAAGTGCGGTATGTGCTGTTATTTTAAAACAGCTGTGACAGTATTTGCCCCACATCACACTGAAGCCAAATCGGCTGGTTGGCGTAATGGTAAGACACATTGTTATCTGTGCCCACTGCGAGCAGGAGCGGATCCAGGGAGGTGTGGGGGATGCATCCAACAATTTTAAAACATGTTTTTGATGAATGCAGTTTTTCCATTATTTCAAACCTTTTCAATAACAATTATTCTTAACGCCTTAAGCACACATAATCGAAAATGCACGAACAAAATGCATCATATTTGATGAAACAGACAGATTTAGGAGGAAAAAATTTAAACAAAATTTGCCTAAAAATTGTTTAAGAAGTACTAAAATAGCCAGTACAGCGTGTAAATTTTCAATAATTTTCCGGGGAGCATGCCCCTGGGCCCCCCAAGAACCTTTTTTATTCTTAATATGCTTCAAAATAAATCTACCGGGAAAACTACGCTTGGAAATATGTAAAAATTTGGTGCCCCATCCCTGAAAATTTTCTGAATACGCCGCAGACATGAAAACATTTTGAAAGGGCTTTTTACGCCTTTTTTGGGTCTAACGTATTTGTATTTAGTTAACATTCAATCTAATTGAGATTTCACCCCCCCCACCAAAATTTTCTGGATCCACTTCTGCGTGCGGGATCAAGTTTTTTTTTAGAACCCCCTACCCCTCTGAAATATGCTGGGTAAGCCCCTGGAAAAAGGACTTCAAATTGAACTGCTAAACACCGCAAGGAACGGCAAAGGACTTCAAATTAGGGGTAGGGTTAGAGTTAGATTAAGGTTAGGGTTATCAAGTCCTTTGTCGTGCTTTGCAGTGTTAACTAGTACATCAATTTGAAGTCCTTTGTCCTCCTTTGCAGTGTTTCAGTCCTTTGCAGTGCTTGGTAAGATCCCACAGAACTCGAGCTTCGAGTTCTTAGCCCTCCTGAAAGCATAGTTTCTTACCAAATTTGATACGTAATATGACGTAGTATGATGCTTAGAGTTAATCCTAATACTACTTGTCGTTTTTCCAGATACTGTTAGATCTTGTAATATTTATATAGTAGATAAATGCAGATTATTCTTCACTTCAGTTAGTTGATATGCCATTGCCAGGCTGTCCACTCTCATTTTTTTAGTCAGTTATTTTTCTGCGGGCGCGATGACTTTTTTTTTGCTCTTCACTTGCTTTTACATGGAAAATTGGACATCTGCGGAAGTGATGACCTTTTTTTGCTCCTCACTTGATTTTGCGTGGAAAACTGGGCGTTTGGACATCTGCGGACGTGAAGACCTTTTTTTTTTCTTCACTTGATTTTGCGTGGAAAATTTGATATTTCCGGATTTTTTTAGTAAATACGCTATGTCATTTTTTCATTTTTTCCAGCAAATTGCCATGATTTTTTTTTATTTTTTGTTGATAGCTAGCTGGACGGCCTGCATTACCCAAATACATGTTAGTTTCAGCAAGTGTTTAGCGCGAGTATAGCATTATATAAAACCACCTCAGAAGGAAATAAAGCCCCAATAATTCTTGCGACTCGACGTTTGCACAACGTAGACTAAGCTGCCATCATCAGCAGGGTATACAAAGCTATATGAAACTGCATCTTAATCTGCATCACCGCAATACAGTTTTGAATTACTTTGCATGCATCGCTGATGATGGCAATTGAATCTGTGTTTTCGATAAGTCCAGTTACTGTGACTTTATTTTTTCTCCTTAAGCTTGTTTCGTATCTTGTTTACTACAGTGTAGACAAAGCAAGTTTAAGTGCTTTTAGCAAGTCCGTAATTTGTTGAATTACTTTTAGATTAAGCTTGCAAGAGCAGGATTAGATGTGTTCAAGAAGATGTATAAAGATGCATTAGAACTGAAAGTTTAGTTAGTTTCTGGAAAGCCTATATGCAGTGTTATGTTTTGTTTAGTGCGAATTCTATGCATGTGTATTGTTCTTGAAGATTGAGCCAATTAAGAAAGGTTATGCCTGTTAAATGACCAAGATAGTCGTCTCAAAAGTTCTTTCTAGAACGTAGCGCTATGTCATTTATCTTGTGCTGTCAATGTCATTGCTCTACAGCGTTGCATTTTCTTGATTTGTCGCTTTCTAAATGTTTGACATTTCCTGCTAAAGTGTGGACCGATTAAAGCGAGTTAGGTTGATTGAGATGAACCTGTTTCAGCCTGCCATATTTACTAAATCTGTACGCCTGCGCAAAACTTTCAATTCTGGTGATGATTTTTTCAGTCTCTATTGGATTAAGATTGTATAGGCAACGTAATTATTTATTATCTGACAATTTTTCATGTTTTGGTGGAAAGGTATTTATTTAAAAGCTCTAAAGCTGATTGAAATATATGCTACCATTAGGTTTACGCATTTTTTTCGCTATAATTGCCTCAGTCACACAGTATTTGACGTGGAGTTTTAACCAGAATTAGTTTTTCTTTTGCTATTTGCTGTTGTCAGCGGATTGAAGATTTTTTTTAACTTTCCGATTATCAACTTCGATTCTGGACATATACAATCTTACCTCACAGTCCTATTTGTTTGTTTATGAAATGTGACATCCGTGCGTTGACTTGTAATGAAATACAATGAGTCATCTGATTTGAGCGTGTCAGATATCAGGATGATATCCTTGTAATGCTTTGTGATTGTATGTAAGGTTGCTGTTTGAAGCCTTACAAACTTTCACGCAGCATTTGCAAGAATTCCATATCCGTAATCAAAATTGCAGTTTTTTGAGTTTTGAATTAAATATTTAAAAATTTCTTTATTTAAGTACGAGGCACAGACTATTTGCAACTATGCGAGAACGAAGTTAATTTTTGGCAATGGGTACTGCCGTATTTTTATTCTGAATGTAAAACTTCATACGGTTAAAGAAGTGCTTCCTTTTTCATTGTAGCCTACTTTTTGCTGCGACTATTTCCTTATCTTGTCTTCAAAATTGCCTTACGAAACCTTTATTTAATTGGTTGCGAGTGGAGACTCTCTTGCACGCGCAATGTGTGGCTATGTTCCCTGGATACAAACGTCGTTCATTCAGCTAAGTTTCCTGGCAATGCAAAAGACTTCAATATTTTCGATCGTTTTGAACTGATTCTCATTTAGTTCCTTTTAATCCCTGTAAGGTGGTCGTTTTCTTTATATTTTTGCAACAGTTCAGCGTTATGACACTTTCGTTTTATCTTCTTTACATTAAGGAGGAAAAATAAGCCAGTAAATTTTAAAACTGGACGTTGTCTGCATCATAGATTCAGCTGTCATCATCAGCAGTGTAAGCTAGGCAGTAATCAATAATCATGATGTAACCAGTTTTAGGAATTACTGCGGCTTTATCTTTCCTCTTAAGTTATTTTTGTCCCTTATTTACATTGTTAGTTTAAATCAGTTTTGACACTAAAACTGGACCTCCGAACCGGAGCGGTTTCAGAAAGCAACGAATCGCGTTTTAAACGATATCGATAATTCGATATGCTACTAGCACGAAATAAACAATACCTTGGCACAGTGTAATGACCAATACGCGTGTATATTAACCCCCAAAAATTAGGTTACTTTGAATTGGATTGTTTTGTTAATTCAATCTAGTTTTTTTAGGAGTGTTGTAGCAATAAAGCGATATGATCAAAAACATGTATTTAATTTCAAAATAATCTCTGACGATACCACTTTCAAAACACAGTACCGGTAACACATTCTGATACAGTTCAACGCAATAGAGGTATAAAAAATAACAATAATTCAAGTCATACTCAGCATCTATGGTATTATCTTGTAGGGTAGCCATTTCGGTGAGTTACCTCACCGTTGAGATGTACTCTTGCATTTCCATTCAAAAAATCCAAACTTAAGCGATGATTTCCGTTAGCAGTTTTGTGACCGTTCATGGCACTGAAACCATTTTGAACAGTTACGTGTCCATTTTCCGATCTTTTACGACGATTTCCGAAATCGTTTTTGACAAGATTAGCTAGTAAGTAGAAATTACATAACAGTAATGCCACCATCGCTAATACTCCAACGGCATATGGTATAACAGCAATAGTTTCCATTAAAAACAAAGTGAAAAAAATAATCCAAGTAAAATTGCAAATACGGAAAATGACGAAAGTAATTAGGTTGACAAGTTTATTGCATTTGTACAGATGAGCTGATTGCGGAACTTCAGCCAAATGGCATAGTGTTCGTAAATGTAGAAATACCGTATTAATTTCGTAAAGAAGCGATACTGTTATATAATTGTAATAATCTAAGTATATTCCGACTAAATAGCACACGGCTAGTAGTGCGTGATGCAAACAAATAGGTTTGGCTTTGTCTAAAGGCAAATATTGCGCACAATGAATTGAGTCATAAGCAAAATAACCCATGCAAAATAGCGGTATAGCCAGAGCTACATCGTTTGTTTCTTTTGAAGTCAATTCAAACAGTCGGTTAGGATCAACGTAAAAGCAGTAAAGTGCCGCCACACTCAATAATACTGAATTGACGAAGGAAACGAATGTATTGTACCATATTCCTTGCTTTCTGGGCACTACAGTTGAAGGTATCAAAGCATAGTATTTCAAAAAACAACTGAAGCTGTAATAAGCAATTGCAGAACCAAGTATAATTAACATGGTGAATCCTGTAGGTTTGCAATCTGTGAAAAGAAAAGTTAGCTGCGTGGGTTCAGCCGTGATCATCAGTACAAAACTTACACTGCTGATGATATCAGCTGAATCTATATTGTCCAAACTTTGTTTTTCGTCTTTAAGCTATTTTTTTTCCATATTCATTGTATTCAAAAGTAAACGATTTTTCGTTGTTAATGGCTTTAGGCGGTGCTAAGTGTCCCCTTTTGAATTTCTGTTTAAATGATTTTTATGTTGTCCATGAGCAGAAATTAACCACATCAACTGCTTCCAGCTTGACCTATTTTTAGCACTTAATATGCATATTACTATGGCGTTCTTATTTTAATCTCTTGTAAACAACGTGCTGCATTTTGTTTTATCTTTAACTTTTTAAAACTTTTTTACACCTTTTGTAATTTTTACCCTGAGCTCAGTCTGTGACTGGCCTTCTTCCTTCAAAGTTCTTAGTTTCTTGGCTTTTCAAAACGACTGGTTTCTGCGAATGAAGTTATTCACGCGCGTCTGTGAGCAGCTACTTTGCTTGCGACGCTTTTTTCGCGAGATTTTGCTCTTTGATTGTCATATTGATAAAACTACGATATTGATGGCTGGTGACAACTGACAAGGCCTTTCTGGCTGGTTGTCGACAATTCGTGGCGAACTACCGGTGTATGATTACCGCAGATCGCGCAGCTTTTACCTATTTATCACAAAGTTAAGGTTGGTTAGCACTGGTCACTGCACGATAACGTATAAAAAAAAATTATGCAAGATATCATCGTTTAATGTCAACAATTAATCATATATCGTTGCATTACTGTGCCGTTACATAAAGTAGGCAGTGGCGAATTGAAAGAGCTAGGAGAGTTCGAGCCCTCTCCTTTCTTTAACTGTACGTACAAGTAGGCTACATTAACATTAGTAAGTACTTCGACATTATTTTTTAGCCATGCAGAACTGCAAGATATTTTTTTTTTCAATTTGTAAGCCCCCACTTGAGAAATTCTCGATCCGTCCCCAGGTAGCCCTGCATAAATCTCATCAACCTTCGATCCAAACCGCACAACATGAGTATCTTTTTTGGAAAATAAAATATTGGGTTGTTTTATAGCTTTGTAAAACTAAGGCCCTGCAATGGTTTAATTTATTCGATTGCGTTAACTTTTATTCGGTTTGTTCCAAGCCTGTCGGCGCGGAAGCTGCAAATTTCACTATCGGCGCAGTAGGTTGGGGTTCGATTTCCGGCTGGTTAGTTCTGACACGTTGTCGGCAACGGCTCGCCATTTTCGGAGCTCTGTTGCTTAGCCGCTAATATGGGCCCACTCGTTACACACCTGGGCGTAATACCGCGAGTATAATGAAGATTTTATTTAATAAAAGAGATGCCAAGTTGTATGCAAAAAGTCTGAACCTAACAGCATCCATCTGCATTTATTTTTATTGTTGTGATCTCTTGACTTTTGTTACTTGTAGAAAGTCCTCGAAATAAACTGTATTTGGCTTAAAGGTGCTTTTACCGAACACGCGTTTTTTTACATAGCGATAAACGCTGGCGTTGAGCGCGACCGAAAAAAACGCGGGGGTGTTTACCGAAGTAGCGATGAGGTTTTTTTTCGAAGCTGTGCTGTCTTACTGGCCCAGTCTTCCAACTGTAAGGCAAACACGAAACGATGCAACCACAAGGCCAGGACATTTTGCGCTTGGTTCATGCCATAGTCATAGTTTATCATTGAATTTCGTGCATGATAACTGCTGGCTATAACGCGATCTCATTGAGCTGGCCTTCGAATAATATTCCTTTGATACAACCGCGTACCGGAAACACGAATGATATATCACGATTCTTCTATCCAACCGGCATGGTCCTGACACATGCTAATTGCACGTGATTCTTGTGACATTAATGAAGATTTAATTCATTCATGGCGTAAGCATTACTTTTGTATTGAAAAGCAGATCGGTCGGTTGACACGGTTGTTTAGATCGCTACTGCTGCGAGAGGTCTGGGGTTCGACACCTGGCCAGTCAAGTCGGACGCATGTCGCTGTCGACTCGCCAATGCTGCGGCATTTTTTCGAAGCTGTGCTATCCAGCGCTTGTCACACGCTTCGGCCACGAGTATAATAAAAAAGATACGTTTTTTTTTAAAAACAACTGCTTATTTAGCCCGTTTGTTATTGCGAGATTAATCGTTAGCTAGATAAATAATGAAAAATGATGAACCCCGTGCCAGTGTGAAAAAAAATCAAACTTTCATTATTCTCGCGGTATTACGCCAAGGCTTTTAACGAATGGCGGGGCCCATTTCCACGCCTTAGCGGCTAGCGCTTGGGCAACACAGCTGAAAAAAAACGTCGCAACGGTGGCGAGCTGGTGGCGACACTGTCCAGTTGCCGCTAAATTACGTAATATAACAACAGCGTTTTGGACGAATTGGCACAAAAAGCTCATTTGTGAGAAATAATTACTAGCTATTACAACGCAAATTATGCATTTGTGATATAACAATTAAGTGATATACGATAGGCTCTCTCACGTGGTGTTGAAAGTTTTTCGCTGCTGCTGTAAGCGGGTCGAAACATTTCGGAAAACGAACTTTCATCGTTTCGAAATCGATAAATTGAGTTTTTGCTAGAGATTTATGTAAGCGATATAGCCTAGCGCAGGGCTGGGCAAACTTCGGCCCGCGAGATCATTTTATGCTGTTCCTCTGGTACTTACAGAAATATAAACTCCTACCGTAAATCAAGACCTATTTTCTTGCTCTTCACTGATTTTCCGTAGAAAACGGCATCTGAGGACGTGTAGACCTTTATTATTATTTTTTTTTTGCTCTTCCAATCAGTGCGGCCCTCGGCTTCAGATTTTTTTCAAATGTAACCCTTCGTGTGAAAAGTTTGCCCTTCCCTGGCATAGCGGTACCTCACGCAGATTACAGATCGTGCGTGACAGGTTCGATTCATGGTCCTGCAGATCGCATTTCACATGTATATCAGGTAGCTGCTGATCAGCCCGATAATCGATCTGATGACGACCGGCTGGCGATGGCCTACCAGAGAATCAATGTCGCTCCTATATCCGTGTCTTTAGATGCTACGCCAACCGACCAGTTTTCTAGGTACAATAGTTGCTAAATAATTTGCTTGGAATTTACATCGTGCAATGAGTTAATGCCCTACTAACTTTGGTTGTACATAAAAGCATTGTTGCTTCAAACATTTGGCACAGCGTAATCAACGTCATGCGTACTACTCTACTTTTTGCGTCAGAAATCTCAGCGTTGAGTGGATTTGAGTCTGGGCACTTTAAAACAGTGAAATTCTGCTCGACTTGTCACAAGTTGTACCGGTGCTTTCATGTTAAATAAAAGGACGAACTCTTGCAAATTCAGTTCAGATCCCGTGTTAGTGCGTTGCTAGAACCCATGAGCTTTGTCCAATGAGTTATGACGCAACAATTTGATTCCATGCACGTAGAAAAACTGTCATATTTTACGCAATGCGAATCCTCGACTTATCTTATTCCTTTTCCGCGTGGGTAGCGCTTGGCAGTTTAACACTTGTAATTATAAGATGACGTTGAAGTTAAAACTGATGACGTGTTTTTGTGTATTTTTGCGTGATGTCTTTTATTTCACTTCACTATTAAACTCACAAAATACAAACTGATGTCGTCATACTATAAACGTGGAACGTAAACAGCTTAAGGAGGAAAAATAAAAACGCAGTAGTTCCTAAAACTGGACGTTTATCATCAGCAGTGTCAGCAAGGTAGTACAAAACTGAAAGAAGTCAATACGAAAACAATTCTTTTGGTTTTGTACTGACTTACTTACAATGCTGATGATGACAACTGAATCTATATTGTCGAAACGTCCAGTTTTAAAAAATACTATGGTTTAATGTCATGCAGCAAGCAATAGAAGAATACACAGCAAAATAAAATGACAAAAAACGCGAAGATTTTATGAAAACTTCTACCATGCTGATTTTTGACATATTAATATTTTATCAAGCCAATTTGAAAACACTGAATCCACCGCATTTTAACATACGACTTTCGTTCTTTGAATTTGTATAATAAAAAGTTTTTTTATAGGCATTAAATATGTGAGGGGGATACGTTGCTTCATATCAATTACGACCACGTTAAATCAATACAAAACATGACAATCATTGCATTTACCAGAAGGAGGTGTTTCACCATCAGCATACAATCGCTACGTAAATCATGATATGTAAATTCTTACAGCACGTAAGCAAATCTTGCCGAATCAACTGCAAATAAAATCGGCCATGCATATGCAAGAGCATCGGTAAAAAGATTTCAAGAGGAGAGCCAATCACAAACTTTTTTAAGGGAGGGGCAAAATTAGCCGTATGCAATATTCCGGTAAAATACACTGTATATGTTAAATTATGTCCGTTTTAAGAGGGATGTACCCCCCCCCCCTTTGCCTACGCTTTTATATGTATTTTGCTTTTACTCTTCATGTTGCACAAAGTATACCTACAAAATACACCAAAATAAAATAGAAATTGAAAATGCACTGTGTGTGTTAAATTATGTCCGTTTTAAGGGGGACGTACCCCCCTTTGCCGACGCTTTTATATGTATTTTGCTTTTCATGTTGCCCAAAGTATGCCTACAAAACACAACAAAAAAAGTGGAAATTAAACGGAAGTACATCGCAAGTTGTATGGGTTTTTAGTTATTGTTGGTTCCACGACTATGTGAGTCCAAAATAGCATTGCTACAGGTTCGGTTTTTAAGACTCTCAAAAATGTATCATGCAATGTCTGGGATTTTTGCATTTTGGCAGAAAGTTTTCTTGGAAGCACTCAAGCTGCATCGCTTACTAATGATCAAAAATATTTACTATGCGCTTGGTAACTTGCAGTTGTTACCTCTTAGCAGTCAAAAAACTCGTCATTGCGAAGAAGGTACAAGCCGATCTGTGTGGTGAATATCCACTCTGTTATCGTTTCCGCTATTATTATCAAAAGTCACTTCATACGAAGCATGTCTATCTTCTCTAAACCAATGGTGCTTCCTGCAAAAATAGAATACTAATCCAAGACCTATCAACGCTAACACAACCAGAACTACTGGTATCACTATCGACTCGACGTTTGTGGTTGCGGGTGTTTGCTTGGTTGTAATGTCTTTTGAGGTTGTTGCGTCTGTTATAGTCGTTGACTTCTTGTTTACGGTCGTATGCTTGGTCAGTGTATGGTCTGTTTTGGTTGTTGTTGTATCTCTTATTGGTTGCATGATGGTTGTCAAAATTATGCTTCTGGTGCTTTGACTTGATGGAGCGTATTGTGAAGTTGTTTGGCTGGTTTCAGAAGCTGTTAATGAGCTGCTCATCCGTTGTGGAATAGTAGTATTGGGAGAATTATTGGGACCACTTTGAACACTTGTAGCTTCGCTGTTAGTTGATGTACTTTGAGTTGGAAAAGTTGTTATATTGTTTCCTGTTCCTTCTGCTACAGTTGTTTTGGATGTTGGCAAGAACTTTGTTGTTGAAGAAAAATTACTCCCTGAATAGCTTGTTGAATTGGGCAAAGACTGAGTTGTAGTCGTTGTTGCAATGGTACTTGTAGCTGATAAGTTTGTTGGCGGAATCGAACTGTTATCCCCCGAAGAACTTCCAGCAGTACTTGGTTGTTGGCTCGTTGATACAGAAGAAGCATTGTTTGTTGTGCTCGGGGTAAAAAATGTTGAATTTTGTTGAGTTGTATTTGTTTCTGGGGCTATGGTACTCTCAGTACATTGTTCATTGCTGTTTCCAGGGCAGTAGTCACTGGAAACAGCACCAGTGCAAAAACGGCACGATCTTCTTCGCGAAGAGCCACCGTCGCTGCAAGTTCCTTGTTCTACCCACGTAGACCATGATAGTGAATCGCAATTTTGTCTCGTGTATGGAATTTGGCATCTGAAATGAGCTCCTGCTGAATTTGCGCAATCAACTTCTGCTGTGCCGGAGTTAGATGTGCAACTGCCCGTGCATTGTGGTAACTTTTGAACGGTACAAACATATGGCACTGGTGGAGGACTAACAACGAATGTAGTTTGAGTAACAAAACGACCGCTGGAGTCAAAACAGCCAGTCGCAATCGTCTGTATGATGATTGATAGCGGAATAACTGTTTCGAATGCAGGACATAATGCAGTTACAGATGGCGCGGATGCTCTTCCTATTACAACTGGGCTTTCTCCATTTCTGCAGGATTGAGCTAAGCTTTGTTGCGCTGAAATAAGGCAAATGATCAGCGTAATTATTCTTCTCATCGTCTAAGTTTCTGTGCAGTTCTTGCTTGCTATCGAAATAAGATTGAATGGTACACTTTGGAGGAACAAGTGTGATTTTATATTGTAAAAACAACTCCAAATATAGGGTTGCGGATATGTTTAACTCCGAATTTGCCAACGTGAGAAAATCCCACGCTGCCAACTTTCTATAAGTGACTCGTATCAATTTCATCATTGTTTTGATACTAGATCTTGTGATGAAATATGACAATTTTGCGTAGGTTTCGGCTTCGGCGTCATCATCATGAATATGTAACACATGAACGTAATTCTTATTACGTAATGCCTATGTGAGAATCAAGTAAAATATTTGAAACATCAGCACGTCTTTTTGCGTTGCATGCTTTTGGCAGATTTTTTTTTAAAGAAAAAATGCATTTTTAAAACTATATCAGTTCTCTGGCGATTGGAAAAAGCCACTGGTCATTTACCAAATATCTTGAGAATTCTTTGAACGTTGGATAATTTTGTGCTACGACGACAAAAACTAATAATTATAGACTTGGAGCTAACGGCACTAGTTTCAGTATTACTATTAGTGTAGGCGAATGCAGGAGGAAGAATATAGGGTGGCTCAGGCTCCCCATAAATTCTTAGTTATCCTGATTAATGTAGTAATACTTCGATGCTTCGGGACCTACGAAACTGCAGGATAAGCAGTTTTTTTTATTTCAAGCCTCCTATGAAAATTTCTGCACCCCTTCTGATTATGTGTAAGTTTTGGAGACGCAGACCAAACAAGCGTACTATAAATCCAAAGAATCAAATTTTCATTCTACTCGCGGTATTACGCTCTTGCGTGTAACGAATGAGGATGCATCTCCGCGGCTTCGCTCCTGGGCCTCACAGCTCTGAAGAAATATTACAGCGGGAGCGAATCGTTGCCTCGTTTCGGGAATGGAGGCCATGACCTGCCGCACCGATAGCGGTGTCATTAACCACGAGTATCCAGCATTTTTTTGCAAATTAATGCAAAAAGCGGACTGTATATGTAGCTTATCGCAACAACACTCTCCACAAACTTATTAGCATGTTTGATTAATGTTGCATAAATATTCTGGGTTCCAAAAGATTTTCACGCAGTGGCAAATTTATAAAACTGTTGGAGGGGGGGATGAAAAAGCGGTTGTCTTGCTGTTTCTTGGGTCTAGAACTAGCGAAGTACTAATGTAGGCTACTAATGACATGCGTACTTAAAAATTTAATGGGGGGGGTAATTGATTTCTCTTGTGAATCTGCCTACTCAACGATGTTTTTTGGTGAGTTTGTGTTTAAACTTATAGCTCCCACATGTGTCATTTTGTCAACTTAAGCAAGTCAAAGCATAGGCAACAGATATTTTACTGAAAAGTTAAGAAATCGTAGGCAGTTGCTATTTTTTCTGTGGAACCGAATCGGAGATTATTTGCAGTCAGAGTCTATTTCTTTTTTGAACTGACTTACCTTTACTCATATTTTGATTGGGCTACCCTTGCGTTTTGCTAGCTTGCTGTTTCTATTTTGAATCCGGTAGATGGCAATAGTGAGATAACCACATGACTGGAAAGAAACATGTCTCGAGATCTTCTACGATCTTACGCACTTCAATGTCACATATGGCTTCAAGGAGCGTTTTATCATAACTCTTTTATGTAAGCTTTGAAAAAAGCTGCTTATATCAAAGGCTTTTCGTGACGCACTCGTCAATGGGTAATCGCATCAATGTGAGAACCGAGAAACAAGGTCCGGTGATTGATAAATACGTTCTGGTCATCGACCACCTGAAAACCTGCTACATACTGTACAACAATGTACGTACATTAAAATATTCGCCGCCTACCGGTGAACGCATCTTCACACGTTCTTCTAAAGGCCGCTGACTTGAAAACGCGAGCTGCTGGCAACTCTGTGTGAGGCGAAAAAGATATTCAGTTTGCAATTATTTCAGTAATTTGCCGCTTGGCGTAATGGCTGCGACGTTTCTTTGGAATTGTGCTGCCAACAAAAATGGGCCCCGCCACTCGTTACAGGTTTAAGCGTAATACAGCGATTATAATGAAGATGTGATGTGATTATTTTATTATGAGAGATAGAGTGTAAGTGAATATTCAATACTACAAATGATTTCCATTTTGCACGAGCAAAGATCATGAGCGACAAAATCGCATTTTCACGATTAGCATACAAGATACTCAATTCTAAGAGAAGGTGCGTAGTGGTAGGTCACGGCAGTTATCCGGAAATAACGAGCTGTAATCGGTTCAGGAAATCGATTCACTTTGTGGCTGTTTTGATCTCTATTCCCCTTAAACAACTGAAATAAAATAGAAACACGATTAGTTTACTGTCGCAACCATTTATATGACTCTCGTGATGAAGTTTACACATAAGCGAAATGCTGCTTCTCTAAAAAGAAAGATCGGAACTGCGCTGGTACGGACAGTGGACACGTGACATGAGTGGGAATGTCCCAGGAAAGAAGCACGAAAAACTGCTGTGTTCAACACCGGTTGGTCGAAGGTGTAGAGGCCGCCCCAGAACTCCACGGCGAGATTATGTTGAAGGTCTTAGTTGGTTTCGCCTTGGCATCCTCCAGAGTATCTACTCTTTGTCGCTGAGCATGGAGATGCTACCCTTGGAAGTTCCGACTCGAGCAACTGTCCCCGAGCATTTCAAGGGTAAGCGGGTGTAGAAAAGTTAGTTAGTTGTAACATGCAATGTAGGTTCTGCTCAAATTAGCATACTCTCCCCCGAAGAGCCTTTAGACGAAACCGTCTGTGGAAGGCTTTTTAGTAATTTACTTAATTAGAGTTCAATACTGTTAACGTATGGCTTAGCTCTCTAGTTGGGACAACGGTTAAGTCATTTGGTCGAAGTTCTGTATTGCGTTTTGTCATTTGCGTCTTCATCATTAAGTCACTTTGATTGTGCTTCCCCCACCCTATTCCCCCAAAAAACAACTCAGGCTGCAATTACCTTTTTTATGCCTGATCGTCTCTCAATGGACTCCAGTTGATCGGTAGAATTGCCATAGCTGATGGTGTAGGAACTCAGCCATTGACGAATAGAAACTCTGGTCCTTCCTTGCGTAATAACCCGCACTATCCTGGTCGGTTCACCCAAATCAACTTGCAGCCATTCGACGAAAAATTTGTATGGAGGGTCTGCAATATTGAAATTGTAAGGTAACTACATAAATAATAAACTTGTAACTAGCAAACTGATTGTAAACGAATACACTTAAAATTAAATCCGTTTCACTAGTTGAGGTACAAGCATAACAGGTAGTATGTAGTGTTAGTGAATAAAAGAAAATATGTGGTACGTTGGGCAAGTTCAAATTTTCATTTTCAAATTGAGTTCTGACTAAAAATCAAAACAATTTGTTATTTTTAAGTTGAATCCTTTCAAAGCAGAGATATTCTACTTCTTAGCTATTTATTTTGCAACAAGACTCTCTGCTCACAGCTTGGGTGCCAGAACGACGGACCGTCCAATCGAGCCTTTGACGAAGCTTCCTCGTAAGTGTGAAATGACAAGGCAGTGAAGGCGCTGTCAGGTATTCGCCCGTCTCTGATTCCGACCCTGAAAGCATAGTAAGCTTAGTATTAGCTATTGTTGACGCACTGTCAGCCTGATTATAATAAACAGCTCAGACGGCCGAGTGGACAGAGTTTCTTCTTCTGTAGACTCTGGTTTGAACTGACGCTGTAGACTCTGGTTTGACTCCGTGGGGAGTCAGACCAATGAATTCAGAATTGGTATTCACTGCTCGGCGCACAGCATAGGGCTGTGTGGAGAACATGCCGGCAAGTGTAAGCTGTGTTTTTTTTTTTTTTTCGGACATTGTCCGAATTTTTTCCCTATTTCCGAAGTATTTAGAGCCATTTCGGACAAATGTCCGAAAAAATTTTGCTTATGGCCCAACAATACGCTTGTGGCGGTTCCATGCTCATTAACTGAACTAAAATTTTGCCAGTTCCTTTCTGCAACATGCGTAATGAAACATTCTCGCTAGTTAGCGTGGAGAAATCGTTTTTGCGTTTTACCATATTGGGGAATTATGTCCAAACGCCGTCATCATTTTCTAGACCCGCTGATCCTTGGGGGGTCGTGGGGGCAGCTGCTCAAGTTGGAGCCTCCAAGCATCTCGATCCTCTGCAGCAAAGGATAGATGCTCTGCTGGGATGCCAAGGCGAGACCAACTAACATCTTCTACGTAATCTCGCCATCGAGTTCTGGGACAGCCTCTTGGCCTTTGACCAGTCGCTGCTGAACGGAGCAGTTTTTTGGCGGTTTTTTCCTGGGACATTCGTGTCACGCTTCACGAGCAATAATTGTGGCTACTGCGATATCGCGTGCGGGCTTCATGATTTGGGCTGCCTTGAGACTTAAATGACAACTTGAAACAATCTATTGCTTTTGATATTTTAAGTGAAGTCGTGAAATATTGAGCTGATATAGATTTTTGGAAGATGAGGGTAATTATTGCGTCTTAGGAAGAAAGTATAATTTAAAAAAGATTATTTCGTATAAAATCGGTTCCGTCAATCAAGGTGACACTCAGTATTAAAAATTCAAAATTTCATAACTAGTCTCATGTTTTTGTGAAATGCAGCAATTATTATTATTTGATTTAGTGAACTTGTAAAATCGTTCGTTCATAAATCTTGCCGAAACAATTTTAAATGTCCGAAATTTTTTGAGCAAATTCGGGCATTTGTCCGAAGTTTTACAGCAAAAAAATATACCCAGCGTGTCAGTGCCGTTGGAAAAGGCACTTAGCGGGATTCCCCCGTCTTAGAGTGGTAGACTGGAGGCCGGCAACTCTTAAGCAAGCTTGTCATAATGCGCTTTGATATGGAGGGAAAGTCGTTAACATTGAATTTCGCTTGTGCATCCATTGCTTTGAAAATTTTTCATTGTTAAAATGCTACAATAGCAACGAGCAAAATTCAATTTAATCTTCTCGATGCCATCACTAATTTTTTTGTAGGCTACGCAATCGCAGCTTAGATTTTTGTAAATATATGAGAATTCCATGCATCATGGAAATTGAGTTTGATTGGGAATCGAACCCGCGAAACCATCTCCGCAGCTCAATGCACCAACGACTCAACCAATTCTGACTTGTTGCAGAAACACCTCTCACCTGGAAATCTTTCATTTGCCATGTTATGCATAATTGGGACTTGATCCTTGATCTGTTCAAAAATATTATGTTATGGGAAAAAAGCGACTAAGAATGATAGCACAGTAATAATAAATTTATGTTAGTTGGCAAATTGTAATGATATTTACTGTAAAATGGCGATGCTTTTCATTATTGACGGCTCATCTGTTAAGTAAATAATTGCGCTTGGCTGCAAACTGTTACCATTTCTAAAAAAAGTGCAAACTCAAGCAGTAATGCACCGTCTGAAAAATATCAACGTTTATGCGGTTTGGAAAAAATAAGAAGGGAACTTGTCCGTTTTACACTTCCGCTGACTTCAGACTAATTAGTTTTGCTGAGAATTCGAATTTTTATAATAGATTAAAAAGTTTTGATTGTATTTTAATTTATCTCCCACGAACGCTACCACATCTACAAAACGAAACCACTAACTTGGACTTATTTTTTCTGACCATCTAAAGTGGATACTTGTGATTGCAAATCTTGGATGTCGCCATCACATGGACAGGTTGAATTTGATTCTTCTGAGGTGCTTGAAGCTCTACCGGCCGGAGCAAGCAAAGCAAATGCAAAAATCAGCGCATATCTCATATCTGTTTAAACTCAATTGTAATTTCTGAGCTAAAATTAATTGCGTTATACACTTCATATCAATAAAAAATAACAAGTTACAGTATGCAACGTTTCAGCTTTGGGCTGTCTTCAGTTTTTTGATGTTCTGAATGACTTTGGTTATTTTCTAATTCCATTAAACAGAAAAATTCAACAGTAGTTGAAAGACGACTGCGAAGTGAGCTTGCGCTCTATAAGTCTTGAACCTCCCTGTATGCATGCCGAATGCGATCGGCTCTACTGTAAAGCGAATCCGTGATTTAGAATCTGTAACATGCGCGCACGCGGTACAGCCAGGCCATGGTCGCTAACGAGGTATGCAAACACACAGCGAGCTATCTGTCAATGCTTGCATTGAGTATCATTTTCATTCATTTATTGACGTATCAGTATCAAGTCAGCACAAAATTTCAACAATGCCAAAAAAAAATCAATGTAGCGTAAACGTTGATACAAAGGCACGCTAGAAGACCATAAAAGAGCTAAAGCTCACCTAGTCATCGAACCAGCAATGTTTTTTTTCGTGATAGATTTCAGTTAAAAATTTCCCAACTTCGAACCCTTTTTCGTGACAAATGGAATGAAGGAAGATTGAAGTGCAAGCGGTTAAATAGTGGAGATGCATTAAGAAGAAAAAGCGCGTTTCCGCCTCAATAAAAAATGCCACCAATCAAAAGCGGCGAGTAGTTTAATCTCCATATTAGTTCACTCTAAGGGCTTCGGATTCATGAAGTTTTTCGTCTTGGCTGACGAACACATTTAGCTTTTTATTTGTTTGACAAGTTGGCTCTGGCGTAGGAGGCGCTGCCTTCCCCTTTTTTGACGAAGTTGGCGAAGGCTAAAATGCAATGTGTTTAAAACTTCAAGAAATACGGCAATTTTAGTGATTTTAAGTCTTGTAATTCCTTTACCATATTGGTCGTTGGCGATACTCCTTGCTCATGGGTGCTAATAGAATAACGTCATGGGTAAAATGATTACTTGGCCTAGTTTTAGTAGATAAAACAGCGAATCACTGAGTAATATTAAAATTAACAGTAGGCCTACCCTACACCTGCTGTTTGTTTTGCCACAAGACTCTTCAAGAGCGGATTGACTGATACAGCTTTTTTAAACGCGTAAAAATCTTGAGATATGCTTAGTTACGCTTATCCTAACAGGTAACAGCAAATACAGTGTGAGTACGGTGATTGAAGTCGGTCAACAAATGGCTTTTCGCTTTTGCAATCACTGCACGAAGGAACGTCGCTGCGGTGGCGAGCGGTTTGCGACACTGCGTTTGATTTGACTGGTCGAGTGAAATTGAACCCTGGCCAACTACCCAAACTTGCCGGTAATCGATAAAAATCAAAGAACAAAAAACGAATATTTTAATTCCATTTAATTATGTTTGTGTTTTGAAGTAGGCTACTAGTGCAAACTTGTATTGTTGGAACATTGCTAGCACGCTCTATTGCGTGCTTTTTGCATTACTGAGTTCTCATAGCTTGACTCGTTGCATTCAAGCTTTTTCATGGATTTATCGCTAATCCCAGTTCAGCCAGTATATGGCTTTCCAACCGGCATTTGCAACTTTCGATATTTTCGGTTAAATTTTCGTTTCGGAATGAACTCAAATTGACTTACTCAAATTTTGCCCTCGAGCAATTAACTATTTCGAAAATTTTGGTTTGGGTCACGGTTTGCACAAACACATTTTAGTTGGTGAAATAGATCCATTATTGTCAATTAGCCTACAACAGTTTCTCCTAAACTTAAATCAATTTTAAAAAAATGCGTGCTTTTTGCATTACTAGGCCTATATTGCGTGCTTTTTGCTTTACTGAGTTCTCATAGCTTGACTCGTTGCATTCAAGCTTTTTTCATGGATTTATCGCTAATCCCAGTTCAGCCAGTATATGGCTTTCCAACCGGCATTTGCAACTTTCGATATTTTCGGTTAAATTTTCGTTTCGGAATGAACTCAAATTGACTTACTCAAATTTTGCCCTCGAACAATTGACTATTTCGAAAGTTTTGGTTTGGGTCACGGTTTGCACAAACACATTTTAGTTGGTGAAATAGATCCATTATTGTCAATTAGCCTACAACAGTTTCTCATAAACTTTAATCAATTTAAAAGAAATGTCCCCGGCTCAAAGCCAAAAAAATGCTTTTATGTCACCAGCAGAAATTCTTGCAAATGGCAAGAACTCTGTACACGATAGAAATAAAGTTTTTAATTTGTGTTTATTGCTATTAAACCAGCTTAGTGGTAAAAGACGCTGCTCCTACGCGAGAGATTGTCATGGTTTCGATTCCCGGGCCGGTCAAATCGGATGGTATGTCGCCAACGGCTCGCCACCACTGCCACGTTTCTTCGTAGCTCTGTTGCCCAGGCGCGTGCCGCGGAGACGGGCCCCACCACTCGTTAAACGTTTCCACATAAAACCGCGAGTTGGCTATGACGAACAATATTTGATTTGGGTTTGTTTTTTTATTGCACGAAGTGATTCACGTTTGCAGAAGCAATGAATATCAACAGAAAAGCGGTAAATTTGTACGACTAGCACCATACACTCAGTCCCAGTTTAGCCACGTATACGCTAAACTGGGACTAGCTATAAATTCACCAAAAGAGTTAGAATGCAATGAGTCAAGCTAAGGAACTACGATGATGCAAAATGTACGCTATAGCCTATAGCGTGTTCAGCAATGTTTCAACGATACAAGATGGCATTAGTAGCCTATCTTCAAAGCATAAAACACATATGAAGTTTAAATAAAACTTCTTTTTTGTTCTTTTGTTTTTGTCAGTTACCGATCGGTTGACGTAGCGACCGCGGCATCGCCAATAGTGCGGAAAGTCAAAGTCGATTCCCGAACTATAGTCGAATCAAACGCAATGTCGCAAACCACTCGCCACCGCAGAGACGTTCCATTGTTCATTGATTGGAGCAGAAGCTGAAAGCGTTTTGATAATCGATTTTGAATACTTCACCAACGCTGTAGTTGCGATTGGCTGTTAGGATAAGCGTAACCGATCTCAAGACTTCATATGCTTGTGAAAAGAAGCGGTGTTGTTAAATTCCCCCCCTGAAGAATCTTGTGGCGAAACAGCCTGTAGGGCACTTTTGATTTTGATATTAGCCTACTCGGTGATTCGCTGTTTTATCGTGCTGCTAGGCCAAGCAGTTCATCCATGAAGTTATTCTGTGAGTTGTTAGCATCCATACGCAAGGAGTATAACTAGCGGTAATTGTGGTGGGGAATTGCTAGACTGAAAATTACAAAGATCAAAAAAATCTAAATTAAATTTCATTATACTCGCCGTATTACGTCGAAGCGTGTAACGAGTGGCGGGGACCATTTCCGGGGCTTAGCGCCTGGGCAACACAGCTCCGAAGAAACGTCGCAACAGTGGCGAGTCGTTAGCGACCCTGTGTCGGTTTGACCGTCCCGGGAATCGAACCCCTGACCTCCCGTACCGATAGCTTGCGCTTAGCAATTGAGCTAACCGGCCGGTACAATTACAAAGGTCACCCTATTACACGTGCCGAAACGTTTTTCGAAACGAGTTTCTGTTGGAGGTGGAATTTTTGAAATCTTTACAAAACGTTTCGAAAATCGTTTCCAGAAATATTGGGGCCTACCAATTTGCTTCTTCGACGAAGTGTTACTGGCGAGCTACAATGGGGAAACTTTACGAAAATTCGAAACCTATTTTATAAGATGTACCGGTACACTGTATATCAGAGCTGTGAACTATGGTTATTTGCAAATTGTAAACGCAGTATTTGCAAGTCCGAATTCAAGGATTTTCATTTTTCGACTTCTGCAAAAATGACCGTGTTCGAGCTCGCAGCTCTGTGTATGATATTCCGAAAACAAACATAGGCCTACCGGTACCTTAAGTTCCTAACTTAGTAACAGTAAGTTAAAACAGAGATAATAGCACCGCACAAACAGCAGCCAGGTGTTGCTACAGTGCTGCTGCGTTTTCATTTAAAATTCTCGGAACACCAATTATGTGATGCACTGATTAAGTTTCAATGAGACAACGCCTAATGAAATGCAAATGCAGTACAGATATCGCAATCATTCAATCTATAACGAAAAGTTAGAAGAAAGGGTCGTTTTGAGAGATTTAAATCAGTAAATTCATTTAATGAACCCGAAAGTTATTGTTCGCGTTTAAAGATTTTTATTTTTTATGTTCGAGTTGGGCAAAAATGACCGAGTTCTTCGAGTTCGAAGCCCTGCTGCATATTAAAGCTTTGCGAACTTCGTCGTAAGGGTGATGCAGTGCCCCCTTCCCTGGCTGCGCCACTGCTCACAAGTAAATTTATGGTACAAACAAAACTGAAATTTAAAATCTGTTTGTCAGCCAAGACGAAAAATTTTATAAACCCGTAGTTTTTGATTATTTTCAAAAAAATTTTTTCATTAACGAATATGAAGATTAAAATACTCGCCGCTTCTGATTGGTGGAAAAACCTCCGAAAGTAACTAAAAATAATGAATAGCAGTAAACGGTTTGATAATACATAGGCCTACCCTCTGAATTATTTTTCGCCTCTCCAAATCATTTTGTCTAGGTTGCGGCACTGCCTGCGACATCTTCGCCTTATTGCGCGTGAGTTACAAATCCATCGTGACGTGTTAGATTCTCGGCTGAAGCTGATTTCGCATAACGGTGAGTTTACTAATACGCGACGATTTTTTCACTGTCTTTCTTTGTTTCATTTTGCTCTTCACCGACCGCGCGAAAATCTACTACATGCTGTACAACGGTGTACCGGTACATGCATTACAATATTCGCCGCGTATCCGTAAGCGTGCCTTGTCGCAGGTTTCGGATAGTCGCTAACTGGAAAAGACTCAGTATGCGATTCCTTCCTTAACTGCCCGGTTAGCGTAGTGCAGCGGTTCCCAATTGGGGAAGCGAGAAGAACTTGCCAATTTTACCGCTAATAAACGGTATCGTTGATTCTCCCTAGCTGTGTGTTATAGACGTCTGAAATGTGTCTGTGTGCGATTGGGCCATGCCCCCCTCCCCCCCCCCCCCTTTTGACTCTGTCTTTTAGTAAAAAGAACAAAATTAGTGGTGCCAAGTGACTGAAATATGCCAGACTCTTTTGATGGTTTCTGTAGCTTATGGCCAGTGGCGGATACAGGGGAGTAAGATGAGGAGCATGCATCCTCCCTCCAACCATTTTCAAAAATGCTTTTGATACATACAATTTTTCCATAATTTCGAACTTATTTCATAGCAATAAGCCTTACGCCTTAAGCACGCATAATCGAAAATGTGCGAACAAACTGCATCATATTTGGCGAAGCATTCAGAAGTAGGCTCAAATAATTTAAACAAAATTTGGCTGAAAATTATTCAAAAAGCACTAAAAGAGCCATTACAGCATGTAAATTTTCAAAGGTTTTCCGGGGAAGCATGCCCCCGAACCCCCCTAGAGCTTTTCCTTCTCAATCAGCTTCAAATTTGTTCTGCCGAAAAGAAATACGCCTAAAAAAATGTGGAAATTATGCCCCCCCCCCTTTTAAATTTCTCGTTATGCCACTGTCTGTACAAAACACCGCGCGTGAGTGAAGTATTTTGCGAGAGGTGCGAGAATGATTTTTCCTTGCCGAAGGGGTGCGGGCTTTAAAACGAATTGGAAACCACTGGCTTAGTGGCCAAGGACACCGCTTTCAGCGCGGTAGGTCTGGGGTTCGATTCCCAGGCCGGTCAAATTGGACATAGTCGCCACCGCTGCGACGATTCTGCGGAACTGTGCTGCCAATGGAGATGAGCCCCGCCACTCGTTACAGGCTTCGGCGTAATGCAGTGATACCGCGAATGTAATAAGATTTGATTTGATTATTTTATTATGTGAATATTCAAAGATTGCAAATGATTTCCATTTCGTACGAGCAAAGATCATGAGCGACAAAATCGCATTTTCGCGACTAGCATACAAGTAACTCCATTCTAAGGCAAGGTGCAGTGTGGTAGGTCACGGCAGTTATCCGGAAATAACGAGCTGTAATCGGTTCAGGAAATCGATTCACTTTGTGGCTGTTTTGATCTCTATTCCCCTTAAACAACTGAAATAAAATAGAAACACGATTAGTTTACTGTTACAACCATTACTAACTCGTGACAAAGTTTTGAGGCTATACAAATCGAAATGCTGCTTCTCCGACTAAATAGATCGGAACTGCGCTGGTATGGACACGTGACACGAATGTTCCATGAAAGAACAGCCAAAAAGCTGCTGTGTTCAACATCGGTTGGTCAAAGCCTAGAGGCCGTACCAAAACTCCATGGCGAGATTACGTTGAAGATCTTGGTTGGTCTCGCCTTGTCATCCCACCACTTCTACCCTTTGTGTAGAGAATCGAGGTGCTTGTGGGCTCCAACTTCAGCAGCTACCCCCACGATCCCCCCAAACTAAGCGGGTGTAGCAAAGCCGGCGGCAGAGCAGTTGACTTAGGGGGGCCAAACGCTTCTCAGGGGGGCCAAAGTTTGAAATTAAGCACAGAAGCCGCTGTCTTCAAAAAAGTAAGTTTGTTGATTGGGTGGGCCAAGCATGTTAATTGGAGAAGCCAAGCCCCTTTTGGCCCCGGCCCTGGGGTGTAGTAAAGTTAGTTGGTCAGTGGTAGCATGTTACTATATGTGGTTTCTGCACAAACCAGCATACTCTAGCCTTGAGCAGCCTTTAAGCCAGGGGCGTGAGTCCAGCTTCTTTGAGTAACGGGCCATATCTGCTTTTTAAAAATTTTCGCGGACCAAAATTTAGTACCATGGCAACATAAGCGATTATAAACACAATTTGAAAAATCGTGGTTTATGTCATAGCACGTCTGACAACATGTGTCATTATGACGACAGAATAAGTGTAAGTTTAATTAAACCAAACAATCGAAACAATACAGAGTACGTGCTGCACCAGCGCATTGTGCATGCACGCGTTACCACCATATGCTATTTAAGGACTCGTATCTGTCATTCAATTTCCCTGTCCACATGTCCATTTTAAGCGGGCCTAAACCCCTCCGGCTTTTTGCATCATTAAATTTTTCATGTCATAATTACTTTTTCAATTATGACGTCAAAAGTTTGATTATGATGCAGAAAGCCCGTGGAGTATTGAGCCCACTTAAACTGGATTTGTAGACAGGGTAAAAATCGTGTCAGCGCATAAGGACGAATTAAAGGTAAAGATACGAGACAGCGGGTGCAAGCACACATTGTTTAGGCCATTTTCAATTGTCGGCCCATTACAATTTTCAATCACGAATGATTGAACGCTGTTAAGGGACATAACATGACGAACAACACTTACACAAAACCCTTCGCACTTCCGCTTGTGCCGAGGGCTTGGCGCGAAAGCTGCGAATACTATTTTTAAAGTCTTTAGTATGACCCGACTGGGAAGAAAACTCCAGTCTCCGGCTGCCAAGTAAACGCTCTTAACCAATGAATTAACTAGCCAATGTAGAAAGTTTAACGGGCCACTTTGAAAGCTTTGGTGGGCCACAAGTGTCCCGCGGGCAGCAGGTTGGACCCCCCTGCTTCAGGCGAACACTTTGTTGGTGGCGTTTTGCGTTTTGGTGACTTACCTATTTAATGTTCGATGCTCTACATTCGCTCAACTTTCTGGCCAGGACAACGATTAAATCATTTTATGGAAGTTCTGTATTGCGTTTGTCATTCGCGTCTTCATCTTGAAGTCTCTTTGATTGTCACCCCCCGCCAAAAAAGCAACTCAAGATTCAGTTACCTTTCTTATGCCTGGTCGTCTCTCAATGGAATCCAGCTGATCGGTAGAATTGCCATAGCTGATGGTGAAGGTGGTCAGCCATTGAAGATGATTGTTTCTGGGCCTCCCTTGCGTGATTAGACCGACTATTCTTGTCGGTTCACCCAAATCAACTTGCAGCCATTCATCGAAATAAACATATGGAGGGTCTGTAACATTGAAATTGTTGAGCAGCTATTAAACATGAGGCCTATAAATAACCTGACTGATTGGTTGTAAATTAATAGCTTTAGAATTAAATCTGATCCAGACTGCAGCGGCTGAAGTGCGAGCATAAAAGGTTGGTTCGTTCAAAAAATCAACCGTGGTATTACGCCGAAGCGTGGTATTACACCGAAGTGTTTAGTTCAAAAAATTATACCGGTGGTATTACGCCGAAGCGTGTAACGAGTGGCGGGGCTTCTCTCCACTGCTTTGCGCCTTGGCAACACACCTAGCTCCGAAGAAATGTCGCAGCGGTAGCGAGCCGTTGACCGACCCGAGTTTCGAAACCCGGATCTTCCTCAGCAATAGCAATGTCTTTACATTTGAACTAACCGGCTGGTAGGTCAGTGAGTTAATATAAACAAATGTTTGGCAGGTTGGGCAAGATCAGATTTTCGAATTGAGCGAGTCAAAACAATCCGTTATATTTAACTTACAAAGCAGAGATTTTCTACCTGTTAGCTGTTATTTTTTAACATTGCAACAAGGCCTCACTACTCACAGTCTGGATGCCAACACGATTGACCGTCCAGTCGAGCCTCTGAAGGAGCCACCTCATAATGGTGAAATGATGAAGCAGTGAAAGCGGTGTCGCTTATTCGTCCGGATTTGATTCCGACCCCACAGAATATAGCTGAAAGTGTAGTGTACCGGTAGTATCTTTTGTTGGCGTACCTTCAGTCCGATAATAAACAGCTCAGACGGTCCAGTGGATGGAGTTTCTGCTTCTGGAACTGCAGCCTCTGATTTGATTGCGAGTCAAGTGGAAATCATGAATTCAAAATTGGTATTCACAACTTACCCACTTGTCGACGTAAGACTGAAGAGACAGTGTGGAGAACACGTCGGCAAGCTAGTTGTACCGTTGGGAAAGATACTTAGTAGGATTTCCATACCTTGGAGAAGTAGCAGGTGGCCAGCAACACTTAGGCGAGCTTGTAATAGCGTTTTGACCGCTTTTATGATAAAAGGATACACATGCAACTAACTGATGTACCAAGATAAAAAACAAAATAAAATTGAACAAAAAAAGCAAGAAGCACTAAAGCGATCAGACTCTAAGCTCCTCCCTCTAGTAAGGTCTAACTAGGTCGAAGTCAAGATATTGAGTTAAATGTAAAATTTGTTTGTGCATCCGTTTCTTGGGAAATTTGTTAATGTTAAGAATGCTACAGCAGCAGCAACAGTAAAGTTTCTCGATGTCATCGCTGATTTCTTTTGAAACTACACGTTCGGTGGTTAGATTTCCATAAATCTTAGTGAATTTCATGCATCATGGAAGTTGACTCTGGCTGAGAATCAAACCCGCGAAACCAGCTCCGCAGCCCAATGCATCAACCACTATACCAACTCTCACTTGGTGCAGAAACACTGCTGCTTACCTGGGAATTTTTCTCTTGCCGCGGTTTGCATGATTGAGACTTGATCTGTTCAAAAATATTTTTTTTGTAAAAAAATAACCACTGACAATGACAGTACTGTAATAATAAATTTACGTAAGCTTTCACTTCGCTTTTGTTCGTAAATTGCAATGATATAAATTACAAAATGGCGATGCGTTTCTGCATCGACGGCTCATTTGTTAAGTGTAAATGACTGCGCTTGGCCCTTGTGATTTTTATGACCTATAGAATCGAAGAATGTTCCTTCATTTTTTGAAAAGTTGGACTTATTTTTAAAACAGCAAATTTATGCTATATTTTCCGTGATTAACAATGAATTAATATCTCGTATGCAAGTTTCAACATGCATTTTGAGCAAGAACATACTCATCATCAGTGAAACATTCAAGTGTTTAATTGCAAGTAAGATATTCAACTGTTGAAGTACAATTTCATATAGAATGCGCCGTTTGCATTGCTGAAAGTCCGGTTTTTCACAAATCATTGATTTTAACATAAAAAATGACCGTTTTGCGCTGATGCAGGCAAACATATTAACAACTTAGTACATATGGCTGAAGACTACTCAACTTCGCAATGGTTCTTGCATTATATTTTTTCTAAACTTATACAGTAATACAAATGTCGCTTCAAAGTTCAAATGCGTCATGAAAGGTTGAAAACTCTAATTTGCTTCCCTCATCATTAAATTATCAAGTTTTAAAATGTAGAAAAACTGTTTGAATTGAACTGACTTTAATGACTTTTATGCCATCTAGCTATCACTTTAAAAAAAATGCAAACGCATGGAGGGATAGGCTACAACACCTCAACATCAACGTTAATGCGATTTGAAAAAATGATTAAGAAACGCACTTGTCCTTTCTGCTCCTGGGAGCGTCTATGTCTAGCAGTATACTTAGACTGACAACAGAATAATATTCAGTATGTTTTGCTGAAGATTCGAATTTTTGTTATTGACTGAAAAGTTTTCTGGTACCGGTATAGACCACAATTTTTGATTTATCTTGCTTGAATGCCACCATATCTGCTTAATGAAACAACTTAAATTTATTTTACTAACCGCCTAAAGTAGATACTTGTGATTGCAAATCTTGGATATCGTCATCACATGGACATGTTGAGTTTGATTGTTGAGCGTCAGGAGATTGCTGAGCTGCAGCTGACGCAAGCAAAGCAAAAGCAAAAATCAACGTAGATCGCATATCTGTTTACACTCAATTATAATTTCTGAGCTAAAAATAATTGCGTTGCTTGATAATTATGCACAAAAACATAACCTGCTTCAGCTTCAGGCTATTTTTAGTTAAGTTTTTGATACTACAAATTACTAAGGTTAGGCTATTTTCAAATTATATTGAACTAAAAGTTCAACAGTAACTGAAGGAAGACTGCGAAGTGAGCTTGCGCTCTTCAAGGCTTGAATCTACCGGTATGTATGTCAAATGTGATCGGCTTCACTGTGATTGGAACCCGTCACGTAGGATCTGCAACGTGAGCGCGGTGCAGCTGGGCTATTGTCGCTAACGAGGTAGGCGTGCAATGAGCTATCTGTTCAATGCTTCTATTGGGTAACGAACCGTAGATTTATTTTATCGCGTAAGGTTTCAGTTAAGAATATTCCAATCCCGAATCTTTTTTTCTGACCTATAGTCTCGGCAGTAATTGTCAGAATGAAGGAGAAACGAAGTAAAGGCGGTTAAATAGCGGAAATGCATCAAAAAGAAAAAAATCGTGTTTCCATTTAAATAAAAAATTCCACCAATCAGAAGCGGCGAGCATTTTAGTCTCCATGTTCGTTCAATCTGAAGATTTCTCTCAATATAGTCAAAAACTTTGGATTTTTGAAGTTTTTCGCCTTGGGTGACAAATAGATAACGGAGGTTATTTTCAAATTATATTGAACGGGGAATTCTAACGTAGTTGAAGGAGACTGCTAAGTGAGCTTGTGCTCTTCGAGTCAGCAGCCACCCGGTAAATATGTTAAATGCAATCGGCTCCAGCCGCGAATCGAACTCGTCGCGTAGGATCTGACACCTGCGCGCAGTACCGCTAGGTCATGTCGCTGGTGATTTTAGTTTTGTCAAATAAATTTTAGTTTTGTTCAACATGTTTGCTTGTGGGCAGTTGCGTACTCAGCGTAGGTAGCACCGGGCACTGCCTCCTTTTGACGAAGTTGGCGAAGCTTATATTCTAAAGTCTGTTTAAAACATTTGTACAAAATAACAGCAATCTTTGTCAAAGTCGGTCATAAAACCCAATCATTGCTGTGAGTCGTGATGTGGTTTCAGCGATTCACGAAGGAACGTCGCTGCGATGGCTAATCATTTGCAACAGGGCTGCCAACTTGTGAGCCAAGTTCGAGTTCATGAACTTTTACCGAGTTGATGCTAAGTTCAAGTAGTTTTATCGGGTTTAGGCTAAATTCATTTAATTTTTGTAAAGTTTACTTAAGTTCAAAACTCACGAAACATTTTTGGCGAACAAGTTCGAGTTCAGAAAGTTTTGTTTTTTGAGTCCGGCGAAAAAGAGCAAATTCGCAACACTGCGTTCGATTTGACTGACCCGGTAAACGAACCCTTAGCGATATCGCTGCCTCTACACCAGCTGGGTGATAATTGATAAAATAAAAGAACGAAAAAAATTTTAGTTAAATTCCATATAATTATGTTTATGCAAAAAGCACAAATGCAATTATTGAAATGTTACTGAACACGCTATATTAAATTGCGGTGTTCGCTTAGCTTGACTCACTGCACTCAAGCTCTTTGATGGATTCATCCCTAATGCCGCCACTTCTGGTTTAGCCTACATATGGCTTTCCATCCGGCATTTGTAACTTCCGATATTTTCAGTGAAAGTTTCGTTTTGGAATGAACTCGAATTTACTTCCACAAATTTTGCTCTCGGACAATTAAACATTTCGAAAGTTTTGATTTGGGTCACGGTTTGCACAAACACAGCTTCAAAATGATATTTATATCCATTTTTGTCCGTTACTAGATTTTCTATTAAACGTTAATCAATTTTTTTAAAAATGTCCCGGCTTAAAGCCAAGAAATGCATTTAATTGCATGACCAGCATAACTTCTTGGAAATGGCAAGAACTTGTTGCAGGACAAAAAAAATAACCAATTTGATTTTATTGCCATTAAACCAGCTTGTTGGCGTATAGTGGTTAAAGACATTGATATCGATGCGGGATGTCTTGGACAGGGTCGCAGAAAGCCAGCGCAGGCCCGGGGCCACATAGCAAAATGGACCCCAGGTCTTCGTCTTTTTATGAAGGAACCTATGAACTTCATGGTTCAGGGGCTATCAACTGTGGGCCATGGACATTAATAAGGGGGCCCCCCAAGGCAAGATCAATTAACCTTGAAGAAATATCACCAATTTTCGGAGCATAAAATATAATACCCGAAAATGATTGAATCGACTCTGCAATAAAGAACATAAATAAATAACTGAACTAACGAAACTACGCTGCCACACAATAACTGATAAAGCAGGTTACTCTTAACCGCTGAGCTCAACTGAGCACGCAGTGCGATAACAGAATATAACGGTAGGGCAGCGATAGTGATGTCATAAGTACGACACAAAGACGGTACAAACTCTAGGCATAATCCTACATCCAAATGATTGAATCGACTCTGCAATAAAGAACATAAATAAATAACTGAACTAACGAAACTACGCTGCCACACAATAACTGATAAAGCAGGTTACTCTTAACCGCTGAGCTCAACTGAGCACGCAGTGCGATAACAGAATATAACGGTAGGGCAGCGATAGTGATGTCATAAGTACGACACAAAGACGGTACAAACTCTAGGCATAATCCTACAAACCTGCTAACGGTAATTAACCACTTTAGGCCAGCAGACGGTTGTAGCAACTATGAATGAAATACCGACAAAAATTTTCCTGCAGAGTAGGGAGATACAGGTGTTGAGAGTTTCTAGAAGGGCCTCAAACCATAAAAGGTTGAGAACCACTAGACTAGTTGGTGTGATTCGCTTTAGCGGTAAGGTATTGAGTTTTTAATAATTGGGTTCGATTGCTTGCAACTTTTCTTTTCAATCCGATGCTTCGGCAAATTCATCAGCAGTACTCGATGAGGGATGCGGGGATGCCATTCCCCCATAAAACATTTCGCGTAAGCCATTCCCCTATAAATAATGACCATCCCTGCTGCACGTCTACGTGAAACGCTTGCACCATCCCCCCATTATGAGTTTTTACAACTCGAGCACTGTTCGTTAGTAGTAACATCTAATCTCTGTGAAACGTGATTTCAAGCGTTGATATGTAGCTTAATATAGCCTAAATGAATTTAGCATTTGAAGTAAAAACTTGTCCATTGTCAAGTTTCAACAAATCATTCTACAGGAAAAAGTGCCGACCAGTCATCATCTGCAGTAACTTATTTTAGCTACAGTATTGACATAGAAAAGCTTTACTATCATTTGTGCAACCTTTTTTTTTTTAAATGATTACCTTGTCCTCATATCCAATTGAAGTGGGCCAAAAGCCCGCGGGCTTCTACGTCACAATGGAAGTTTGATGTTATAATCACTTTTTCAATAATGACTAGAGCCTTTTTTTTTTGACCTAAAAAAATATATTTTTGACTTTATTTTAGTAAAATTTTGACTTAACCGCTTCCGCGTATAATTTATGTCTTGTTGCACTTTATTAATTAAATATGTTTTATAATCTGCAATTTACTTAAGTTTTTAAAGAAAAAGGTAGCCTACTTCGAACATTTTCTCAATTACTCAGTGTTGAAGCTAATGCTACAAAGCGACGCATGACGTTAAAACCTAGGATAACGAGCCATTGTGTGTACCGGTATCAATTAGTGTGTAATACAAAAATTGCGTTGCTATCGCAACTGTACTGTATACTAACAGTACGTCTATGATTTTTTAACGAAAGCCATGCAGTATAATTACAAGGACGTTTTATTGTAATACAATATCATATATTTTTTTACGTTCTTAACATCAAAATTTCTGTCTTTTCTCAGTAATTTATTGAGCATAGAAAACGACCTCTCAACAGCAGCAGAGGTTGGCTGGGCTTTTTGCAATAGTGCGTAGCTTGTTGGGTCAATTGTCAAGTTGGTACAGTTTGTTATTGTTTCTAAATCAGAGTTGGATAGTCGTTTGTTAACGTAGTCTTTAATTGCGCAAGGATCATCATCGAATTGCATATTCTTCAGCAGTCCGTATGCTTTGGTTATTGTGCAGGCACTTCCTTCTAAGAACTCTACGTTGGCTGCTAGAGTCCGGTATTGATTTATTTTAACCAAGTCCGACACCAAACCTTCCACATTGATAGCGTCTTTTGCTCTGCTGACTAACATGCCTGCACTTGTCCAATTGTTGACAATGGTACGAACAGCTGAAAGGTTCTCACTATAATATAAGGCAGCTTTAAGTCAAGTTGCCCATCTTGTAATTACAGGGTCAGGAGGAGATGGCAGACCAGCATCATGAAAATCTTTCTTGCGATCTTTGTTTTTGATTGTTGGTGCCTTGATCGTTGCTATTACTTCATCAATATTTTTAAAATGAGCACGCACACGCATAGCGCAGTTATGTAGTAAGTGCGCAACGCAGGTGACATGCATCAAAGAAGGGTATAATTCCTTTAATGTCTTTCCAGCCGAAGACATGTACCGAGCAGCATCAGTCAAGAACAATGAAAAATTCTCGCGTTTTATTTCAAGTTGTCGCAATATGTCATCCACAGTGTGCGGAATAATTATACTGCTATTAACATTGCGACCGCTGTCGAGTGGATGGCAATGAACGAGGAATGTCTGATTTGGAGCATCTAAGCTGCTGCTCACAAGCACACTAATATATTTTTGTTTAGCAACCCCTGCTTCATCCACAATCAAAATTTTTTTTTATCACGAAGTAATTCTTGAATTTGTTCCTCTTTTTGGGATGCCAATTTAGCAACACATGCCCGGGCTGCAGTCTCCGAAGGCATCCCATTCTAGCAAACAGAGACTTCAAAGAAGGATGGTTTAGTTTATGAAGTGGGATATCTGCAGCTAAGAATGAACAAACAACCTGTTCCTTGAAGTTTACTTGATCGAAATGTAAAAAGGTTTGCTTAGTTTGAGATTTGCTCTTCGTCTCCAATTTTCCTTGGTGTTGCTTACTTTTTCGGTGGCTTTCCACAAAAAACTTTTTGTCGCATTTGACTAACACGTCGCAAAGGTTGCATCGCAAGTCGCCGGCAGGAGTTGCTGAAAATTCATCCGGATATTCCTGGCAAGTTTGCCTAACTTTCGCTATAGAAGATTTGGCTTGTTTTGGCATTCTTTGCTTTACAAGCTACAACTTAAAAGATCACGTGTAAAGAGTGCAAGGCTTTTGTAGGATTAGATTAATTGTCTAACAATTATGTATTTATGCATCAACATAATAAGCGCTATTTCCTTCTCAATTACCGCACGCATTATTGTGACGATAGCGCAAATATTGCAACTATTTCAAAAGTTTAAAATCAAATAAAACTGCGCATAAAATTTTAATAGCAGTTGAAAAATTTAAAAAATATAAATTTGTTCGTTTTTGAAAGGAAATTTTTGATAAAGACAATTTTGGCAAATTTTGACTTTATGCAAAATTTTGACTTTGTTTTGACTTATAAACTCTACCAAAACAGACTCCTGAACACCTGAAACGAACGTTAGTACACATTTGATCATGTAACAAGGTCCTGAAAAAATTTTGACTTCAGCGGGCCCTAATTATGACGTCAAAAACTTCAATTGCACAGAGCTAATAGAAAGCAATATCTCAGCGCTATAACTAACCTTATACAGAGGGGTGAAAAAATACTCCCGCAATTGAAATTCTTGCTGTAGCAATTAGGTTAATTAACGGCCTTTTTTTTTAAAGAATGAGGTATTTCAATAACGAGTGATTTATTGAATTTTTTTTTGTATAACTAAGTGAATTACAATAATTGATATGCACAAATGCAAAAGCGCAAGTAGGCATGCATGTTTCGACCTTTCAGGTCTCATCGGTGCATTTACTCAAGACCATGTACATGCCGAGAAGGATTTTTTGCTTGTGGTTGGTAGCTATTCCAGATACAAGAACCCGCAAAAACCCTCTCTGCCAAACCCGTTCGCCCGTTAAAAAAGCGTTAAGTATTAGTATAGTATGAACAAGGAAACACCGAGCATACACTGTTAAAAATATTCGTAATTTTACTGACATATTTTTAGTAAATTTTTACTAATTTTTGCTGTTTATTTTATTACAAAAAATTACCAGTAAATTAAATCAATATTTGTGATTTTACTAACATGTTGTTAGTAAATGAGATTAACAATTCTTGCTGTTTTTTCAATTAGTAATTTTACTAACATGTTTTAGTAAATATTTTACTAATTTTTTGCTGTTTTTTCTATTACAAATAATTGCAAGTACATTGAACAAATATTTGTGATTTTACTAACTTGTTGTTAGTAAATTAACAAAATGTTTGCTGTTTTTTCAATTACAGGAAATCGCTAGTAAATTAAACACACGTGATCTTTTTCAGCCAATCACATTACTTCTTCGAGGTGATGACTCGTTTTGCAGGGTATGTGCGCGTGCGCTGTGGCGGTATGACATGCTGGTATAGACGCAGGCTGATAAAGTAATGTTGTAAGTTGCAGAATGCAGACACACACGAAGTAGGCTGAGGAAAAGCAAAGTTATAAATATTTTATAAATGAATTAAGCTCGCGAAGAATATCCTTCTTAGCATTGGCATATTGACTTTTAGGCTACCAGCAGACAGGTTTGTAAAGATTAGAATTAGAAGTACTGGAAAATACTTAGGCTATACCGGTACCATACCGGTAGTGTGTAGGCTTGTTGACATACTGGTGCATTGGCTGCCAGTGAACTATAGGCAATGCAATTTTATGTTAAGCCAAGTGTAGCTTATAGACCGTAGACTGCCGGCATCTTTTAACATAGTGATAGGCTAACGGTACTGGTATATACCCATTTTTTAACCATGTTTGCATCATTTTGAATGCATGCTTGATTTAAGATAAAAGAATGGAATTGGTTTGTACTGTTTCAATTTGTAAAGAACAATTTTTTAATTCAAAAGTGCTTCTTAAACATCTGAAAGATCACATTTTGGATGGATTTACAGTTCAGTGTCCTGCATCAAACTGTGATAGGTGCTACAAAGTTGTGTCATCTTTTACTTCTCATGTTTCAAGATGCCACAAAGCTGCCTTATCAAATCTTGAGTCCAACCAAAGTTCTGGCACCTCAATCTCATCTTGTGTAATTAACTTAGACCCACAAGGAGTCAGTGAAGTTAACAATGATCAAAATATGCAGCTTGATTTGCCAATTACTGATAAAAATTCCATAAAGAGTACTGGTAATACTAGAGATCATGCTTTGTTTTTAATGTCTTTACAATATAAGTACCTCATTCCTGGTGCAACGGTTCAAAAAATAGCTGAAAATGTTAATGGTTTGTTGATAAAATACAAAGATAAAATTGTGGAAGATGTTCAGATTGCTTTAGCAAATGAAAAGGTTTCAGATGGAATAACTGACACTATTGTTAACAGCATACAGTCCAGTTTCAATTTCGATGAAAACGTGGTAGAAGTTTTGCGCTCAGATTATTCTCGAAAAAGATATTTCCAGGATAATTTTATGTTTATTTCTCCAATAACTTATCATCTGCCTGATTTAGCAATTACTGAAACTAATAATTCTGCTTCGTATCAGTATGTCTCAATTCTGGCTTCATTAAAAGCAATGTTTAAAAGCTCAGAGGTTCAACAGCAGTTTTGGAATGTCAAAAATAATGATGTTACAATGCTTTCTGATTACAACGATGGTAAAGCATTTAAAAACAATTTACTCTTTAGTCAAAAACCCCAGTCAATACAAATTATTTTATATCAAGATTCTTTTGAGGTGGTTAATCCACTTGGATCAGCCAAGACATGTCACAAAGTTTTGGCAGTTTACTTTTCTTTGGGTAATTTATATTCTCATAATCGATCACAAATAAATCCTATGCAATTAGTGATTTTGTGCAAAGAAAAATTTGTAAACAATGACAATATATTTCATTTGTTTAAACCTCTAATACATGATTTAAAAATTTTGGAAACTGAAGGTATCGACATAGGTTTGGATGAAAAGGTTATTGGTAGCATTGTTGCTATTGCAGGCGACAATTTAGGAAGCCATTGGATTGGTGGTTATGTAGTTAATTTCAGTACTGCATCTCACTTTTGTCGTTATTGTACAATAGAAAAGATTGATTTTGTTGCCAACATTCACCAAAAAAAGGAACTTCGAACAGTTGCAAGTTACAATGCATGTGTTGTTGCTGATAATAATCAAATTGCTCAAAATCATGTTTGTGGAGTAAAATTTTCATCTCCATTTAATGAACTCAATTACTTTCATGTGTGTAATCCAGCTTTACCACCATGCATAGCGCATGATATTTTTGAAGGTGTAGTTTCCTTTGATGTTATGATGTTCATAAAATATTTCATTAGAGAAGGTTGGTTTACAGAAGATTTTTTGAATGAAGCAATCAGTAATTTTAACTTTGATCCTATCAGTAGTCAGTCTAAATGTGTACCAGTTAAAAAAAATTCCTCCAAACTTGGGGGTAATGCAAGTCAAAACTGGTGTATGGCAAGGTTCATGCCTTTGTTTATTTTGCAAAAAGTAAAAAGTGTGGATGATCCTGTTTGGAGGGCATTTCTGCGACTTCGTTTGCTTATTGAAGTGGTGTGTGCTCCTCGTATCTCATATAATCAAATAGCTTTCATGGATCTTTTAATTGATGAGTATTTAGACTTGAGATTAAACTGTTTTCGTGATAAGCCACTGCGCCCCAAGCACCACTACTTAAGTCATTATCCTTGGCTTACTTTACAATTTGGGCCACTGATTCATTTATGGACGCTACGCTTTGAAAGTAAACATTCATATTTCAAGAAAATTGCTCGAAGTTATGGCAATTTTATAAATGTCACATCCACGTTATCCAACACTCATCAAATGCTTCAAACTTACCTAAATGAAACTGAACTGTTTCAACCTGAACTGTCATACAATGTGGACAGTTGCACAGTTTATTCTGATGAAGTTATTTTTACCTTTTCTAAAAACAACATTGATATTGCTGATTGTGTGCTGTGTAGAGATGCCACTTACAAAGGAACATGTTACAAAGTTCCTCAGTTGCTTGTATTAGGTAAAAATGGTTTTGATATAAGGTTAGGTCAAATTGTTGCTGTATTCATTTTCGAGGGTGCTCTATGTTTTTGTGTGAAATATTGCAACGGATATTTTTTGCCACACTTTGGTGTTTATTATGTAGAATTTGAAACGAAACCACTTGCTTGTATTAATGTAAATGAACTGCATGACTACTATCCTCTGTATGCGCACAAAACTTCACTTGGGTTTGAAAGTTTTGTGTTGAAACACAGCTTAATTTGAAGTAGCCTAATGTACAGTAACTTAAAACTTAGGTGTCGGCAACGTAATATTGTTGCATAGCTCTGTGTACACATTTAATCTGTTAACAAACTGTGTGAATTTGCATTATATGTACGTTATGTGCTCAATGTATGATTAAGGAATACTACGAAATACTTAGATCAAATTGAATATGGTAGGCCTCTTGAAGCCAATTTGATAAACCAATACCTTCAGAAAAAGCAAAGAAATGCCGATAAATAGTATCGCCTTAAAAGTCGTATACCTGCTGATGCCTATCTTGCACCTAACTGTCTCTCACCTAGCTATCAAGTTATACGTTGTGGATCGATGTACCATATTATACCTTTTGACATGTCTCATTAATTCATGTTTATATCTTTGACCATATATTTTATTTTTGTGCATTTTCTTGCTTTGATAATGCATGTTTCAGGTGTAGATATTGTGCTAATATGAGTGAAATAGAGCTAGAAGTTAAAAACATACTACCACTGCTTACTGTTGAAGAAGTAGCGAAAGTAGTTGCTTTACTTGTTAATGATATTGGAGTGGAAGAACAAGCCGATTTACAACATGTCGAGATAAGCGATCTATTAAGCATTTTGAAACCTGTGCAAGCAAGGAAGCTGTACAAAGAATGGCAGAAGCGATCAGCTAAATGTGTGGTTAGTATTGATGCGTCAGAATGTGATACAGAGCCAGTTTCAGACCCTATGTCAAGTCACTCCAGCTTAAGCCGTAGCAATAGCATGGATAGCAGTGCAGCAAGCACCAGCAACATAAACAGAGGTGATGATTGGGATTTTAATTTTTGTATTCCGTGGGACAAATTTCCAAGAGGTTTGATGACAAGCTGTGCCAATGGCAAAAGACCGGAAAAACGGCATCGCTTGGAAATGATCCGAATATTAGTAGATGATGTGCACCAAGTAGTCAAGAAACCAAAAGTGAAGAATATGGGATTGCGTTTCGAATAGTTTCGAAATACCCTGATACATTCAAAGATTATATTGATGGAGAAGTTATCGGGTCGGGTGTAGAATCTTTGACTACACAACTAATGTATAGATCTGATAACTTGAGTCGCAAAAACTTGAAGAGGCTTCCTTTTCATATGGGCAGTGACAATGCCGAAGCATCTACATCCAGTGACGACTCCACAGAAAAGCAGGAATACTTACAAGCAGCTTATCTTCTTGCAAACAAAGACGATGATAAAATTAAAGGGTACATGGCTGCAACATTCAAAAGTCAGCGACGTGATATTGATGATAAACTTCTTGTCTGCGAAATCAAAGATAAATGGCCTTTCCTGTTTGAAGAAGATTACCTTTACCAACACTACGAAATGCTAATGGAAGCCGATGAATATAAAACCAAGTTTATCACCAAGCTGGCCGATGGAACAGAAAAAGTTTATAGGTTGGTAACTATGTGTAAAAATCTATGTCATATGTGATAAAATATTTACTATATAGACATTTCTTTAGTGACTGGTCGGAATAGTTCAAAATCATTTCCACTGCGTAAGGCCTGGGGTTCGATTTCAGGGTCGGTCGAATCAGCTACACAGTGCAAACGGCTCGCCACTGATGCAACATTCTTTCTGCGTAGCCCTTTGTATCTGTATTTAACATACTTTATTTTTCTGAATGCCATTTGGCTAGGCTTTAGATAAACAGGCTCAGCCCTGTTCGTTGCAAGTACAGCTGATATCATTTTTAGAACCCTTCAGTTATCCAATAATCCAAAAGTGGCAAAGTCGATTGGTGAAATTGAACAGGCAAATACACAGCATGCGGGGAACCAAGCTGTTGGACATGGAATAATAAATTTACTCTCTTCATATTTTGGTGAAAGAAGTGATTCCATTTACCGCAACTTTCCGGTATACTATTATTAAGCTAGCTTGGCTGTATGCTTTTGTTTTATTGATTCTTGGTATCTTTCACACTCACAGTGTGCAGTTTTTAGCTTATGTTTGATAAACCAAGTTTTCGTGGCCAGAAGACAGCAAAGGGACCTTGCGGTCTTCGAATCAAGTTGCCACCCGCTAGTTCAATGCCCAGCATCAAGCAGGGAAGCTGTAAATTGAGTCATTAAATCGACCATATTCGGAACTGAACCGGAGTCTATGTCCAGCAGCAGACGCTCTATATCTCCTTGGCCATCCGAGCTGTGTTTGCTTGGAAGTGAAAAATGGCATTTGTGGACTTGACATGACATGACATTTATAAAATATAGAGCTACAGCAGTGGAAAAAATGAATTAATTTTCTATGCCTAGAATAAAATTGCTGGTTGCTTAGGTGTCGAGTTGGTTTGGATATAAGCTTGGTTGTGCAGTATAACTTTGGAAAGGTTTCAAGCCAGTGGATCCAATTCTAACCCACTAACCAGTACTGCACATGAGGTTGAAACTTTCACCTAACGGTGGATAGTTTAGTACATTGAACCGCATTTGTCTTACATTTTGCTGCCAAATAATGTATGATAAACAGTATGTAATATTTTCAGGATTTCGAGACAATAAAAGCAATGATAGCACAAAACTCGCTGCCAAAGCATCCTCTGATATTAGTGAAAGGCAAGTTTTTGAAATTAATCAGCTATACACTTTATGGTAGCGGTTCCTATTTTTCTTGCAACTTTTGATATATATCCAGATCTTGTTATTTTTTGTGACTGTATTCTCATGATCTTTATTAGCCAATAATAATCTGTTAGAAATGGATTTAGCAATGAAACGCGTCTTTATTTGCATGAACCGCCTATTAGTCCATGTAGCCGTACAGTGATGAATCTGCCGCGAAAGGCATGTTTAAAATGGCTGTCGCCTTTCTCAACTCCTCTGTTTGCAATAGTTTTTTGGCATTAGGTGTTTAATTGTTTAATAAAAAGTCACCGGTAATGACTGATACTATTGCTATAGTAGAGGTAACGATTAACCTATCCTATTACCCGAAGAGCGCAAAAAAAAAACAGAAATAAGAAATTCAAAAGTTGTAATTTTTAGAATTTCAGCTGTAATTGCTTTTCAGGCTCTTCAGTTTTCCTGGGAGAAACCTACTATGTAGTTATTGAAGACGTTATTGTCTTCAAATGCCTATCATTTTATAGAGCCATAGCTTACATGTTCGCCTGTTATTATGTGTTTGCCATCAAGTATCCAAAGGACGGGGAATCCATGCTGGAATTTATGCAAAGGTAAGCATTTTTATATATAGTGTTAAATTACTACAAGTATTTGTTGAAAAAAATTCAATCTTCGTTTGAATTAGATCTTATTTTCCAGGCTACGTAATTATGCGGGAGCCTCTACGCACTATTTACATAACTTAAGTTATGCTGAGCCACCACTACGAATTGACCCACCGCCTGTAGCCTGTATTCCAGAAATCCTGCTCAGTGCTTCTCCCATCGCCAGAACGAAAAAAATTGCCGGCTTGTTCTCTACATTTAAAACAGGGAAGCTGTGTGCAAACTGTGCGTACAAATTGTCAAGTCTTGGTTTGACCGACCCCCAGTGTGCCATTTCAGAAGCAGACGCACTATCCACTTAGACCATCTGGGCAGTATAGAAATTTCATAACGCCGTACACCGTCATGCTGACCAAGTAAACTAGTACTCGATTGATAGTAATAATTGAGTAGTGTTTGCTAATGTTGTATTGATTAATGAATAGTTATTCACAAGACAACTGCATAGCTAGCATAAAATCTAACCTCCAACTCACTCTTCTTTGCAGGTACTTCGCAAGAATAAACACGAAAACCAGAAACGCATCAAAAAGGTCTAGACGGTCTGTCAACCCCAAAGTCATGAAACTGTGCAATGAATTAACATTGCGTTTAGGCATTGAGCTAACAATGCATGAAAACACTCACAGCGGGTAGTAACAAGGCTCGAAAATAATCACAGCTGGGACAGCGGGGAGTAAGTCTAGCGCGATTTACGTACTATGATTGATATGTTTTTCCTGTGATGCATAGTTATATATTGCAAGCGAAAAAACTTACGGCTGATTAATAACCTTTGTAGTTGGATCAAAATGTACCCGTATATTAATAAAGCAGAGGCAAATGCTAAATGGCGAAAAGTAAAATGATTAATTTTCTGATAATTTTCTCAAGGGTTGATAATTTAACTGCATTATAAATTTTTCTTTGTATTTTTGGAAAACTAACGCATATCGATGAGCAGAAAAATTAGCAAATTAATTGTAATGATTAATTATTTTGCTGAATGTTGCAACGTTTCTGTATTTTCACTTTATTGACATTGACTATTTTATCAACAGTTTAATCACAACTTTAGTAATGAGATGCATTTTCGTACATTTTGACATATATAGTTTAAATTACATTTTTAAATCGTCTGGAGAAAATTTTCAGACGAATGAATAATAATGAAGTTTATGTTTTACCATTTGCCTCTGCTTTATTATTAATATACGGGTACGTTTTGATCCAATTACAATGTTATTAATTAGCCGAAAGTTTTTTCGCTTCCAATATGTAATTAATTATGCATCGCAGCAAAAAACATATTAGTCATGGTAAGTCGCGGTCGATCCCTGTGTTGGCTGTGATTATTTTCGAGCCTTGTTACTTCCGGCTGTGATTGTTTTCGGCCATCGGTTGTTGTGGTGGTCAGTTTGCATGGCGGGCAGTTGTCCTGGCGGTCAGTTGACTCGCGGTCAGTAGGCGGCGGGCAGTGGTCGTGTACCGTGCAACTGAACTGACCTGTCAGATTTTTCGGAATACTTTTTTGTTCCATTTGTTGCTATAAGCTTAGATCGGTATACTCGAATATTCGATCGCTTTGAAGTCAATCATGCTGATCACGACGTCATGATGCCGCTACAGTGCAGCTTTGTGTTTATCGTTATCTCGAATGGCGTCTTCTCTTTTTTACAAGTTTGGGTAGAAAGTGCTTTGAAGATATTCCAACATTGCTACTAGTATGTATACCCCTGTATATTACAGGGGTATACCAGTAGCAATGTTGGAATATCTTCAATGCACTTTCTACCCAAATTGGTGCTACTATCGCTCAATACCTAAACGCAATGTTAATTGCTATAGCAATGCAATATACCATCGATTATGCTTTTCTTGCATGCGATTGCCGATTATGCTTTTGTGTCCTCTATATTTTTTTGTGCGTTAATTTGAATAAAGTTCAAAAAAATTTTTGTGTTTAAAGCTAATATTTCACTGTAGTTAGACTCTTACTAATTTTAATGTGTAAGATACGATTTAAAAATTTGACGTGTTTTTATCGCAATACCTTGTTCACATTAAGTTTATAATTGTAAACACAAATCACCTCAGTTGAAAAAGTAAAATTACTGCTTATGTATCTGTTTCTAATATTGCAAATTGATGTTGTAAAATTGCTGCCAGTGTAAAGATCAGTAAAATTACATCAGCTCGGTAAAATTACTACTGCTTAGTAAAATTACTAACATTGGAGCGTTATTATTAATACGTAATTATCGTTGTAAAATTACGAATCTAAGTTGTAAGCGGAAATACAACTTATTTTGTAAAAATACAAAACTAAGTTGTAAGCAAAAATACAAACTATTTTGTAAAAATACGAAACTAAGTTGTAAGCAAAAACACAAATTATTTGTAAAAATACGAAACTAAGTTGTAAGCAAAAATACAAATTATTTTGTAAAAATACTTAAAAAATAACAGTAACATAAAAGCGAACGTTAAGTCGGTAATAAAAAAACAGTTGCGGTTGTAAAACTGCTGCCAACCAAATATTAGTAAAATTTTTTAACAGTGTATGCTTTGGAAAGTTTTCTCACTAGCGTAGAATCTGTAAGTGCAACGTCAAGAAATTTCAAGAACCATTTCCGCCTGAGCTGACACAACTCCGTTTCTGATCCATACCGTACTGCATATGGTTAGGCCTACATAAGTTTGATTTCTCGAAACTTTGATCCAAAAACTCGTAATCTACCAGGAGTTAATGCTGGCCTGGTTATATTTACCTACATAAACAAAAAATATGGGCCCCAGGGCCAAATGCCCCTCTGGCTCCCTTTTTTACGAGTGTGGTCTTGGTTTGATTCCTTTGCGCTAAAATCGGACACAGTGTCGCCAATGCGTCACCACCGCTGCGACGTTTCTTCCGAGCTGTGTTGTAATATACCGCGAAGATGGGCCCCACTACTCGTTACAGCTTCGTCGTAATATCGCGGGTACAATGAAGATTTGGTTTTTGATATTTTTTAATTTTTACAATTGACTCACATATTACAGAAGCAAAGAATAACTAAAAGTACGATGCATTTTCGCGACTAGCACACTAGATATTTGATTTTAAGACAAGGTGCTCCGTAGTAAGTTCGGGCAACTATCCGAAAATAGCGAGCCGTGATTGGTTCGGGAAATCTGTTTACTTTGTGACTGTTTTGATCAGTGTTCCCCTGAAATACCTGAAATAAAAAACAAAGTTAGAAGCACTATCAAAGACTATAAGTTTCCTTCCAGAGTTAGATTAATTTTTTTTTTGTGAGAAACAAAACCCCGCGACAACTTTTTTGCAAAGAAAAGAACTTACACGAAATGTAGATCTTGATTTTTGTATATTTGCTTTGTTTTTCCAAAAAAAAAAAAATTCGGATTCGGAATTACAGTATTTTATTTTGACTTCTGTCTTCAAAAAGTCTAGTCTTCATTATATTCGCGGTATTACACCGGAGCATGTAACAAGTGGCAAGGCCCATCTCCGCTGATTACAACGTCGGGGTAACACAGCTCTGAAGATACGTCGCAGCGGTGGGTAGCCGTTGGCGACCTGTGTCCGATTAGACCGGTCCGTGATTTGAATCTCAAACCTCCCGCACCGAAACCTATATCTTTACCAACTGTGCTGACAGGTTAGTGACTTATCATTTCAATCATTTGTGCTTCAATTTCTTGCTTCACTTTGGTCGTCCAAAAACATCTTAATAACCAGCAGTATTTACCAAGTCTGTGTTGGCTATTTTTTGGATGGTTTGCAGAGAGTTGGTAGAATTCCCGTAGAGGATATTGAAGGTACTCAGCCACTGCCGAATATTTGATGTTGTCCTTCCTTGCGTAATTACTCCCACTATCCTTGTCGGTTCACCCTAATCAACTTGCAGCCATTCCCCACGAAAAACAGAAGGAGGGTCTGTAATATTGAAATTGCTGATCTTACGAACTGGTTTCAACACGTATTGCGTGATAATACAATCTGTTTACTGCTAGAGATATGCAGGAAAAAAATGGCAGCGCTTCCAGAAATTTTTGGTGGAGAAAATAACAATTACGTTTTTTCGTAGGAATGTTTAGAGCATACTTTAGATTATTAGGGTTCGTGGAGAAGGGGCCAGCGTCCTGGTGCACCTCTCCCTTGACTACGCAGCGTAGCGCAGCTTAAGGTGTAAAAAGATACAGATTTTCACTTCATAGCTAAGATTGGTGAAAAACAGAATCAGTCTGCCACTTATAAAAATCTATTTAAGGAGATATATTTCGCTATAACAGCATCATCAGTCCTGCAAAAACGAAACAATAAATAAACTCTTACCTTGCTTGCACAGAAGATTTAACTCTGGTCTTAACTGGAAGAAAAAAAACTATTGAAAAAACCAAAAACTCTACCCTAAAGTAAAAACTATACTCAAAGAAGAAAATTTAACTACCTAATAAAAATCTTAAGACCAGAGGTAAATCCAAAATTTGTTATGAACGATATAGTGACATCATAAACAACACAAATCACGTGAAAAACAGTTATATAATCACAAGAGTAATAAACGCCAAATAATAGGGTAAAAATTATAGGGATATTATAAAGGGGAAAGTATTAAAGTAATATTACTAAATTATAAACTCTAAAATACCAACGGCAATAGTCATGTAAAACACTGCAAAGATGAAGAAAAAAGAAAATAGAAAAAGTAGTTTTAAATAATGTTCAACGAAATTATTTAATTTTAGGCAAAATAATTCTCTTTATATTGATAGTTGCCCCAATTTTGTTTACCCATTTGTCTTCGGCACGGTCTAATCTGTCATAATCTGGCTGTTCAACAAAAATGACAGTGAAGCATTGGCAAATTTTTAAACCCTTAGTAAGATTGACTTGATGTTGTTGCTGGTAATGTTGAAACAAAGCTGCTGTGCCATCCTCATTTACATTGAAGGTTTTCTGACTGTTCCAAGCAGAACGATGATTGTTCCACCGAATAGAAAATCTGTTTTTAGTTTGTCCTACATACTGTTCCTTGCAGATACAGCATGTGGCCACGTAAATACCATAATGCTTACATGTCAGGTGTTGTGTCAAATGAAAGGAGTTATTAGGAGTATGTAATATGTGGGTAGGAGGAACCATGCTTTCTTTGTTCTTACCAAAACTACCGCAAAGTGCACAGTGTCTACAAGGAAAAGACCCTGGAGAGAAATGGAACTTGTTACCATGATCACCGTGAGATAATTTCTTGTAATTGGTCAATAGGTTAAACAGGTTAGGAGGGCGTTTGTATGAAATCATGGATGTAGATTTTCACTTCAATTTGAGTTCGGTTAAAATTCTACCAAATTTTGGCATTGGGTTGGTTAATTCGCAGCCCGCTTGTAATGACTCGCAATTCGGGCAGTTAGTCTGCAAGACTTCACGGATCTAAGAAATTTGTTGCACGCAGAGATGTGTGTTAACAATTAGCTGTTCATTTAGCAGCACTTAAATCCCCTTCTAATGTAGGCCTAGTGAAGTATTATGACTAAACCGCATACATTATTTGTAAAAGAATTTAAGCAAAACTTTGAAGCAATGAAAAAAGTTATAGAGAACTTTGTGAAATGTCTGTTAGGAAAGCTTTACTCACAGTCTGGATGCCAAAACGATGGACCGTCCAGCCGAGCTTGCGAAGGAGCTACAAAAGAAGTGTGGTATGATGAAGCTGTGAAAGCGCTGTCAGGTATTCGCCCGTCTTTGATTCCGACCACACTAAATATATCTGAACAAACAGTTCATTAAAACTGCGTCATTTTGTTATAAACGTGTGCATTTGTACATGACCATAGGTGAATATTGTTTTCATTTGGGCATACGATTATGTATAGAAAAAAGCGAGACAATTGGCGCAATGGTTAAAGACGTAACTTTTCGGCTCGGGAGGCCGGTCAAATCGGACACAATGTCGCCAACGGCTCACCACCGCAGCGACGTTTCTTCAAAGCTGTGTTGCTCTGGCATGAAGCCAAGAATATGGGCCCAGACACTCGTTAGACGCTTTGGCGTAATATTGCTAGTATGAAAAAAATTTGATTTTTTTGAAACCGTAAAGGTACCGGTACCTTTCTTGATGGGATGGGAAGTTATGGTAATGAATTTGAATTGCGCTTAGGAACCTTCAAATGCTATACGGTACTGTGGGGGTCATCGGTTTTTATTTCCGGATGTAAAAATTTAAGCAGAAACTTCATAACATTACTACTCACCACCAGGATGCTTTTCTCTTGCCACGCGATTCAATGTTGTAATTTGAGCTGTTAGAAAAAGATGCAAGAAATATTAAACTCGTTACAAAATTGCATTCAACACATTTTCACCAAATTTTACGCAAAGAATTTTATTCGGTTTTCTTTGAGCAGAGAGTTGTTGTAAAGTAATCCAAAGATACAAAACTCAGGCTACGGTTAGAGTTAAACATCAACCTTTCGATCGAGAATCTTGTTGGGGAGCTAAGGTTTAAGAGAAGCTGATTTAAGTGTTGTGGAGGCGGAGTCTCCAAAGTTTACTTTGGACCCTTCATAGAAATCAGACACCTCAATTCAGTTTGAAACAGCGGCTCGGCATCATAATTTGAGCGTTCGTGTTTGGCACTCGGTCGAATTATTCTAAAAAATAATATCCCTGACTACCAGCTCAGCTACGGGCTAAAAGTGGAAATGAAATAGAAGCGATAAGGATGATTAGATCGAATTGAAAACAAATTAGTCCTGGCACAACAAGATCTTATCAAAAAACCCCAAAAAACAATATTTATAAAGAATTTTACATTGCCTACAGTACATTGGCGTAGCGAGAAATTTTCAAAGGGGCATGCACTGCAAATAATCAAAAAAGTGTGGCATATTTCATTTTTTTAGCCATGTTCTTCTGTTACTAAAAGGCAAAGTCAAAAGAGGGGGCCATGACCCCACGCCCTTTTCCCGTAAATACGCCCCTGTTACTGCACAAAATAAACTGATTTCATACCTTTTAAGTTGAAACTTCAGATTTTAGTCCTTCACATGCACAGGTTGAATCAGTCACTACCTCTTCTAGAACACGAGGAGCTTTCATAGTCGAAGCCAACGCGAACAAAGCAAACGTGAAAATCAACGCAGATCTCATTTTCAGCTAAATTGCAATTTCTGAACTGAAAATAATATTTTTTCATTTTGTAAGAAGAAATTACCAAAATAAATTAAAGAACTACCGATATTCCAATATTGTAATGATTTTGCGTAGAGTAGCCTATGTATTAAAAGAAATCTTTAGCTTGGACTAGCAGATCTACTGAATGTTAGAACTTCGTTACCACTAGATGCACAAATGCGAGATTAAGGGGTAAAATATATCGACAGTAATTTTCAAAACTGGACGTTTCGAGAAAATACATTCAGCTGTCATCATCAACAGTTTAGGCGAAACAGTGCAAAACTGCTTGTGATGTCGACTGAATCTATGATGTCGCAACGGCCAATTTTAAGATTTACTGTTTACTTTTCCTTAAGATATTTTTGTCCCATAGATATTGTAAGGCGAGATTAGCTTTTCGATTTTTAGCCTGGCCCAAAAGTTTAAATGCGCACCTGACTGTTAATGAAAGTACCTTGGGAAATACTAATTAGTAGGGCAAGTTTCTGCAACTTTTACATTTTTTTACAGCTTCGGGAAGCTTCCTCAGTAAACAAAAAACTTTCTTACAGCATGTATGGAGCTGTTTGTCTAAATTTTATTTTGGTACTTTTTTGGTTTTTAAAGGCAACTTTTTGCAGCGACTTTTACGAAATATTATCACAAAAAAGTATGAACAGCCAAGTGTAATTTTACTCATAATTTCCCAGGTGTAGGTAAGTCTGCGTTACGTCTACTTCGTTTTAATGCAAGCAGGAATTGTCACAGAATGTGTAATGAATGAGATCTTCCAGCGTCATTTATTCTGTAACAATAAGCTCGCTGTATTCTGTAATTATGAGCTTCAGCATGCTGGGCAAAGCAGCTGTTAGTTAAAGACCGTCACTTTGCTCAGGACGATGTTTGGAAATATTTAGCAGTGTATGTAAATAAATCATGTTCATGTCAATAATAGACACAAACTTTGACAACTGATTTTACCGCTCGTTATAATCTTTCATGAAACTTTAACACTTTCGTTAAAAATAATTGTAACTTTTGTTAAAAATAAACGCAACTTTTTATTTTTTTAGTGCAACAAAAGCTTGCCTTGCAATTAGATGTGCTTGCGTATTTTCGCACTAGCGTAATGATACAGATACTGAAATATTGTGACACATGTTAATGCGTTTTCCAATGCTTTGTTTCAGGTTTGATTAACTTCTCGCAAACTTTTTGATGGTTTGCCGCAAGTGCGCATCCCGGGTTTTCAGAATATATACACGGCTTTGCAGGGGCGGATTAACAGTACGTGGGGCCCTGGGCTAATTTAATAATGAGGCCCTCTTTCCCAAGTTCAGCGAAAGCTTATACGATATAAAATGAAAAGAACAATAAACCGAAAGAACAGTCTCAAAAAACGAAACAATACCAATATTGATCACTAGCGTAAAAAGACCAGTACCAGTATGAAATTCTTGTGCTTTGTTCAGCACGCCCAATTACTGCCTTTGAGTCCTACTGAGTAAGATCAATTAGCCTATATTATTCTTTGTTAAAAACGATTAGTGCATTTCCATTACATCGATTTACCCAATCGGTTTAATGGGTTTATATTTTCCTTTGTTTAATTTTACAATCTTTTTTATGCGTACGGTACTTGAACGAACCAAAAAAATTGAATCATTTTAAAATCGTTCTTAGTCACGTCGGCAGCGTGACCGAACGGTCTTGAGCGCCGTTTTTATGGCGACCATAATTAATCGAAAGGTCGCCGTTCAACTCCTACCCTCTACATGTTGTTGTGTTCTCGGATAAGGTACAGGTACTTTACGATATTTGTTGCTGCTTGGTGGCTTCAACAAGCAGCAAATTCAATAAAAGACAAGAAGAGGAACCTCAGAAAAGTTAACTCTCAAGTCCCAAGCGAGTGAGGATATCTAATCTGACATATAGCGATACAACTCGCTTTCTCGTGAATGGAGGATAAAAATGAAAAATCAATTCAAATAAAGTTTTTGTTTCTAATTATCTTTTATAATAAACAAAGATTCGGTAAATCGATTTAATGGAAATGCAGAAGCCTAGATGGTTTCATCTTTTACTCAAAACAATCAAGAAATAAAGCGACTGATCAACTAATAACAAACATACCGTAGAGAGAGACAGCGCTGTTTCTGTCTATTAGCCTTCATCAGCCGCCCTCAGGTAAGAAACATTCATCTTCCAGGACGAATGATCTTGCCAGGATCACTCATCCCTTCGGATAAATATTTCTTAAAGAATCTAACCTTTGTGGTACGCATATCCACTCGTGTGGCTACGTCACCATTCCAGTCAAAGTCATTAATCGCGTCGTTTCCCGTTATGCTAGTAATTCGCTAGCGTCAGTGCCGCTGTTTTTTCCTATTACTGGCGTGAAGCTAGCGCCGCCGCTGTTTTTATCCTGTTTTGAAATATAGCTGTGTCTTATTTATAAAAACCAAACTATGCTATGCTACTGCTCTCTGCAATCGATTTTATTCTTTCACATTAAAGCTGAAACTACCATTTATCCTAGAGCAGGGGTGGGCAAGCTTTTCACACGAAGGGCCAGATTTGGAAAAACTGTTGAAGCCGCGGGCCGCACGCTGATTGGAAAACCAGGAGAAGACTTTTTTTAGAGATCACGGTGCACGTACGATTGTGATCTCCAAAATAAAAGGTTTTCACCTCGTTTTTTATTCCACTTTTGCACCGTTGAGGCTTATTTTGTTGAAAATCACTGCTATCCGTGATCTCTTAAGGAAAAAAAAGCCTTCGGTTTACTTCACGGTGGGAGTTTAAGTTTGTGTAAGTGCCGGCAGGCCAGAATAAAAGGACCGGCGGGCCGTAGTTTTGCCCATGTCTATTCTAGAGTAAAGTTATGAAGCCTAGATATTGTAGCTAGCCGACCGTTGTACGATGGTGCAATAATTTTTAACGCTAGATTCTTCAGTGACATTTAACTTTTTCTGCTAGTATAACCTCAACTGTAGTCTGGTACTCTAGCTGGCAAGTGGCAATTAAGTGTCGTCGTTTGTTCACTAGCACCTGAATTAACATTTATCTTATTCTTTATTGCGACGTTTGAATCGGCAAAAAGCGGATAACTTTTCTTTGAAAAAATTGCTGTCCGCGACCTACAAAGCAATAATGTTAGCTGATAACAACTGCGATTCTTACTTTGAGAAGATTTTTGCTTATAAATATTAATACTGAGTTAACTAACAACATTACATCACATTTACCCCCAAAGCCCTTCAGCGCCAAAATTTTAAAAATTTTGGTATAGTTTTTGCAAATAAATACCTTTTTTAAAATTCGAAAACACTTTTTGTCAAAAAAAAAACTTTTAGAAAAATGTAAATTTGTGGGGCCCCGGGCTTCAGCCCGCTCCGCCTCCCCCCCCCCCCCCCTTATTCCGCCACTGCGGCTTTGCAACCGGTAGGCTACTTGTAGTTTCCGATATTTTCGATAACGTTTTATTTTCGATTGGAACTTAATTAAATTATACAAATTTTGCCCTCGAAACATCATTATCCATGTCAAAGTTTTCGATTTTGTTCACGGTTGGGGCAAAAATGATCCGAAAAGGGAAGAATTCACCTATTTTCTTTTCGTCAATTGCAAGTTTTCTTACTAAATTTTAATGAACTTGATGAAAAGATTCAGGCTCACAACCACAAAATTTGCAGGAGGCACAAATCCCGCGATGTCCAAACAATTTTGAAAAGTTCTCAAAAATAAGCTTATAGAGAAAGCCGTGTTAATTTAGTTTTGATCGAAAAAGGACAAACAGTTTTAGTTTTTGGTCTTCTTCAATAACATTTCCTTCTCAGTATCACTGGTCTTCTTCAGCAACATATGCTTCTCAGTAGCAAACTGTGCTTCCTTTTTGTCTTTACTCATGTGCTTCTTCCAATTTGCTATTTCAGTAAACCAAATATGAAGTGATTTTTCACCGTTGCGCTTTTACTTTGCCCAGTAGCGTAGTAAACCTTAATGCAAAATGCATGTTCTGCAGTAAACAAGTATTTATAAGTCTCAAAATAAACATGAATGTTACTTTGGTTTGGAACGTACTATTATACTGTCTCGTCAACAGCTCGATGTAGGCCAGTGTTGTCAATTTGGCGGAAAATCCGCTGGATTTGAAGGATTTTGCTTTGATTTGGCGGAAAATTTTTGCATTTGGCGGACAGCGGATTTCTATGCAGGTGTTGATGGATATTTTTTAAAATCGCGGATTTTCAAAAAAGATTTTACAATGAAATATTAACCAAAATTTGTGAGTCCCTGGCACGGACTTTGATATAAAAGTACTCGATCCGCTTCAAAGCTACTTTTTAATAAAGTTGCTGGTTGCAAGTGTGCAAAGGCTAGCCATTGGGCTAGCAAAGGGCTGTGGCATTAGACGTTGGACCTGCAAGTTGTCCATTCTAGCGGACACCAGTGTCGCATCGGTGCTCTGTTCGGATTAGCAAGTAGCTTTTAACTTTTTTTGTAGTAGTGTTGCAGCAGATAGTAGTAGTTAGTTAGCAGCTGGTTGCCTCATCACATTTTTACATCAAAGACTTCGCGGTATTAACCAGTCAAGTTAGTCTGCTTCTACGTATAACTGAATCAATGAATGTTTTAGAAATATGTTTTGGTTTTATTTTTAGGGCTACAAGGTACTGCACAGTGCAACTAGTGAGAAATATGCTGCTTATGATTTCATAGGCTTTTTATGTTGCCAGTATAGGTAGTTTACGAAATTATGGGTTACCGCTAATACGAGTAAGATTTCATTTAAGGCAGAGGCTAAGGTTACGTGACCGTAACATTTGTCTCTTTGGTTTATTTTATTATCCCTTCACGCTTCCCCGATTGTACGAGAGCGTGACGAAGTAATAAAATAAACTAAAGAGGCAAATGTTACGGTCACGTAACTTTAGCCACTTCCTTCATTTAATGATAAAGTTGTGACTGATTGTAGTGGCTTCTAGTGTTTGTTAGCGGTACTACTACACAATTATGGTACCGGTAATCGCAAGATATCATAATTTTATCAGCTACTTCGTGTTATGAACAAAGCTGTGAGAATAGCATTGGCTTTCATTGTGAGTAGTGTTCTGGGTTACTGCATTTATTAAAATTGCTTGTTCACTGCTTTGGTTGCTGTTCTTTCATTTCTTTTGACATTCTTTAGTTTCAACAGGTACATAGGTTTATTACTGACTATTAGTAAATATTTTTAACGTTTGAGATTTCTTGTGATTATTCTTGCTGATATGCTATAGGTCAGGGGTTCTTAACCGGGGATAAACTTACCCCCTGGGGGTAAATTTTACTCACCGAGGGTAAATTTACTAAGTTATAAGCTGAAGCAAACTTCAATTTAATGTATTAAAAAGTGATAGTGTTGCACTGGGGGTAAATTATACTTTTTTTCATTCGGCAAGGGGTAGGGGAAGGTGGGGCAAAACGGGACATAGCTTTTATATTGCTTGTAAATAGTTTAGCGAACTCTTGTAGCATTCGTATGTTAGGTTACTACATTTTCAAACTTCATGTATGAACAACTTTTCACTTTTTTGTAAAATCGTGGTCTAAGGGGAGAAAAGGTGTTTTGCTGTAGTTTCATGTAAGGTAGTTGCTGATTAGTTGAGTAAATTGAAAGTGAAGATATTGACAAATTGGTTAAAAAATTATTCTGTAAATTCTATAGCCTCTATGTGTTTAATAAAAAAAAGTTTTGCAGATTTTGCGAAAAACTGTCTGAGTTACCTGTTTTTTAGTCGCACCTACCCTATTGGGGTATAATGGGACAGTGCATCTGGGGCATAATGGGACATCCTCTCTCTCTTAGCTGTTTTTCATTTACGTCCCATATGCTAATTAATCTAGTCAGACTTTGAGATTAACCTTAAAAGATATAAAGTTTGAGGCAGTACCAGGATAATAGCCTAGCAAAAACCCACAAAACTACCGGTACCTGTATAAGTGGTAGCTGCTGGTGCTGAAATGCCAAAGACTATCAAAAATATTTTGCTTTAGCATAGTCGTACTAGTAATAATCTTGATATGATATCTGTAAAAAGTGGTGCCATAAAAATTGTTCAGACTATGCTGGTTCTGGCAATTTTTTATGTGGCATTTGCAAGGCTACTGACTGACATTTCACTATTTCTTGATCTGCTGACCTACACTCTAGTTTGCTTTATGTCAGTTTTTGTTGTCGATATCGTTTGGTTTGATTGTGCTTTCTTTGTTCATTTGCTATGCGTTTCTCAAGGCTGGGTTTTCTTGTGCTTACTGGAATTGCGTTTTTTTACTTCTTGAAAAGGAAATTGCGTTGTTCAGAAATACGAAGTTCGGTAACTTAACAGGATTTTGTTTTGAATAGCCACGCACAAAAATCTGGAGTCAAATCTATATTAGCCTATATCACAGTAGAAAGCGGTTTCATTTCACCCACAGCTTACGTTCACCACAAAACTGGTAGTCTTATTTGGCAAAATAAGGAGTGGGGCAAAACGGGATGGGTGTCCCATTTTGCCCCAGCTGAGGGGCAAAACGGGACAATTTTCTATTTTTTTGTTTTTATAATTGCACATTGACGCAGGCAGCAAAATAAAAAAATGCAGTCTAATATTATGCTACTAGTCAGCACCTATCCGAGGATAGTTTAGTTTTAAAAAATATTTATTTATATCCACAGTTATGCGCGATTATTCTAAAGTGTCCCGTATTGCCCCACCTTCCCCTAAACGAGACAAAAAAAGTTAAGAACTCCTGCTCTAGGTCTTGATTGGATGAAAGAATTCGTAACCAACGAATAAAATTTGGTGGTACAGCTAATTTGAATTTAAGCGGATTTTTTGGCGGATTTCAACCATGCATTTAGCGGATTTTCAAGTATGATTCAGCGGATTCTTGCCTTACAATGCTGGCAACACTGATGTAAGCTACTATTCTATTTTTTTTGTAAAAAATATACTTGCTGAGTGTGATGTTTTGTTCATTCGTTGATATTGTTTCATCAGATCATGCACCACGGCAAACGGAAGTCGCCATTTTTCTGCCAAAAATAGAATTACTACGGTTTCATATTTGATTCAATCTTAAACTTTCTGTGATGGAAACTTTTTTTTTTTGCTAGAAATAGAATTTTGTTTTGAAACTTTTTGACTTTATTTTTTTCCTGTAATGTGAACTCTAATTTTTGTGTTTTTGTAAAGTTAGTTCATTCATGTAAGATTTCTTTTTTTTGTTTAGATTTGCTTTAGGCGTCAAAATTTTTGGATCATTTCAAGTAATATAAAAGTTACATTAGTTTTACGTGAAGGCTCGGTAGCCCCAAAATCATTTTTAAATTACATACAATTTTTTATCATCAGTTTGCATTACTGTTCCACCACTTTACAATATTGTAGGAATTAGCCTATAATAACTTAGGCTAAGTATAAAGCTAAAACACGATTTTTATAATCTTTGATACGACTTGACCTAGACTCAAACCTTCGACAATGTGAAACCGCTTCGTCCATAAGCTGCTGCTGTGGTTGGTGTTGGGGCATTTCTATAAATACTTTTTAATTCTAAAGCGTATGCTAATTACTTTCTTTTGAGTTAGTCCAACTTTTTTGGTGGTGTGCTCGAACATATTTCGAAAGCTTTTCCCGTTTTTGTCCGCGTAATTAATTATTTTGCACTGGAAGACTTCAGGCGAATTAAATAATACAAAGGGTACTTAAATGAAGCAGAGATATTTCAATTGCAATATACAACCCAAAGAACTCGATCATTTTGCCGAACTCGAAAAAATATTTTTTCTGAACTCGAACTTGCATAAAACTGTTTGAGTGCATTAGAAAGATATTTAAATTGTTGAAAAGAAATAAAAGATCACTACGAAATATAGATTTTTGTTCGAGCAGTCACAATCCGTGTAATTTGAAGTTACGATTTTACGTTTATTTGTTCATGCCATTGCGATCTATATTTTTATCTTTTTAATCGCATGAGAACCGGCGGTGAAAAAGTTGTCGCGATTTGTATATTCATCTGCCTGAACTCGAACTTGAAAAAGCTTATTTTTGTCGAACTCCTAAACATTAAATTAGAGAACTCGGACTTGCTAAAATAGGTTGAACTCGAATAAAATTCGATCGAGTTCGCAGCCCTAATGCAACCCCACTTTTTATAAATGCATATGCAACTTCATACTTTAGTTCGTTTTTTATGGCATAGTGCAAAAATAAGCTGTGACAATGAAATCACAGCAATAACATGTAGGCCTATTATTGTAGGCTATTTGTATTTTCAAAGTTTCGAAAAACTTTAAATGAGTCAAAAAAATAATCATCATTACCCCATTTTCAAGTTCACATTATCGCGCAGTGAAACAGGAGTCTGTCCTTTTGGTCACCCAATCCGAATGGCATAACAAAATTGGCTTAACATCAATATTTCCGATTTTTTGAAATTTTGCATGTCTGTATAGGGTTGATAAAAATTTTTGCGAAATTAGCACAGCCTAACCTCATCATTTTCAATTTTGCATGTCTATAGACTTGAAAAAAATTTTTATTTACACATTTTTACGAAATTGGCTTGGCATAACCTCAAATATTTTTGATTTTTTCAAATCTTGCAAGTCTATAGATTTAATAAAAAGTTGCTTCAATTTTTTTCACTGGTCATGGCTGATTGCCAAAATTTGATGTATGACTTATTAGGCTACTGTCATTTTTCAATACTTTAAACATGTGCTTGTTGAACCCAGATTGTGCCTCCGGTATTTTGATGACCTGTGCTTAACATTGCAAAAGTATTGTTTCTTTGATCTATTTATTGACTGGACTTACGGTAGGCCTTATAACGTGACACTGCGGGCTATTTTAATTTTTCTGTGACTTTTTTGTTTTTTGGTTATGTGTTTTTTTTTTTTGGCAAGTATGCAGCCTTCTATCGACAGGTTATCTCTTGTTCATTTGTTAAGGTGGAAGCAGACTTCATGGCCACTGGTCTTTCGTTGTCTCCTTGTTAACCGGCAAACAACTAAAAGTATTTTGTTAGGCTGAAGAATGATGCTTGTAAATGAAAAATGGATTCCAGTGTCACCGCTGTTTTTTGCTAAAAGAACAACGGTAGTGTCACGCACAAGAGTGATTTAAACGGGTTTTAGTTTAAGTTAAACTTAAAGCAACAATGTGGAAACGAATTGGAGAAACTGAATTTTTAAATTAACTCACGAATGAAAAATGCGCTTTCAACGCCACCTAGTGAATAAATACTTACGAAATCTGTAACACTTGGCAGGGTTCTAAAAAAAAATCTCTTAGACATCAAGCGACTATTTAATAATATTTTGGAAATCGTTAGAACGCGCTAGAGCGCAAAAATAATTCCGCGCTTTGGTGGCACATAGTGACATTAGTCTTGATCAAGACGCAATAGTACTATGCTAACAAGCGCCTCCGCTAGAGGGCAATATGCATTCAGTTACTAACAATCTCCTGCATAAACATCTTTTCGAAACTTCTATTTGCTAATAGATTTTGCAGCTATATTCACATTTGACAGCATTTTCTACTTAATTTTTCATCTAGTAATATTTGCGCGTAATGAATGACGTAAAAGCGATAGCTGGTATCACAGTTTTTATCTTCGCAAAACATCATTGTAACTGCGTTTCCACCTCAAATCGAGATCCAAGCTACGCTTCTAATCAAATAAAACAAATCACATAGGGCCTAACTGCAGATAGTGAACATTGCTTCGATCTTTCAGACTTCATCAGTGCAGTTGGTGTGACCGACATCTACTTAAGGCAAAAAATCCTTTTTCTGGCGTATACAGGCGTATGTTTGGGAATGTTCGTCACACCAACCGCACTGATGAGACCTGAAAAGTCGAAACAGCTTCACTGTTTGCAGTTACAAAAACACATGTATATTTTTCAAGTTGCAGAGATGCTCTTATCTAGTGATAGAAAAAATAACTGACTTAATAAGTCAAAACAATATTGTAAAAGTTTGGAAATATGGACCTTTGCTTTGTTTTGTGCAACAACGTCTCTATAATGTACTGTGCCATGTTGTATTAATCCTTAATGTGAAAATAATCTTGTCTATAGTGCGTGCGCAAGCAACCAACTATAATCCACAGTAAAGAGGGAGTTACGCAGATTTTTATTTTTTATGACGTTATTACGTATTTTATATTTGTTTTTTGCTTATATTTTCGCTGGTTAAATAGAATAACATCTATCAATACATTTAAACAAAATTTTACGCTCAAAAAACAGTAGATCATATAACCGTTTCTTTAAGTGATTTTTTAGCACAAAATGCTACAAAATTGCAACAAAGGTGATCACAAAAATGTTTAAGCGCCATCAAAAATTATCAGTAACAAAAATAGTCAAGCTAATTGAATCAAAAATTGCGTAAAACGAACACATCATCAATCATACTTTTTTTGCACAAAAAAGGACAAAAAAACTTGTACACCTCTCTTACTATTATACCTTCAACCAAAACTTTCACCAAATTAAAATATCTTAAGCAATAAATTCTAAAAACAGAACAACTAAAATAAAATCTATCGTCACAATCACTAAATTAAAAATGAAAAACGCTACAATAATAGGAATACAATACACGTTTTTTACAATTGCATATAGCGCAAACTTTTTAAATTAAGTTTACGCCAAGCGTGTTTTATTCAGCAAGTGCACGGTGTAGGAAAGATTGATTAAATCATTAACCTCTCGCAGCAATTAAAAATGAAGTGCAGCTAGAAATACAAAAAAAATCAAATCTTCATTATACTCGCGGCATTACGTCGAAGCGTGTAACCAGTGGTGGTGCTCATTTCCGCAATTTAGCGCCTGGGCAATAGAGCTCTGAAGCAACGCCACAGCGGTGACGGCACTCTGTCCGATTTGACCGGTGCGGGAATCGAATGCCAGACCTTCCGCACCGATTGCAATGTTTCGACTACTGCGACAACCGACCGACACAAAAAAATGGTGAAAATATTTCACAACGTCAATCTACTGAAATGTAATCAAATAATTGGGATACACACTTGAATCTTTGAACACCACGAAAATTGCTGGTGACGACACACTGTCCACTACACTGTCGTATTTGCGCATCGATGAACCAAATCCAATGGGAGGTGGACATTTGTATGAACTGTTTCCTCGGCAGTAATTTCCAGTGAGGACCAAAGCCAAAAACATGGACTTGCTTCCGGATCCACGACAGTAGCCCAAAGAATAAGAGGAATTCACAGCGAAATATACACCTCTCCCGTACATGGTTGCTAAAAAAGTACTTGCATTTATTGAATTCTAGTTTGGCTAAGTGTCACGGAAGCGATACGTATCAGAAACAGGACGAGATTTTAAAAGAAATTGCCCAACCCTAGCGAGCTTGAACTCGCACAACTCCGTCTTTTTCTTTTTTTTGCCTAACTCGAAAAACAAAAATCCTTTTACTTATTTCAAACTTAATAAAAATCGCTTAAACGTGGCCTGAACCCGATAAAAACTCATGAACTTGGCATAAATTGGGTAAAAATTACTGAACTTAATTAAAAATGCTCGCAAATTCGCCGCATGTGAGCAACAACGAAGTTTGTTTTGAATGGAATGTGCTCTCATTAGATATCAGTGGTGAGTAGTAACGATGGTCAGCATTGATCGATCCAGAATAGGTCAAGAAAATTATTACAAGTATCTAGTACTTAGTTGCATATTTATCCCATTATCACGAGAAAGCGATCAAAGCGCTATAACCAGCTCGCTTAGGAGTTGCCGACCATCTGTCTACCACACCAAAATGGGGAATCCCGTGAAGTGCCTTTCCCAAAAGTACAATTGCCGGCATGTTCTACACACTGTCCCGTTAATGCTGAGCGTCAAGCAGGGAAGCTGTGAATGCCAATTTTAAAGTCATCGGTTTGACCCGACTCGGAATCAAACCCAAGTCTATAGCTCCAGAGGCGGACGATTTTACCACTCGCTATCTGAGCTGTAAATCGCGCATTTTTTATGCTTACTAAAACAATTTGTGAGCATAAATACCAACCATTTTTCCCAGCGAAACCTCGGTCGAATCCATCACTACAAATAGCATCAACATCATCAGATGAAGTTCCATGAAACAGAAGTCTGCTGGCATCTTCATTGCTCTGCATGTGCTTCTCCACATCTTGTTTCCTCAATTGATACAAACCATATAGATATGGATTCTGAATGCGTTCAATCTAGAAGCGCCAATAATTCATCTTACAAGCACACACAAAAAACAAATTTTTATTATACTCGCGATATCCGTCAAAGCGTGTAACAAGAGGCGGGGCCAATATTCGCAGCTTGGGCAATACAGCTTTGAACTCCGAGGAAACGTCGCAGCGATGTGAGCCGTTGGTGGCGACATTGTGGCCGATTAGACCGGCCCGGGAATGAACTTCAGACCTCTTGTGGTATTTAGTTAGTAGTTGGATTGTGATGCAACTCTTCGCATAAAACAAAGTTCTAAAAACTAAACAAGGTAGAAATGGGGTTGCGAACTGGAACAATGATTATTGAGTTTTGATTTTCGCCTAAACTCCATGAAAAACTGTGTGAGCTTTGCACTAACTTGATAAAATTCCAGAACTCGGAACTTGAAAATGAAGAACTCGATACTCGCAAATTTTCAGTGAACTCGACCAAGCATGCTTTAAATTTGTAGTCCTAGTAAAAAAGCTCAATGATTGCGCACCTTTTGCACAGTGACCCCAGGATTGCTTTTGTTAAACAGATCTAGAACGTCTTTATATTCAGCTGAACTTGAAGCGAGAGCCACTCGTACCATTCGCTCTCCGTTCATTGGACTCCAATCAGAGGGAAGATCTGCTAAACTACTGCATCAAATCTTCATTATACTCGCGGTGTTAGGCCAAAGCGTGAAACGAGTAGCGAATCAAACCCACGACTTCCGCGATGTCAGAGCTACGCCAACTAATGTCAGTACTACGCCAACCAAGTACCAACAAGAAAAAATAATATATAATTTTCAATCACATCTTTGTTATCAAAACAAACCTTAATCAGCAGCAGATTCGTACGATTTAACAGGAGTGTTACACTTACAGAGCGAACACTTAACACACTACACAGTAGGGTGGGCCAAAAAAACACTTTATTGAAAAGTTATGCTGCAAACGCTTATTCCGGTTATACTTCACTAAAAAATCATCCCTGCAAAATTTCAGCAATTTTTTCACATAATTAGGGGATTGCCCAATGTTTTAACACGCTGTAATTATTTATGGATAGTTTGGTTTATGTCAAAATAAACGCTGTATATCAATTAATAATGTTAGTTTCACTTACTGGGGCACTGTATTGCTTCCCGATTGGTGATCCAATGGGGAATTCCACCGAGGTGAAACGGGGAATTCCCTAAGAATCAGTACCAAATGTTGCATTAAGTTTAATTTTGACACTATATCGTTTTATATGCTCGTACCGTATTAACAGATTACAGTTATTCTTAATAAATATTAGGTCACTAATTTACCTACCTATGTAGATATAACGCTCGGCCATATACCTCCTTTGCTACATATCCGCATATAAAATGTAATAAAGCTGATAACGAACCCTAATCAAAATCTCCTTCAGTACCAGACTTGATTGATTTCTTCATCTTTATCCTCCTATCACGAGAAAGCGACAGAGGCGCTATGCGTAGGGCGAATCCAGACTCGCTTAGGAGTTGCCTTTGTTTCCAAGTTTTCCCGTTGGATTTTCCTCTGACTTCTTTAATTTGCTGCTTGCCAGATTTCACCAAGCAGAGATAATCATCGTGAAACATCTTATCCAAGGACGCAACAACGAGACTAGATTAGGAATTGAACCATTAACCTAATGATCATGGTCGTCGTAGCATCGATACTCCAAACCACTACGCATTGCTGCCGACAACTGCATGATAGTTCTTATTGGCTTAAGGCAGGACAATTGACCTTAGATTGTGTAGCTTAGCGACTGTAGCGAGGCATGTCACCGGGGGTAAGTAGCTTGAGGGTTAGTGAGCTGATACCAACAAATTACAGTTACTTGAACTGACATTAGGTCTGCACTTAATAGATTAATAAGTGTTAATGAAACAACAATGGCTTCAGCATAAAGTGGTGAAGAAATCCGACTAATCGGCCGTATTAATTCGGTTTTAAATCCAGTTCTTTACCAACCGTCCATCCTATGAGGATGTTCTAAAATTTATGTTCTTTAATCTTCATACCAAAACCATACTAACGTTTCCAGTACCAAAGTTCATAATCAACGCAAGCTGCGGAATCAACAGCTAAAATATTGATAAAAAACTACAATACCAATGAAGAGCCTAAGAGCAATAAGAACACTGAAAAAAGCATAAAATAGTTAGCGAAAATCTCTGCAGTTTTTGATTTTCCTGCTAAAAAAGCTGTAAAAAAGAATTCTTTCCGACCGATTAAGCATAAATGAAGGAAGCATCGTCGGAAGGTGTACCTTTCTTGCAAGATCAAAGAGGAAAAAAACTGCAGATAGGTCTACTCAATTTAGATTGCAATAAGTAATCAGGTAAATCCCACAAAAAAGCGCCAAATCACAGAAGCTGAAAAACAGCGTAAGGAAAAAGAAGAGAAACTAAGCCTTTGTATCTTCCTGGAGTCCTGGTGCTAAGAAAGCGACAATGGTGATTGGTGACCATGGCGTAAATAACACGTTCGCTTAGGATTTGACGGTCATCGGTCTACCACTTCAAGATGGGTTGGGTAATCTTGTTGAGTGCCTTTCCAACTGTACAACTAGTAAACTTACCGGCTTGTTCTCCACTTAATGCTGAACGTCAAGCAGGTGAGCTAAGAATAGCCTACCAAATTTAAGTCACTGATTTGGAGCAACTTAAAATCGCATCCCAAGTCTACTACTCTGGTGGCAGACGCACTATCCACTCGACCATTTCTTCAATCTATTTTTTGCAGCATCAATCAGCTTTAGTACCGGGAACGGTACTACGGTTTTGAAGAATGAAACAACAATTTTAGAACATTTTCGTTGATTGGCAAAAAGCTGGGTCCACATTAAGCTTAAACTAACATTTGGTACTGATTCTTAGGGAATTCCCCATTAGGTTACAAATCTGGAAGCAATGTAGTGCCCCAGTAAGTGAAGCTAACATTATTAACTGATATACAGCGTTCATTTTGATATAAACCAAACTGTGCATAAATAACAGCATGTTGAAACACTGGGGAATCCCCTAATTATGTGAAAAAATTGCTGAAAATTGAAAACGAATTGCGTATAGGGTAAACGATAACATTTTTCGCTGAAATTTTGCAGGTATGATTTTTTTAAATGAAACATAACGGGAAAAAGCGTTTGCAGCATAACTTTTCAGAAAAAGTGTTTTTTGGCCCACCCTACTACACAGTTGCACGGTGCATTTACGTACTTGAATTTAAGCTGATATTCAGAGTTTCTCTCAAGATCTTCCCACGGTTTGTCGAGCTTCTGTATCTCAAGTTGGATAAATCGATCTTATGTTCTACTCCACGAACAAGGACTTTGAATTGAGAAGTAGACGATTTCTATGGGTAATATGTATCAAAGTATTTAATAAGGCGAGAAATTTGATTGGATTCACAAAAATTTATTGCTTATAAAAGAGCGACCCACATTCGCTAGTTTTTACAACAAAATCAAAATAGCAAAACCAAGGCGTATAAAGGTCATCCACAAAATAAGAGGAATTTTCAAACAATACATTGACTACCTACAACTAAAATGTAAGCAAAAAGGCACGACACTGAGGACTACAATGCAGTTTCAATCGTTGTGCAGGAAAAATGGTTACCGGTAATCACTTTTTTCGTCCTTCCGAACTTATCAGGAGCGCAATGAGCATAGCCAATGCCCTAGTCCCTACACACTAGGCAAGTAGTCTTACGCTTCCTGTGGGCAGTCTGAGAGCAAGATATGCAAACAACATCGCTTATACACTTCTTGTACAACAGATGTTCTTTCCCACGAGCTAACCGAAAAAACGCCCAATATGACGCCCAGCAAGAGATGTCGAAAAAGCGCGAAGACTCACTTATGTTGACAAAGTCATTATACGCAGCAGAGCGATTACCATAGACGTTAAAAATGTTCGATATGTAAAAGATCACATAACAATCACAAAATTAACCATTTTTTTGAGGACTTCAGGGACCGATCCAATTTGGGCCCTCAAAATCAGCAAAATTGTGAATGAAAAAGTTCTTGCTTAATTTTGTGTCTTTGCAGGTCAAATTCAGACACTTACACACTTAACATTTTCCTGAAAAAACCAACGAAACGAAATAACTGAAACGTCTTGCCTCAAAATTGATAGCAATGATACGAGACACACGAATTGGAAAATTTTCGAATTTTGCCGATGATGTTTCCATTTTCCAAACGCACGCTTTTGCTACAACCAATGCTTCGACAAAATCATGTAACAATTGCAGCATCTTTTCCTTCACATATTCGACATTTACTGACATGCCAGTTATCGTCAACTTGCCAGATCTGAAAAATGGCAGTCCAAGATAGTCGAGACTCGAGAGGCAGCCGCCTTTATTCTGATCCTTGCAGTACCACATGCATGCAGAAAGAATGTTCTATAACGCGTGGAACATTGAACACTCCATTACTCCAAGAAACTGGCATTAATACAAGGTTTTAAAGTTCGGGTTTACAGTACTTGGACCGGTTTCTTGTGATAGGATGATCACCAAAACACGCAATTATACAACTAAACATTAGCTAAGGTTCGACTTAGGGGCTAGGGGCAATGTTCGATATCGGGCCAGGGTTATGTGGATCAACGCCAAATCGGTTACGCCAAGTTGTCCCTCGCCGAATCGTCGCGCACTCGTACCCATAGAGACCTGGCTGTGTCTTTCATTACCTTGACCTCTCCATCGCGGCGGTTGGCGGAGCGGTTGAAGACATCGCTAAACGGTGCGGAAGATCTGAGCTCGATTCCTGGCCTGATCAAATCGGACACAAAATCGCCAACGGCTCGCCACCGCTGCGAGAGCTCCTCAACATTTGACTTAATTTTTTACATTAAAAAATGAACGGCTGAAATGTTGGTTTTAACCACTTATATTGCGCAACCGTTATGACTAGTTTTGCACACACTTTTCGATTTCAATTTTAACTCCATAATCATTTGCTGTTTTTTCCACTTCGCATAATTCATGTTCTTCAAATTTGCAAATGGTATCATCGATAATTTCTTTGTTGACGATTATCCGCGCTCTTAACTCATTCAAATTTTCAATCACCTGAAAAAAGAACAAATTCAAATTAAACATGCATCAACAGCCATTACCTAAAACACAATCGCAAAGGTCAAAATCAAATAAATCTTCATGACACTCGCGGTCTTACGCCGAAGCGTATAACGAGTGACGAGGTTTATCTCCGCAGCTTAGTGCCGGGGCAACACCTTCAACTCAACTTTCAACAAAGGTCGCAGCGGTGGCGAGCCGGTGTGTCCGATTCGACCGGCCACGCCGCGTGGGAATCAATCCTAGACCTACCGCACTGATGGCGATGTTGTTACCACTTCACCACTGGCTGGCAGACAATTATTGATTGCTACTTACGAAGCGTTTCTTACGTAGGAGCCAGCAAGCAGCCCCAACTATGATATCTTTTAGAGTTACCTTATCGTTACTTTCTTGACTTAGACTTGTTACAGTGACTTTCCATTCTTCTTCGTCGGAACAAAAGCAGTGCGATACCACCGAAGACTGGTCAATGTTCAAATTGTCATCTACTACACAACATATTCAAATCTTAACTATACTCGCGGCATTACGCCAAAGCGTGTAACGAGTGACGGGGACCATGTACGCAGCTTAGCGCCTGGGCAAGACAGAAACGTCGTAGCGATGTCGAGTCGTTGACGGCATTATCCGATTTGACCGGCCTGGGAATCGAACCCCAGACCTCTCGTACCAATAGAAATGTGTTTACCGCAACGCCAACCAACCTCGCAACATATTTATTTAGTGCGTCTTTTTCAAAAAAAGCGCGAGGTGTTTCAAAAACTGTAAAAACCCAAAATGTAACAAAAAACTATTTTTCCCCATAGGTTTATGATTCAAAAGACTTCATTTTCACTGACCTCATTCAGGTCTTGAAAGTGCCGTAGGAAAACTGCATCAAGTTACATAACAGGGCGCTGTCGAGGACTATAAGCTTGTGATATTAAGAAATTGTTTATGATGCAGAAACTAAAACCAAGCCCACGAAAATTCGACAGGGGGACAGGGTAAATATTTAACGGATTTAAAGGGGGCCTAAACCTTTGTTTTTGACTTTTGCCCAAAAAATTGTATAATTTTTTCTTATTCACGCAAAAAAATTTCGACCTTGAAATCAACGCAGTTTTGAGAGATATATGCGTTTTCCCTTTTCAATTTTTCTCTTATTTTGATCCATTTTTTCTCCAGATCCTTTTTTTTTCAAATTCTATTCCACAATTCGGCTGATCGCGAGTTTCACTACTCTCTGTCGCGGTTTGGGCTTCGTCGCATTTCGTTTATAGTTTACGCTAGGCATGCGGTAGCCCAAGGAACTGCGGTACAACGCAAAACAACGTCTTGGATTGCTTTCATACTTTGGTAGGGACCCAAAATCGATTAATCAAGGAGAAATCATTATTCTTATAGGCCTGTATACGGTAGTTATGTTGAAGCATTTCAATATTCTGCTGGATCTTTTAGATGTTTTGAACACTCCGAGGACTAGGCATACCGGTACTCGGCTTATTTTAACAATCTCAAGAATAGGCAATCAAATAGAAAAACCAATAGGAAAAAGAACCTGGCCAGGTAGTCACCGTAGTCTAGGCCAAGAAAGGTCAGAAACATTTTGGTTATGGTGGCAGATCAGCCTAGTGACAGAACACCATAAGGGGCTTGTTAAGATCACACCGCTGACGGGATTTTTGATCGATTTCATCAAACTTCTGCGCTTAAAATTAGGATTAGGTAGGGGAATAGATATTAAACAGGCTACGGTGTTTTCATAACGAGACCCCACCATTATTTCACGATTAGGTTTTTCCCATAAGCTTAGGCATATTATTCAACCACTTGACTAGTCTACTGCCAACAGGTCAAATTACAAGTGTTTACCAGTTGTCTACATATCTCCTACGCCTAGTTCTAGGGTCTAAATTTGTCGTTACCTTACAGGTACACTACGGTGGCTATTGGTTACCAGACGCTCCGAAAGCAGATTCACTACGATTCAGCCAGTATGTTAAAAACTTTTTTATTTCGGTAGGGGATTACGAGAAAAATGTACTTCGCACATTTTTCAATATTTTGGTATTGAAAGCTTTTAAAAATGTGGGAGTAATGCCAGGGAATTTTAAAATTTTTTCTTTGACTAGAAAAAATCAAAAAAACGCAAGTGATTTTTGGATTTAGGTCCCCTTTAAGAAATGATGTTTTGCTTCGTTAAAACGCTAAGTTGATTTGAGCATTTATGACTTAATATGTTTGAGATCCACAATCGCAGTCCACTTACCACTACTATTAGGAAGAGCATGTTGTTCAAACACTGGTAACAATGACCGCTCATACACGACAACATTGATTGCTCTAAGCGAGGAAACAGTCAGTTTATCTTTTGAATAATGTCGAAACGCTTGGGACATGGCTAGAGCAACTTCAAGCGCCTCTAAGCCAATTCCGCCTGAAATGCAGCAAAATTACATTGGAAAAAATTTTTTTGCATTAGGACCTTGGAGGAATTGATGCAGTTGTAACAACATAAGTGTAAGCTGGCTTTCACGAAGCAAGCTTCGGCATTTTGACGCAAAATGATTACAGACCAAGAACCCACACAATTTGGCGCGCATAAAAAGTGACATTAGACTATTCCTTAAAAAGAGCATGCTCAAATGCATCTATGTAATCAGCAATGATGCAACGTACAATTGTCGCATCTCGTAAAAATTACGATGCCTCTAAAAACAAGTAGAAATACATTTCTACAGCGCTTCTTTCCTTACAGAAATTTAAATCAAAAACGCATGACAAAAATAACACAAAACGTAACTGTGGAAACAGTAGAATTAAGTACAGTACATATGAATATGAAGTTAACACTGGTAAAAATAATAATATAGTGCTATGATAGGTTTGAAAAAACTAGTCAGTGTATTCATTTAAACTTCAAGTATTCTAATTGACAAGAATGTTCACCGCAGATCTTAACACTAAGGGTCGAATGCACCAACGTTGGTTTACCCACGGTTAACTTAATCGCAGGTTAAATCAAAGGTTAACTTGATTTTAATATGCACCAACTTTAACCGCTAGGTTAAATTGCTGAATTTAACCCAAAAGTTAACCCATCGAGGTAGCTGGGATAACTCGTGGTTAACTCGCGCTGGACATGCAAAAACATATTTTTTAGGCTATAGACTGCTGGGTATGCGGGTAATTATATGTTGTATCAACTATAAACGATTGTATGCTTAAATGGAATGGATTTTTGTGTAGTTTGCAGACTATAAAAGTTTAGATAGGTTGCGGTAGCCTACTGTTATCATCCATCCTTAGTGGCTTACGCTGTCACTTCAAAGACATTAGTTAATTGATAGGCTATTGGTAATTTGGTAGGTTAGTAGACGTAATTGAAACTAATTACCTCGCGTAGCGTGGAGGCGTAAAATAGTTAGCTTGCACGTCGGAAATTATGTCTTCTACACTGCTGTAAGCTGCTGCAGGTAACTTGCTCATCATGAACCCACCCACCTAAAGCCTAAATTAAGGCACATAGCACAAATTTCGTAAAGATCTCGGGTTGAAAATAAGCCAAAATGATTTGCTTTAAAAACCTAGCGCTGTTCCACTTTCCGTGGGCTTATTTGCAACCCGATGAACCCAAGGGTAAACTGGTAGTCTAGGTTTGTAAGAAAATACATGTACATTAGACTAGCGCTTAACGTAGATTTGCAAATAAATAGATTTTTATGAGCAGAAAAAAGAGAGTTGCTACGCAATAATGAGTTTTCTTCCGCCATCTGCAAATCTAACAATGAATAGCAAATTAACCTGTGGCTCCGTTCGATGTCGTTGAAAACCTCCATCGTGACTCAGCAATTTTTTGCGCATTAACTTAACCGGTGGTTAAGTTAACCAACGTTGGTGCATTCGACCCTAAACGAAGAGTGACAAAAACAAAGTGCAAACTGTAATTGATATCATCTATCTGAATAATACGGTCTGCTAATACATAAAGCACGCACTACCTGATTCATGTATTAGGCTTATAAGGCGCACGATCAGTTTTTGAAAAATGGATTCCAAGTTTGCCTTATGGTAAATAAAACACGATAATAAAATCTTCCCCGCAGTCAAGTAACTATGTTCTTATATCATTCAGGCAAACCGACCTGCACCAATCGTGGGCAAAGATATGGATGTAATTGTCAACTTCTCCGCTTCTTCCAGAACAACTTTCAACCTTATGGTTAATTCCTCTGCTGAATTAGGAGTGACCAAGTGAAAGACATATTGACATCCAAGATTACAGCCTTCAGTAACTCTCAGATTGTTCACATCAATGATAGGCTTCGAAGTGCATTTTGTTTGTAATTCCTTTCCCGCTTTTTTTAAAACAACTGGCGAGATTTTTCCTAGAAAAGGCACTGAATTGCACAAACGACACAATTGACACTTGGCTAGCAATTTGATCACAAATAACAAAGCCAAGAGACAGTCAAACAAGTTTGGGAAAACGTTTCGCTTACTTTTGGTATCATTGTCAAAGCTATGAGCCGACACTGAGGTTGGACTTGCACAAGACCTTGCTGGTGGAGGCATCAAAAGTGAGGGAAACCAAGCATTTTTAGCTGTGTCATTGGCAGTTAAGTACTTTTCACAATATCACAGAGGATCACAAAGAGTATAAAACCCAAGTTCTTTAATATATTTCCTGCCCCTGCTGCGGTGGACTAAGATTTCAACTCTGAGTTAAACACCAAAACATTGATATTTGTTGTTACCAATTATGCTTCGTAAATGATGCACTTTATCGTTCCTTTTTTTGTTTTTTCTTGTTATCCTTCTATCAGACGCCGCTGTTAATGATGTTCTTGAGATGAAAATATGTTATTTTATTTGATATCTTGACTATTCGCGTACGCGTATTCTTGCTTTATCTGTTTTTCTTTAGTCTGTTTGTGAGCGCTCACTGAAATTGCTTTATAATTACACTATCGAGGGAGAGGCTGCAGACTCGACAACCGCTTCGCTCTTCGAGCTGGGCTGCATGGTTTTTTCGCAGCCTCTCAATGGGAATTCAATAATTGTCAGTGATTGCTTTTTGGTGAGTTGTAAATTGTTTTTGTGTACGCACTTCCCATACAAAAAATAAAATCTACAACCCACGCTAAACTTCAAGCGGTAGTATACACCATTTTAACCAACGTATATAACGGTAATATGCATAGAATCTTTGGACAGCCATTGTTTCAACCTTGCTTAACCTCATCAGAAAATCTCCGTGTAGTCTAGAGCTAAGCTTTAATAATTAAAATTTACCGATCTCCAAAAATATTTTGCTTGTGATACTAACCACGAAGCAAAAAAATCTCTCCCGCCAGAGTGCTCACCGCTCAAATCGTAAAGCAAAAGCTTTGCGCAATGCAAGACATGAAAAATGCAGAATTAAAGACAAAATTACTTACCCCATGAGAGATTGAAATCCGTCGAAACTCCAGTCACTATAGCATCAGCTGTTTCATCACAAATATCACCTTGATAAACCTTGTATTGAATCTTCGGTGAGCACGTTTTACGTGAGTAGTTGTTGTGAATCTTCAGTAGATAGGTGTCTATGGAACATTTATATCGATCTTCCAAACTACTGCGATTTTCAATCCAGTCTTTTTGAGATGAAAAATAATATGACAACTTCGGTGCTTCAAAAATGGTTTGGCTTTGGAAAAAACGTTCTTCCAATAACAGTTTTTTACCTTTTAAAATAACATTCAGTTTACTTTGTCTGAAGTAGGAAAACAAAAATTGCAACAATCTTCGGTAATTGTTTAGTGTTTATACAATTGTAGCCTACTTTACTACGTAACGAAGAATGTCATTGATTTCAAAATGATGCAATGCTGGCAGAAAAAGCTAAAATGCCATCATGGAGAAAATTCAAATATTTATCATAATCGCGGCATTACTCCGAAGCTTCTAACGAATGGCACAGCTCGTCTCCACGGCCTAGCATATGCACAAGACGGTTCAGAGACATTGTAGCGGTGGTGAGCTGTTGGCGACACTGTGTCCTGTTTCACAGAGCTTGGAATCGAACCCGCGATGTTATTATAACAACCTCAACCCGTCGGGTTGGAAATATCAGAGTTGTTCATCAATCAATTACCCGCAGTGATTTCGCTTTTTGTTCCAAGTAGTTTCACTCCGCAAGGAACCACATTAATTTCGGGTAATTTTGATGAATAGTGCTTTCTAATATATTCCGCCACATTTTTGTCACATTTAAATACCTATAAACAAGAAAATTTAGTTTCAAAGAGCTGGTTAATGTAGGGCCAAAGGAATTCAAGACGATTTTTTGTTTCATAAATACTAACTTTTAAATCTGGTCGGTTGCGCCGAGCTACCACCTTCGCTTGATGAGCTTGCAAGAGAGCAACCGCTTCTTCAACCTTCGTTTTGAGAGATTCTCGCGACTCAAGCATGTAAAGCAATTCAGAGTTGTCAATTTCAAGAAGCATTGCAGTAATCTTCGAAGCAAGGTCGGGATGAGATGATTCAATGAGAGGATAGAGACGTTTACCTAAAATTAACATAATTAGCAAAACTCCATTATTTTGCTCACGATATGTTTATGGTTGAGCAACTTACCCAACATCTGCTTTTGTTCTTGTGGCTGAGCAGCAGCCAACATAGTCGCAGTGAGTGGTTCTTGATCTTGAACATGGACAGCTTGTTGTTGAATGGCTTGTTGTTCATTCTGCTGCTGTGGCTGAGGTTGACCTGGTTGTTGATAACCAGCCATTGCGGGTGGATTGTGGACGCTTGGGTTATATTTGAAGGGTTGCTGAAATAAAATCACATTAAATCACCTACAAATTTTGTCACATTAAATCAACAACATTAAATCAACACATTACATCAACAACAAATTTCCGTTTCGTAAATACTAACTTTTGAATCTTGTCGGATGCGTTAAAACACCACCTTCGCGTGATGAGCTTGCAAGGCAGCAATTTCCGCTTCATAAATACTAACTTTTGAACCTTGTCGGTTGCGTTGAGCTACCATCTTCGCTTCATGAGCTTGCAAGACAGCAACGGCTTCCTCAACCCTTGCTTTGAGAGATTCTTGCGACTCAAGCATGTGAAGCAATTCAGAGTTGTCAATTTCAAGAAGCATTCCAGTAATCTTCGAAGCAAGGTCGGGATGAGATGATTCAATGAGAGGATAGAGACATTCGCCTAAAATTAACCTAATCAGTAAAACTCCATTATTTTACATACGATATGTTTATGGTTGAGCAACTTACCCAACATCTGTTTCTGTTCTTGGGGCTGAACATCAGCTAACATAATCGCAGTGAGTGGTTCTTGACCTTGAACATGGACAACTTCGTCTTAATTAACAAAAAACGCCAGATACTAAATTACAAAAAAACACGTTTCTATAAAAACGGCTTAACGCTAATATATTTTAAATTGTAACTTGAATTCACGATTACCCTAAAAAATGGCCAATTATCACAAAAAATAAATACCTTCAATATCAGTTCCATTGAGAGCCTCGATTGCTTTTTGTGCTTCATGTTTTTCAAGAGCCACAAAACCAAAGCCTCTGGAATTACCGCCTTTATCTTTGATGACAACAACACTTTTAACCACACCATATTTCTAAAAAACAGAACACATATTTAGTAACTGCTAGTATATTTACAAATATCTGATATTGATTATTTTACTTCAAACATGTTCCGCAACTTTTCTTCATCAAGCTTGTCGCCAAAATTCTTGATGTAGATGTTGGTAAAAAGTCGAACTCGTTCTCCCATTTTCTTCACTAACTGACCACGTAATTCAGCCTGACGTTCCTGTTTCTTTTGCGCACGACCAACGTACAAAATTTCCCCTGCAAGTTTCCAAAGTTGATTAAGTCTTGACCAAAATCACGTTGACAGCAACAAAACTAAAGTGCGCTTAACAAAGAAAACGATGATTAAATGACTCATTCTGAACAGAGAAAACTCCGGGCCAAGCAATTAGACAAAAAGTAAACAGCTTTTGTCAGCATCACAGTTAATACGCTACGCAGGTCTATTAAAAATAAATAACAAAAAATCACGTTTCCATAAATACGGCTTAACGCTACATTTTGAATTAAAACTTGAATTTCAGATTATCCAAAAAAAAACGGTAAATTATCACAAAAAATACCTTCAATGTCAGTTCCATTGAGAGCCTCGACTGCTTTTCGTGCTTCTTCATGTTTTTCAAGAGCCACAAAACCAAAGCCTCTGGAATTACCCTCTTTGTCTTTCATGACAGCAACACTTTTAACCACACCATATTTCTGAAAAACAACAGAAATTTAGTATATAATAGCTAGTTTATTTACAAATATCAATTATTTTACTTCAAACATGGTCCGCAACTTTTCTTCATCAAGCTTGTCGCCAAAATTCTTGATGTAGATGTTGGTAAAAAGTCGAACTCGTTCTCCCATTTTCTTCATGCGTTCAGATCTGGTCAAAAACTTCCCGACAAAGACTTTCTTGTCATTCAGCAACATGCCATTGACCTAAAGTAAAATGACATTAATTACCAGTGACCATAATGTTGAAAATAATTCACCACTACGCACCTTCTCAATAGCTCTTTCAGCTGATTCTTGGGTTTCAAAATGGACAAATCCATATCCCTTGGAGCCATTTTCATTGGAAGACACCTGCAAATGTAATAAGATAATAACAACTTTTGCTCCGTACAAGAACTAGATAAGTTTTGAACACGATCACTTGATCCCTTTTTAATATAAAACAGCAATAACATAATAACCTCGCAAAACAAAATGTTTCCAAATGCAGAGAAAGTATCAAAAAGAGCCTTGTTATCAATTGATTTATCCAAGTTCTTGATAAAAATATTGCCAACACCAGATTTCCTCAAAGAAGGATCACGTTGGCTCCACATAATTCGAATTGGTCGGCCTTTAATAGGATCATAATTCATGGTGTCAAGCGCTCGCTCAGCTAAAAATAAACACAGTATTCTATGATTGATTATACAGTTAAACTTCAAGCTATACTGCTACGTCAGACTGGATTATTTTGTTACCTGCATGCAATGCACTGAAAATCACCCCTATATCAAATTGCCAGATTGTTCACATGTGGTATCGTACAAGTTGATTTTGCCAAAACTAATTACCCTTTGTTTTTGCTCGCATTTAAAGATCATTCTTATAACATCTACGTAGCACATACACAATTGTGCAAACTGTTAATTGGTGGCTCCCAATTTCAACATGAAACAAAATTCAACCAAATTGAATGCAACTTTGGTTAACTTTTTAGCAGTTCTAAATTTTTTATAACATACAAAAATATATTTTGCTTTAGAAACTCTATTATCCTGTAAATACATAGATAACCTTGCAAAAGAACCAGTACAAAAAATTCTGAGCAGTAGTAGTAGTAGTAGTAGTAGTAAGTTTATTTGTTTACGCTGACACAGTTCCACATAGCTGATACAAATTAGCGAAAAACAAGCATTTAAATCAATAGGTTGGCAACCATGCAGCAGCAAAACTGGACAGCGAAAGACCGTTTCACGGTCATCAAAGTCAAGCTGCCCATGACATATAAAGATAAGACGTTCGAAAAAATTGACAATGAGAAAACGAACAGGAATTGATTTGAGCAGGAATTGATTAAACAGTTCAAGCAAGTTTGCTTTTGTAGTTTAAGTTAGAATCTTTAATGAAGAGAAAGGCATAATATTCATAGTCAGATGTCATTCAGTACAAGGACCTGTAGTACCGATAAAACAAAAATTCAAGCACACACCCTGCACCTGATGCACAAACAATAACAATATGACTATAACCAAAGTCTCGTCAGCCTTGCTACGCACAGCCAATCCAGGCTAAACTCATTCCAGACTGTAAAGACTTTTTTTTGCATTGCTTTACCTGAACATCTCGACTTCACCTCTTTTCTAGGTTGTGCCCTATTTTTGGCAGGCGACTGGCCCCAAACAACGATACCCAATGAAAGAACCTACAACCACTAACCCACAACCAAGTTACCGGTAGCCTAACTAGCCCACATCACTAGAAGCCACCATGGTAACCCACTCATTTGCAGCTGCAGACGCGTCCTTCTCAGATTACCGGGAAAATAATGTTTAAACCAACCGGTCATTTCTATTCTTATCGATTGTTTACAGGGAATCTGTGACATCATAATCCAGCCTGTATTATTTTCTTGAAGGTTTTATTTCAAATTTTCTACCTTGAGCAGAACGAGTAGAGGCATAGATTGGGGGTGTTTAGTTCTTTTGAAGGTTAGAATTTTTTTTTTTTTTTTTCAGGAAGGTGGGAGGTTGCTATGCTGCACTGATGAGACCATAAGGTCGATACGCGTCTGCAGCTGCAAATGAGTGGGTTACCATGGTGGCTTCTAGTGATGTGGGCTAGTTAGGCTACCGGTAACTTGGTTGTGGGTTAGTGGTTGTAGGTTCTTTCATTGGGTATCGTTGTTTGGGGCCAGTCGCCTGCCAAAAATAGGGCACAACCTAGAAAAGAGGTGAAGTCGAGATGTTCAGGTAAAGCAATGCAAAAAAAAGTCTTTACAGTCTGGAATGAGTTTAGCCTGGATTGGCTGTGCGTAGCAAGGCTGACGAGACTTTGGTTATAGTCGAAACATTAATTTGTCCCTTGCAAATTTTTCAATAACAATATGCATGCTATGCCTCCTAACAATCCGACAATACTGAAGCATCAATCTTGCACATACAAAACAAAGGATACATACTATCAGTATGGTGGTACAATTATTAAATCTGATGCTTACCATCAGCAGGTTGTTGAAAGTTAACATAAGCATATCCTAATGATCGTCGAGTGATTACATCTCGGCAAACACGAATTGAAAGCACAGGCCCTGCCTGCGAAAACTTTTCATATAGCATTGCTTCAGTTACATCTGGATGAAGATCACCCACATAAAGAGATGCCATCGGATAGCTGCTAGTTCCAGAACTGTTCATGATTAATCTGCAATCATTAAATACATCAGTAGTCTTGTAAAGCTGGGAACAGATTATGCATTGTGCACTAGTAAAGGTGGAATAGGCCTAGTGAGAAATTGCTGCACTGCAAGTACTGGTATACTGTACATTTTATGGTACCAGCAATTCACAATTCAATTGTTACCGATAGTTGGTATCAGTAGCCTACAAACAATGTTCCCTCTAAGGGGCAACATTTGAAAAAATGAGAAATTTGGGGTTAAATTTTACAATTTTTCTTTCAGCTTACTGACTGAAAAGGTACCAGTAATTATTGTCCGAATTTGAATCAAAGTGTTAAATATTTTTGTGCAAAACAGAAGTTATATACTCTGGAACTTAACTCTGAGACAAAAATTGCATCTAACTTTCTTTAGGCAATTTATTTATGAAAAACTTGGGGCAAATTCGCACTAGCCAAAAACTTAGAGGGAACAGCTGAACAGTGCCTACAGAGTATGACAATTTAAAAATTTTTGAAAGTCTTGACACAGAGCAAATCATTACCATACCCACTACCGGGAAGCTCTGAGCTACTAATAATTAGTACAGTGTAGGCCTACCATACGGAGTACCAGTACTTTGGAGCCTAATACCAGAAGTAGGGATGCCCATTTCAGAATAATTAAGTATTCTAAAATAATGTCCAATCTTTTTTCTTGGAATTCAGAATTTCAAATCCTAAATCTATAAAATGGCCGTTAGCACTATTTTCATATCAATATCCAGATGGTAGCAGCAACTAATAATTGGAGAACATTTAACATTATTTATTTACAATTTGATCATTCAACGCCCTTGCAAGTTGATTATTCATGCTTCATTACTTTCGTGAAACCTTACATTATGTCATAACCCCTGCTGTTTTTATTTCCCACTTATATTAGTTTGTTCTGTTTTCACTTTTCCGTTTTAATCATGCTCTGATTTCAGGACAGTTGATTTGTCCGAAAAACATTCAGCTTAATTCATTTAAGGTGGCTAAAGTTACGTGACCGCAACATTTGCCTCTTTGAGTTATTTTATTACTTTGTAATGCTCTGGTGTAACCAGGGAAGCGTGAAGGAATAATAAATAAACCAAAGAGACAAATGTTACAGTCACGTAACCTTAGCCTTTATCTATTTTATTTTCTGTACCGATATGTCATTTTGTAGACTAAATAATGTACCAGTAAATAACTAATGTTTTCTGATTATTAGCTGTTGCTATCATTTGGATATTGAACAGTTGAAGATCTTTTGTCTACCAAAGTAATATTTTGTAATCAGTTCAGCACGCAACTGCTCGACTATTGCAAAACGAAAAATGCAGTGGCTACGGTTACGTGACCGTAATTTTTGTTTTCTGAATTCAAAGTTATGTGAGAGTCATTCGACGAGCATCAGTTTATAAACGCCATTTTGTGCTAGATTGTCACAACTTCTCGATAGCTCAGTGGATAGAGCGCAGCATATAAAGGGTAGCGCTGCACTAATTTTGGGTTCAATTCTTGTCATGGCTTCGGTTTGTTTCGCTTCTGTGGCTTCGGTTCAGGTCACTTCGATTCAGATTCGTGTGACCTGGGGTTAACAATCAGGTTTGTGAAGACAGTAGCATAGATTAAGATGTAATATTCATGTGACATGGGGTTATGTAGCTGCGGCAAAATATACCTAAAAGCTATTATGCCGTTAACGGCAAAATAGACACTGCCTGAAGATAATAAAATAGAAAAGAAATAGAATAAAATTGCTAATCACGTAACTTTGAATTCGAAAAAACAAAAATTACTGTCACATAACCTTAGCCACTGCCAACAAAAAAATTCCATAGCAAACTGCAGACCACATCATTTCTACATGCCCCCTACATCGTGCACCAAAAAGAATACAAGGTCTGTTGGTCCTGGATGATGACACCCAACGCTGGCTTCGGGTCCTGGATGATGACACCCGACTCAACATCTAAACCGTCGCAAGAGCATGCCCAACCACACGACAACGATGCACAAGAATGAACTGTAGTTTATTTTATACCATGTTATTGATGAAGCTGACGAAACATTGTGGACACACGAAGACCGGTATTGTTTTCAAATTGCCAGTGCCACAAATTACTGGGTCTTCTTGACGTCCACTTTTACGCTTTAACTTTAATTTTGAACAATTGAACATTGCGATCATGCATAGTCTCTTTCTTTCATTTGGTTAATTTTGTTTGAATTCTTTTTTGTAAACTTTTGTTTTGAAACTGTGTACGTGAATTTAACTAAAACAAGCTATTTTTTCTATTAGCGGAACATGATGCAGAGTGCTTTTCGTCGCAAAGAATTCGCCTTCTTTTTAATGCCTGAGACTACCCCACTAATGGGGCAAGTTCAGGCGTACTAGACCACGTTGCGTTCTTGTAAGGAATGGCCTAATGCTTGGAGCTAGGCCTATTACAATCAGGAACAATTTTATGGTTAAGTCAAATGGTTGACAATTTTGTACAAAGAGTTGGTAATTCCACATTCTTAAACTAGCTATAAAGTCACGAAAAAATTTTGTGCAAAATAACCCCATCTTCTTTCATGTTGTACCAGTAACATGCCTGCGTCAGAACATTTGATGTCAAAATATTTTTGTCATCAAAATATTAACTTCGTTGCATTAGTAGTTTTGATAAAAACACAAAACTCCCTTAACAGCTTAACATTAGTCAGAGCATAATTCTGGTTTAGGCCGTAACTTTATTTTAAATTCCGGTTCCAGCTGTAAACTTCAATAACCAGTTCTGGTGTATCTCTCAAAATATGTATTTCATATTTCTTTCTTTTAGTTTCTATACGTCTCCTGATACCATAAATTTTGATATTACTTTCACTACTGTTACCTTCGGTAGTGTAGTGAGGGGTGGCTGCTCGTCTTGATGACCGATGAGGTCTGCACGCAGTGTCTCAGTCGTTAACCGACCACGTTCTTTTTTTGACTTCGGAAGAATGTGTTTTTTGTTGCCGCTGGAGGCAAAAGCAATAATGAACTGGACTTGATGTACTTCAGGTGTTTCCTAGTGAATAAATAATTGCGATATTTTTAACACTTCCTGGCAAAGTGCAAATAGTCGCTTGATGTCCAAAGGAAAAAAAGATCCTTTGGACATCAAGCGCCTATTTGCGGAAAAAAAGATCCTTTGGACATCAAGGGACTATTTGCACTTTGGCATCCGTTAGATCGCGCTGGAGTCTTAAATTTTGCTCTTTGGTGGCACACAGTGATATTAACCTTGATAAAGACACAAGTGTTCAGTTAATTATGCAAACGAGCGCCTCCGCTAGAGGGCAATATCATTCAGTTACTAACAATCTCGTGCATGAACATCTTTTTAAAACTTTCTTGCTGATGCTTTTTGCAGCTATAGTCACATTCGACAGCATTACCTAATTCTTCATTCAGCAATATTTGTACTTAATGGAAGACGTAAGAGCAATAGCTGGTAGGCCTATCATATTTTTTTTTTATTTTAGTTTAACTGCATTTCTACATCAAATCGAGATCCAAATTAGAAGCTAAGCTTGTAATGAAAACAAATTACATAACTGCAGACAGTGAATACTGCTTCCAACTTTCAGGCTCCATCAGTGCAGTTGGTGTGACCTACATTTTAGGCAAAAAATCCGTTTTTCTGGCATATACAATGATTTGACGAAATGTGGATCACGCCAACTGCACTGATGAGACCTGAAAAGTCGAAACAGCGTTCACTGTCTGCAGTTACAAAACCAAATAAACATTCTTCAAGTTGCAGAGTTATAGTTAGTCGCTTGCGCTTGCTCTATGGACGTTATTTTCCTATGAAAGATTAGGAAGCAGTTAATCATACATACGTTGCTGCACAAAACAAAGCAAAGGTCCATATTTACAAACTTTTACATATAAATGTTTTGACTTATTAAGTCAGATTTTCTTTATTATTAGATGAGGGAGTTTCGTAGATTTTTTGTATTTATTTTTTTATGACGTTTTTACGTATTTTATATTTGTTTTTTACTAGCAAAAATATGGACTATAATACAAAAATAAAAATACATCTGAACAAAATTTTACACTTCAAGAACAGTAGATCATATCACCGTTCTTTTAAATGATTTTTGTAGCACAAAATGCTATACAATTGCAACAACAGCAATCACAAAAATGTTTAAGCGCCATCAAAAATTATGCGAGAATAGTCAAGATAATTGAATCAAAAATTGCATACAACGAACACATCATCAGCTTTGTTCGCATTCCAGTGTAACACAAAATCTTGATCAAATCAAAACTGTTAAATTAAGAGCAGTTTGTACTAAAACACACAGTTAATACTTTTCTGCATAAAAAAGACAAAAAAAAACTTGTACACCTCTCTTCCTATATACCTTCAACTAAAACCTTCACAGAATAAAAATATCTTTAGCAATACAATACTGAAGAAAACGCTAAAACAACGAAAAAATAATCTATTGTCACAATCACCCAAGTTAGAAATGAAAAATGCTACAATAGTAATACACTACATGTTTTTCACAACTGCATACATCGCAACTTTTTAAAAAGTTAATTTTACGCCAAGCGTGTTTATTCAGCAAGTGCACGGTGTAGGAAGGATTGATTATCTTTCGCAATGATTAAAAATGAAGTGCAGTTAGAAATACAAAAAAATCAAATCTTCATTATACTCGCAATGTTACGCCGAAGCGTGTAACGAGGGGCGGGGCTTATCTCCGCCGTTTAGCGCCTGGGCAACATAGCTCTGAAGCAACGCCGCAGCGGTTTGACCGCTCCGGGAATCGAATCCCAAACCTTCCGCACCGATCGCAACGCATTAACTACCACGACAGACGGCACAAAAAATACATTGAAATTTCACATAAGATGGAAATATTTCACTATGCAAACACCAAATCTACTGAAATGTAATCAAATAATTGGGATACACACTTGGATCGTTAAACACCACGAAGATTGCTGGTGACGACACACTGTCCACAACACTGTCGTATTTGCGCATCGATGAACCAAATCCAATGGGAGGTGGACATTTGTACGAACTGTTTCCTCGGCAGTAATTTCCAGTGAGGACCAAAGCCAAAAACATGGACTTGCTTCCGGACCGACGGCAGTAGTCCAAAGAATAAGAGGAATTCACAGCGAAATATACACCTCTCCCGTACATGGTTGCTAAAAAAGTACTTGTATTTATTGAATTTTAGCTAGGCTAAATGTCACGGAAGCCACACGTATCTGAAACAGGACGAGGTTTTGAACGAAACTGCACAATCCTGACGGGCTCGAACTCGCTGACCTCCGTCTTTTTTAGCCAAACTCGAAAACCCTAATCCTTTTACTTATCTCAAACTTAACAAAAATCGCCTAAACTTGGTCTGAACCCGATAAAAACACATGAACTTGGCATACACCCGGTATAAATTACTAAACTTAATTAAAAATGCTCGCAAATTCGCCGCATGTGAGCAACAACGAAGTTTGTTTTGAATGGAATGTGCTCTCATTAGATATCAGCGGTGAGTTGTAACGATGGTCAGCACTGATCGATCCACAACAATAGATCAAAAATCGAAGAAAATTGTATTTAGTTGCATATTTAATTATCCTAATTATCAGAAAGTGATCGAAGCGCTATAACGAGCTCGCTCAGGAGTTGCCGGCCATTTGTCTACCACTCCAAAATGGAGAAATCCCGCTAAAGTGCCTTTCCAACGGCACAATTGCTGGCTTATTCTCCACGTTGTCCATTTAATGCTGAGCGTCAAGCAGGGAAGCTGTGAATACCAGTTTCAAAGTCATGGGTTTGACCCGACTCAGAATCAAAGCCAAGTCTACAGCTCCAGAGGCGGACGATCTTCACCATTCGCTATCTAAGCCGTAAATGGTTTTATTTTTTACACCTATAAAAACAATCTGTGAGCATAAATACCAACCATTTTTCCCAGCGAAACCTCGGTCGAATCCATCCGTGCAAATAGCATCAATATCATCAGATGAAGTTCCATGAAACAGACGTCTGCTGGCATCTTCCTTGCTCTGCATATGCTTTTCTACATCTTATTTCTTCAATTGATACAAACCATATAGATAGGGATTCTGAATGCGTTCGATCTAAAAGCGCCAATGATGAAAATTACAAACACTGATAAAAAAAATTGTTTATGATACTCGCGATATACGTCAAAGCGTGTAACGAGAGGCGGGGCCAATATTCGCAGCTTGGGCAATACAGCTTTGAACTCCGAGGTAACGTCGGAGCGATGTGAGCCGTTGGTGGCGACATTGTGGCCGATTTTACCTGCCCGGGAATGAACCCCAGACCTTCTGCGCTACGGGTTAGCGCTTGGATTTTGATGCAACTCTTCCACAAAACAAAGTTATAAAAACTGAACAAGGTAGAAATGGGGTTGCGAACTGGAACAATGATTATTGAGTTTTGATTTTCGCTTAAACTCTATGAAAAACTGTATGAACTTGGTAAAGTTCCGGAACTCTGAAATTGAAAATGAAGAATCCGAACTAGCAAATTTTTGGTGAACTCGTCATGGCATGCCTTGAGTTTGCAATCCTAGTAATAAAAGCTTACTGATTGCGCACCTTTTGCACAGTGACCCCAGGATTGCTTTTGTTAAATAGATCTAGAACGTCTTTATATTCAGATGAACTTGGTGCGAGAGCCACTCGTACCATTCGTTCCCGGTTCATTGGACTCCAATCAGAAGGAAGATCTGCCAAGGAAAATACTGTAACAAATCTTCATTACGCTCGCGGTATTACGCCGAAGCGTGTAACGAGTGGCGGGGCCCAACTCCGTGGATCAGCGCCTGGGCAACACAGCTCCGAAGAAACATCCAGCTGTGGCGAGCTATTGGCGGCACTATGGCCGATTTGACCGGCCCAGGAATCAAACTCAAGACCTCCCTCGATGTCAGAGCTACGCCAACTTATCAGAAAAAGTGCCAATAGGAAAAAATAATGTAAAATTTTCAATTATATCTTTGCCATTACAACAAACCTTAATCAGCAACAGATTTGTACGATTTGACAGAGTGTTACACTTACGCAGCGAACACCAAACACACTACACGTCAGTTGCACAATACATTTACGTACTTGAATTTGAACTGTTATTCACAGTTTCTCTTAAGATCTTCCCACGGTTTGTTGAACTTCTGTATCTCATGTTGGATAAATCGATTTCATGTTCTACTCCACGAATAAGGACTTCGAATTGAGAAGTAGACGATTTCTATGGATAATATATATCGAAGTATTTAGTAAGGCGATAATTTGGATTGACAAAAATTTATTGCTTTTAAAAGATCGACCCCACATTCGCTAATTTTTACAACAAAATCAAAACTGTAAAACCAAGGTGTATAAAGGTTATCCACCAAATAAGAGGAATTTTTAAAGGATAGATTGACTACAACTAAAATGTTAGCGAAAGGCCACGACACCGATGACTACAATGCAGTTTTAATCGTTGTGCAGGAAAAATATTTACCGGTAATCGCCTTTTTCGTCCTTCCGGACTCATCAGGTGCGCATAGCCAATGCCCTCGTCCCTATACACTAGGCAAGTAGTCTTACGCTTCCTGTGGGCAGTCTGAGAGCAAGATGTGCACACAACATCGCTTATACAGAACGCTCCTTTTTGTGCAGCAGATGTTCTTTCCCACGAGCTTACCGAAAAAACGCCCAATAAATTGACGCCCAGCAAGAGATGTCGAAAAACCGCGAAGACTTACTTACTTTGACGAAGTCATTGTACACAGCAGAGCGATTTCCATGGGCATTTAAACAAAGTCAGAAATGGAAAAGGTCACACAACAATCATAAAATATTCATTTTTAAAGGCTTTTAAGAGACCGATCTAATTTGGCCCCCAAAATCAGCAAAATTGTGAATGAAAAAGTTTTTGTTTTATTTCGTGTATTCACAGGTTTATTTCCGACAATTAACATTTTTCTTAATAAAAAATAACGAAACGAAATAACTGAAACGTCTTGCCTCATAATTGGTAGCAATGATACGAGACACACGAATAGGAAATTTTTCAAATATTCCAGATGATGTTTCCATTTTCCAAATACAAGCTTTTGCTACAACCAATGCTTCGACAAAATCATGTAACAATTGCAGCACCTTTTCCTTCACATACTCGACATTTATTGACATGCCAGTTATCGTTAACTTGCCAGATCTGAAAAAAATCTACTTAGCAGCCCAAGAGAGTCGAGACGCAACCGGGTTTATTCTGATCCTTGCAGTATCAAATGCAATTCAGGAAAAATTCAAATGCAATTCATTACCCCAAGAAACAGGCGATAAGACAAGGTTTAAGAGTTCGGTTTTACAGCACTTGTACCTGGACCGGTTTCTTGTCATAAGAGGATCATTAAAACATGCGGTTATGCAACTAAACAATGGCCAAATTTCGACTAAGGGCTAGGGGCCAATGTTGGATTTCGGGCCACGGTTACGTGGATCAACGCCAAATCGGTTACGCCAAGTTGTCCCTCGCCGAATCGTCGCACACTCATAACCATGGAAACCTGGCTGTGTCTTTCATTACCTTGACCTCTCCATCGCAGCGGTTGGCGGAGCGGTTGAAGACATCGCTAAACGGTGCCGGAGATCTGAGCTCGATTCTTGGCCTGATCAAAGCGGACACAAAATCGCCAACGGCTCGCCACCGCTGCGATGGTCTCCTCCATTTGTTTGGGCGCAATTCGGAAAGGCTCAATGAAAATTTGACTTAATTTTTTACATAAAAATATGAACGGCTAAAATGCTGATTTTAACCACTTCTATTGCGCAACCGCTAATGACTAGTGTTGCACACACTTGTCGATTTCAATTTTAACTCCATATTCATTTGCTCTCTTTTCCACTTCGCATAATTCATGTTCTTCAAATCTGCCGATGGTATCATCGATAATTTCTTCGTAAACGATTATTCGTGCTTTTAACTCATTTAAATTTTCAATCACCTGAAAAAAGAACAAATTCAAAAAAATGCATGCACCAATAACCATTACCTAAAACACAATCGCAAAGGTCAAAATCAAATCTTCATGATACTTGCGGTCTTACGCCGAAGCGTATAACGAGTGACGGGGTTCATCCCCGTAGCTTAGCGCCGTAGCAACACAGCTTTAAACTTCCAATAAAGGTCGCAGCGGTGGCGAGCCGGTGTGTCCGATTTGACCGGCCCCGCCGCGTGGGAATCGGTACCCAGACCTTCCGCACTGATGGCGATGTTGTTATCACTTCACCATCGGCTGGTAGACAATTGCAGTATATTGATCGCTACCTACGATGCGTTTCTTACATAAGAGCTAGCAAGCAGCCTCCACTAACCAACTATCTTTTATAGCTACCTTCTCGTTACTTTCTTGACTGAGACTTGTAACAGTGACTTTCCATTCTTCTTCGCCGGAACAAAAGCAGTGCGACACCACAGAAGACTGGTCAATGTTCAAATTGTCATCTACTACACAACATAATCAAATCTTAAGTATACTAACGGCATTACGCGGAAGTGTGGAACGAGTGCCGGGGACTATCTCCGTAGCTTAGCGCCTGGGCAAGACAGAAACGTTGCAGCGGTGTCGAGTCGCTGACGACATTATCCGATTTGACCGGCCTGGAAATCGAACCCCAGACCTCTCGCACCAATAGGAATGTGTTAACCATTACGCCAACCAACCTCGCTATATATTCATTTAGTGTGCCCTTTTCAAAAAAAGTGCGAGGTGTCCAAAAGAAAACTGTAAGAACCCAAATTACAGGAAATTACTATTTTCCCCATTGGTTTTTGATCCAAAAGACTTTATTTTTACTGATCCCATTTAGGTGCTGAATGCGCCTAAAGAAAACTGCATTAAACCACATAATTACCCTGTCCACACGTCCAATTTTCGGGGGCCATGTGCTTGTAACATCAAGAAATTGTTTATGATGCAGAAAACAGAACAAAGGCACGAAAATTGGACATGTAATTGTACACACAGGACAGGGTAAATAAACTAAATATATAACGGATATAAATAATGATGTTTCGCGTTTTGCTTCATTAAAATGCTTAACTGATGCAAGCATTCATTACCTAATAGGTTTGAGATCTTCAATTGCAGTCCACTTACCACCATTATTAGGAAGAGCATGTTGTTCAAACACTGGTAACAATGACCGTTCATACACGACAACATTGATTGTCTTAAGCGAGGAAACAGTCTGTATATTTTCTGAATAATCTTGAAACGCTTGGGACATGGCTAGAGCAACTTCAAGCGCCTCTAAACCAATTCCGCCTGAAACGCAGCAAAATTGCATTGAAATAGAAATTTTTGCATTAGAACCTAGGAGGAATTGATGCAGTTGTAGCAACATAAATATGAGCTGGCTTTCACGAAGCATAGCTTCAGCATTTTGATGCAAAAAGATTACGGACTAAGAACCCACACAAATCGGCGCGCATTAATACTGACGTTGGACTACTCCTTAAAAAGAGCATGCTCAACCGCATCTATGCAATCACCAATAATTTAACGTATAGCTGTCGCATTTTATAAAAACTACGATGCTCTTAAAAACAAGTAGAAATGCATTTCTACAGCGCTTCTTTCCAGACGGAAATTCAAATCAAAAACGCATGACAAAATTAACACAAAACGTAGCAGTGACAGTAGTATTGTAGTAGACAGTAGAATTGTAGTAGATTTGTCAGCGACATGGCCTAGCGGTGCCGCGCGCAGGTGACAGATCCTACGTGACGGGTTTGATTCGCGGCTGGAGCCGATCGCATTTGACGTATGTAACGGATGGCTGCTGACTTGAAGAGCGCAAGCTCACTTCGCAGTCTCCCTCAATTACTGTTGAATTTTCAGTTCAACATAATTTGAAAATAACCTCAGTTATTTATATTTATATTTGATATAAACAAAGTGCACACTTCGGAATACAATAAATATGGGACGAAAATAGCTTAAGGAGGAAAAATAAAGCCGCTGAAATCCCAAAACTGTCAAAATAAGTAGTATAAATATAACGTCATAAACCAAAAGCTAATAAAAAGACTGACGGAGTTAAATTAACAATTAAATAAGAGGAGCGGATTTGGAGTCAACGTTAAGCAATGGCTCATATTTTTGAATAAAAAGTGACTCAAAAATTAATAAGCGTGCAGAATCACCAGAGCTACTAAGAATGTTCGGTTTGGCAAAGTCCACTTTATGGTCAGGATTGTCCATTAAATGTCGGCACACCTCGGATTTATCAGTTTTGAGATTTACAGCGGCTTTATTTTTCCTCCTTAAAGTGCAAACTGTAATTGATACCACTTATCTGAATAGTACTGTCCGCTTATCAAAAACATAAAGCACTACCTGATCCATACATTAGGCTTATAAGGCGCACGATCAGTTTTTGAAGAAAGGATTCAAAGTTCGCTTAATAGTCCGTCAAATACGGTAAAATTTTCCCCGCAGTGAAGAAACTATGTTCTCATATCATTCAGGCAAACCAACCTGCACCAATCGTGGGCAAAGATATGGATGTAATTGTCAACTTCTCCGCTTCTTCCAGAACAATTTTTAACCTCTTGGTTAACTCCTCTGCTGAATCAGGAGTGACCAAGTGAAATACATATTGACATCCAAGATTACAGCCTTCAGTAACTCTCAGATTGTTCACATCAACGATAGGCTTCAAAGTGCATTTCGTTTGTAATTCTTTTCCCGCTTTTTTTAACACAGCTGGCGAGATTTTTCCTAGAAAAAGCACTGAATTGCACAAACGACACAATTGACACTTAGCTAGCAATTTAATTACAAATAACACAACCAAACATGCTTGGAGAACGTTTCGGCTCACCTCTGGTATCATTGTCAAAGCTATAAGCCCACACTGAGGTGGGACATCCTGGCGGAGGCTTATAGCGTCAATAATTGCATCAGAAGTGAGGGAAACCGACTATTTTTAGCTGTGTTATTGGCAGTTCAAGTACTTTCCACAATAGAGAGTATAAAACCCATATTAGGTTCAAGTTCTTCAGTACATTTTCCCGTCCGTGCTGCGGTGGACTAAGATTTCAACTCAAGTTTAGTCAATTCAAACACCAAAACATTGATATTCACGATAAAGTTCAAAGGGTAGCGTGTACAAAATCCAACGCATTTGACGTTACTATGCATAGAATAATAATATACTCTGTCTTCTGACAGCCACTGTTTCAATCTTGCTTAATCTCATCAGAAAATCTCCAAGTAGTCTGAAGTGAAGCTTTAAAAAATTAAAATTGAAGGACCTCCAAAAATGTTTTGCTTGTGGTACCAATCACGAAGCAGAAAGATTCTCTATCCTGCCAGAGTACTCAAATCCCAGGGCAAGAGCTTTGCGCAATGCAAGATATGAAAAATGCAGAATTTAAAGACAAAATTACTTACCCCATGAGAGATTGAAATCGGTCGAAACTCCAGTCACTATAGCATCAGCTGTTTCATCACAAATATCACCCTGGTAAACCTTGTATTGAATCTTAGGTGAGCTCGTTTTAAATGAGTCGTTACTATGAATCTTCAGTAGACAGGTGTCTATGGAACATTTATATCGATCTTCCAAACTACTGCGATTTTCGATCCAGTCTTTTTGAGATGAAAAATAATACGACAACTTTGGTGCTTCAAAAATGGTTTGGCTTTGGAAAAAACGTTCTTCCAATAACAGTTTTTTACCTTTTAAAATAACGTCCAGTTTACTTTGACTGAAATAGGAAAACAAAAAACGCAACAATCTTCGGTAACTGTTTAGTACTTATACAACTGTAGCCTACTTTACTACGCAACAAAGAATGTCATTAATTTTGTAAATAAAATGATGCAACGCTGGCAGATAAAAGCAAAAATGAAATAATGGAAAAAAAATCAAATCTTCATTATAATTGCGTCATTACTCCGAAGATTGTAACGAACGGCACAGCTCGTCTCCACGGCTTAGCACCTAAACACACAGTTCCGAAGAAACATCGCAGCGGTGGCGAGACGTTGGTGACACTGCGTCCCATTTAACAGAGCATGGAATCGAACCGGCGATGTCATTATTACAACCTCAGCCCGTCAGGTTGAAAACATCAAAGTTGGTCATCAATCAATTACCCGCAATGACTTCGCTTTTTGTTCCAAGTAGTCTCACACCGGCAGGAACCACATTGATTTCGGGTAATTTTGATGAATAATGCTTTTTGATATATTCCGCCACATTTTTGTCACATGTAAATACCTAAAACAAGAAATTTCAGTTTCAAAGAGCTAGTTAATAAATGGTCCGATTAATCCAAGACGATTTTTTGTTTCACAAATACTAACTTTTGAAACTTGTCGGTTGCGTTGAGCTACCACCTTTGTTGAGCTAGCCCCTCCCCCGACAGTAACAGAAATCTGAGATGCCAGCCGATCAGCAGCGGGAGCAGCAGCAGGTTGTCGGTTGCGTTGAGCCACCACCTTCGCTTCATGAGCTTGCAAGACAGCAACCGCTTCTTCAACCGTCGTTTTAAGAGATTCTCGCGACTCAAGCATGTGAAGCAATTCAGCGTTGTCAATTTCAAGAAGCATTGCAGTAATCTTCGAAGCAAGGTCAGGATGAGATGATTCAATGAGAGGATAGAGACGTTTACCTAAAATTAACATAATCCGTTAAATTCCATTATTTTGCACACGATATGTTTATGGTTGAATGAGAAACTTACCCAACATCTGTTTTTGTTCTTGTGGCTGAGCAGCAGCCAACATAGTCGCAGTGAGTGGTTCTTGATCTTGAACATGGACAGCTTGTTGTTGAATGGCTTGATGTTCATTCTGCTGCTGTGGTTGTTGTTGACCTGGTTGTTGATAACCAGCCATTGCAGGTGGATTGCGGACGCTTGGGTTATATTTGAAGGGTTGCTGAAATAAAAACAAAGTTTTAATTAGCCTACTGAACCAGTAAACGAACCAAGCAATAGATTTGTGACTATGGGGGGAATAAAAAACCGACGCCTGCATTGTAGCAACTTGCTGCTGCATCATTTGATGGGGTGCAGAAATACTTCGTACAAGTAGGGATGTGCCGAGTCGAGTTCAAGTATTCGGCCGAGTATTAAGGCATTTTTATTTACTCGGACTCGGCCGAGTATTGGTTGATACTCGACCGAGTACTAATTTGTAAACAATTAACGTTTTTTTTACTTAAACCCAAGTTACCGACTCAACGGTAGTAATTTACCGTACAGCACAAAAGACGACTGTTAATTCATGAACATTACTGTCTTTTTTGCTTGATGAGGTACCTGTGGGGTACATTGTCATTATTGCAATGTATTGCCCATATGTTGCCATTCGACAGTAAGCTCAGTATACACAAACCAAATACCATTGTTACTGATTAACCCAATGGTTCTGAAGCAGTTAAATGCAGGAAAACCAAAAAGTCAAAAGCGTACTTCCCATTGCGCGTGACGTCATAGATACTCGGACTCACCGAGTAATGTCGTAAATACTCCTTACTCGGCGAGTCCGAATAATTTTCCTTCAGGCACATCCCTACGTACAAGTACACAAGATGATCTTACCTGAAATTGTGGTAGAGTTGGGTTATGCTGCCATCTTGGAGTGGTTCGAAGAAACTGGTAACCTGGTACGCAGGAGCGTTGCGTTCCCCCTTGAAATGGAAAGAAATATCTTCCAGGCGCCCCAGCAACTTGGAAAGACTGACTAAGCATCTGGGCAGGCTGTAACCAATAACATTAAGTTAGCTTAACAAAACATGCATAAAATAAGCAACTAAATCGTACTTTGGAGAACCAAAATACCAAGAATTCTTTCTGTAAGCACAGACATACCGGAGTAAATCTCATTCCCATGTTCGAGCTCATCCTGTGTATGAACTGAGCAGTCGGATGAGGTTTGCGATCTTCTCGTTGCTGAGCCAACGCGACGTACAAGGGTTTCGAACCAACGATGCGTCCATTCATTTGCGTAATTGCTTGAGCTGCTTCTTCAGGTGAACTGAAGCAAATAAAACCGAAACCACGTGACTTCTTGTCTCTCATAATCTGAAAAAGATAAAAAAAGTTAAACCAAGATGTCTTTGGCATAAGTCACTCGGTGCTGTTACCTTTGAACTGATAATTGTCCCGAATTCTGAAAAATGCTCACGCAATTCGTTATCCGTGACGCTAAGATCGATGTTTTTGATATAGAGGTTATTTTCCTGATTATATTGGACACGCTCTTGCGTCTTTTGCAACATTTGGTTGTGTATTTCTGCTCTGCGCTCTTCTTTCTTCTGCGAACGACCAACATACAAAATTTTGCCTAAAACGTAACAAAACATGATTCAACGAATAATAAAATGTGCATGAGACGATAATAGCTTTAAAAGGACAAATGAAGCCACAGTAATTTTCAAAACTGGACGTTTCGACCGAAACGTCCTGTTTTGAAAATTACTGTAGCTTTATTTCTTTTTTTAAGAATTATTCCACTTTTAAGAAACAGCTCAGATGACCAAATAAACAGCTTAGATGGCCGAGTGGTAAGAGCGTCTGCCTCTGGAGCTGTAGACTCGGGTTTGATTCCGAGTCGCGTTAAACCAATGCTTTAAAATTGGTATTGACAGCTTCCCTGCTTGACGCTTAGCATTAAAGGGCGGTGTGGAGAACAAGCCGGCACTTAGCGAGATTCCCCCATCTTGGTGAGGTAGAAATATGAACGGTAACTACTAAGCGAGCTGGTTATAGCGCTTTGATCGCTTTCTCGTGATCGTAGGATAAATACGCAACTAAATACAAATACAAAAGAATCCTTAAATGAATTAACCGATTCTATAATGATTAAGAAAATTTTATGACGACACCATAGATCATGCTTAAGTCACCGCCAACTGAGCAGCACATTTTTAAGCTTAACATTTCACAAAAGTTAACTTTAACCACACACCACCAATTTCAGTTCCATTGAGAGCCTCAACTGCTTTTCGTGCGTCTTCATGTTTTTCAAGCGAAACAAACCCAAAACCTTTTGAATTTCCTTCTTCGTCTCTCATCACAGCTACACTTGTTACCACACCATAATCCTAAAAAAGCTGGTTCAGAATGCGTCTGTTCAGGTCACCATTAAAATCATACCTCAAACATTGCTTGTAGTTTCTCTTCATCTAATTTGTCCCCAAAATTTTTGATGTATATGTTTTTAAAACGCTGAGCACGATTTTCTTCATTTATCTTCATTCGTTCCGATTTATTCAAAAACTTTCCGACAAAAATTTTTTTGCCGTAGAGTAGCATGCCATTACCCTGCAAAATCGATACATTGTTTAATGAAAAGTAATCTTAAACAATTTTTTACATCCAACCTTCTCTATTGCTTTGTCAGCTGAATCCTGAGTATCAAACTGAACAAATCCATAAGCTTTAGAAGAGCCAGCTCCATCACTACAAACCTGTGAACCACAACTGCATAAGAAGATCAAGCTACAAAGTTGAAAATGCAATCTCTCAAACTCAAAAAATAGTCATTTTTGCAGTCAAATCTGGTTAATTGCATAGTCAATCTGACAAAAAAATTTACGCGATTAAGCAAAATGTGCATGTATGCAGAAGTATAAGCAGTGGTGGGGTTCAAATTTTTTATAAGCCGGTTCTGTCACGAAAGTATTTGTTTTTTTCACCCGGTTCTGTTTCAACTAATTGTACAAGTTTATACGGCAACGCTGGCCTGTTCGCTGATCAAATAAAATATCGTGAGACGGTTCTATAGAACCGGTGCGAACCGGCTGAATTCCACCACTGAGTATAAGTAACCTGCATGATCTTGTTCTGAATCAGTCACAGTCTCAAAAAAACGTCAATCACATCACTTGCTGCATTGTTTTTGATCACTAATTGGTGGCAATTTTGATTTTTTTATGACATTGGCAATCAGTGAGTTCATTCGTACAATGAAACGGCTTGGTTTTGCTCAAAAAGTCCTGCTTTCAACCCTAAACTTTGCTGCGTAATCCACTTAATTGAATAGAATGCCCTTTAATTCTATTTATATCAAGCGGATCATGCAACAAGTCGCTATGCAATTAACGAAATTGGTTATTTAACAAACGTTTGGTCATGGTTTGGGATTCATGGTCTTTTATGTGATAAAGCGAATTAAGCGATTGTCGGGATTTGCAAACTATTTTAAAAAAATATATTTACCAATATTATGTAAATTATTTAAAAAACACACTCAATTTTACACTCTTATACACTACCTCTTCAATCACTAAAAATTACCTCACATGACAAAATGGTACCAAATTCAGAGAATGTATCATCAAGACATTGATCTGTAACTGATTCATCAAAGTTTTTGACAATAATTTTGCCCACTTCACTACTTTGACTTGCTGTACCGCTGCTTTCTGGTTTACTCCACATGATTTTTATTGGCTGGCCTTTAATTGGATTATTGTTCATCATAATAAACGCACGTTCAGCTATAAAAAAATGAGTAGAAAATTGACACTGTTCAAATGCTGGCCCCAGTGGCGCACCCAGAGGGGGGCAATCAAACTCCCCCTCTTTGAAACCTGAATTTTGTTTTTAAAGGTGGTGGTGTGTGAGCAGATAACTAAAGGTCTACTTTTTTATTTTTGCTTTGGTCATTTGACTATTTTAGCTTGGTAAAGTCTGGGTTTTTTTTTCACTGTGAAATTTTGGACAAATGTGTGATTCAGACATTTCAAACTTTTTTCGTTAATCTAAATTTAGTAATGCCGCAAAAACACCTGACCATTTTTTCAAAACTAAAATTTAATTAAACAAAGTTAAGCCAAAGTCACGCACAAACGTTAGCAGTACTTGCGATGCAAAGAGCCAAAATAATACAAGAAAAAAAGAAACGAAACAGGTAAATCAATTTAAGGGTTTCATGCAATGTTACTACTTTTCTCGTTCCATATTCATTTTTTAATACTGCATGTAAAGTCAAATTTCTACTGATTTTACTTGAAAATACTTTTTTCTGATCTACGTTATTCAAAAGACGTTATTAAAACCAGGGCTGCGAACTTGCTGGAACTCCATCGTTTTTGCCGAACTCAAATTTGAACTCGAAAAATAAAATTTTTTGAACTCCACCTTGCAAATATTTCTTGAACTTGAAGTCGGTTAAAAATCGGTCGAGTCAGCAGCCCTGATTATAACTGCAGCGTGCAGTCATCTTTTAAATTTATTTTTTACCCATTTTTACAATCTCACACAAGACATCAAAAGAAATAAATTGCTTTTAGTTGGCATCAAAGTCAAGGGAGTCCAAGGCAATATCACACACAGCGCCAAAGCAATATCACAGTTGCATAAAGTTTCAAAGATATGAACTTATTTCTTCTCTATGGGCATGCACGCTGTAGGAGACGTGGGAGACGTCACACTCACAGTAATGATCATTATTTTAGTCAAGGCCACCAATTATACTTGTGTCAACTGTGAAGTTAGGAACTGAACAGCGTATTAAGATACAGTTCCCAATTTGTGTGTTTTGTTTCTCCTGTTTTATTTGGAATCGTAGAACTTACTGCACCCACAATAGCTCATACAAAGAAAAATGTGGCTCTAAAATCAATATTTGCGTCATTGTATACTGGTGTTGTTTTTTTTTTTTTTCAGTCAAATTTTGATCATAGTCCAAATTAAATTTGTAAAATCCGAAAAACTTGAAGCCATTTTGGTCGATTGACCGAATAAATATCTTGTCAATATGCAAGCAACAATTATCATACAAATGGACTACCAGCGTCACAGTGTTAGGTTTAACAAACATCAAACTGATCAAAGTATATAGTTTATATTCGTGTTGCAATTACAAAGGAGTTGGTGTATATTATATTTCGTTCCACATCTTGTTACTTTAAACATGATCGAAAAATAATTGAAATGACCAAAATTTTTGCAGACAGTTAGGTCAATCGGCCGTTCGAAGTCAAATTTTGAAAAAAATAACCCAGATCGTATGGGCTACCAGTATTGAAAAGCTTGAAACACAATATAAACCAGAAAAAACCGCTGTAACATATTGCAAATTTCTTTCGGTCATTGTGACCAAACACGCCAATAAAAACTCAGCTATTGGCTGATTGCGCCAAAAAACCAACAATGACCGAAAAAAACAGCTTGAGATAAACCACGACAACTCACTGAAAGGGTGCTAATTTTTTCAGAACCCCCTTTTAAATATCCTGGGTGCGTCCCTGACTGGCCCAAGCTGCATGTAACGCATTTTCTGGAGCAGATAACAAAAAGATTTGAATTACACGTAACCTCTAAATAGCGCTTACACATCTAACTTGTTAACTAGATATCAAAATATAAAAGGAAGCTACTATTTTACTAGAAATTTCTGGAAATTTTCAGTTACTGAAGTCCGAAAATTGGGATTTCGTAACGGGAAACTACCCCTACAGTTCCCCTACTGTAAGAATTGCACTATGGCAACCAAAAAACGGTTACACAACTACATATGATTCTCAAAGTGAAATAGACACTTCTAGTATAAAAACTCAAATCAATCAATAAAACAAAAAAAAAATGTGAAGTGTAATCACCAGCTACTGACTAGTTACAATGCAACAGCTTTACTATCTTACCACCATGTAACATGAAGCAACAGCAATAAGAAATGTGAATGGTAATGGCATAACTTTCAATCTTTCATTGCCCAAAATTAAAATTTATATTTATATATGTACTACTTGATTACAGGTAGTCTATTAAAAACATTTGCTACCATGTAAATTATTTAAAGAAAGTCAACAATTTCAACACTTGAAGCATTTTCTACCAGATTTTCCAACCGAAATGTTATGCTAAAAAAACATTAAAAACACCCAGAACCCATATTATACTCAATCACCAAAAAAATTTTTTTTTTTAATATCTCACCATCAGCAGAATGCTCAAACAGAACATTAGCACAACCTAGTGACTGCTGAGTGGATTCATCTCGACATAGACGAATAGAATGCACAGGTCCTGCCTTGGAAAATTTTTCATACAGCATTCCTTCTGTTACTCCTGAGTGAAGGTTACTTACGTACAGGGATTGCATTGATGAACTGCTGGTTCCTGGATTTGAAATGCTCATGATCTGCTTTAAAAGGTCTAAATAAACTTGTTTATCTGAACCAAAACTCTTGCAATAACGGTATGTAATCAAAAACACATAGCGAAAATAAACTGAGCCACCAATAATTTTTTATTTATAAAGATAGCTTACTAATACCAGGCTGAAACTTTTTGTGTTCCACTTGTGAGTTAATATATCAGTATCGGTAATACCAGTACTTTTACAGTAATAACTAGTAGTAGCTTTTTGCAAAGTTATAATGTCATTATCTAGAAGCATGTACCATTGCATTTGTATCAGTAGGTTAGTACCGGTATATATAAGCATAAATTAACATTGCAAAACTTACAACATTCCTGTTCCTTATACTGTTATAACCTGTGTATATAATGAAACACTGTGGAATTGATCAAGATTTTGAATAGGCCTATAATACCATATTCAACGTCATGAATTTTTGCAAAGAGCTTGAAAAATCATAGCTAGACTAGTACCAGAGTACACCTTCCACACAGCGTACTTGAAATGCATTGCGGATAGTCTTGACCAGTAGACTAGACTGAGGTAGCACTGCAACAGGGCGACTTGCTACACTTTGGTACGGTACTTTAGCAGTACCTAGCCTACCACAGAGCCTGACTTGTATGTCTATGGACAGATCACAGGTGTACAGCACAACTTACCAGGTAGTCTACTTCTCACTTGCAATTTAAATCAGTTCACATCAGCACATATCAGCACCAGTACGACATTGTGACTAGTGAGGTTTACAAACTGCAAACGTGGGGAACAAGGGATTAATAATAGACCTAAGCTGTTAAGCAGGCCTAAAAACGCTTGCTCTATTTTAACAAAAAAAGATGAGCAAAGAACAGATTTGTCACACTTGTCATTAATCTGCCAATCGTTGTTGTCGCCAGGGGCATTGGAACTTATTTTAAGACGAGGGTGGCTGAATCCGACATAACCGTACAATGTGTGGGGAGATTCACCCCCAGATCAGGGTTGCCAGGACCAGAAAACAAAAAATGCCAAACAGCCTGTCAAATAACTGAATAAAGCCAAACACTTAAACAGCCTAGAAAAAGGCCAAAGTTTCCAATTGTTAAAAGTTTTGAAATTTTTAAATATTCACATGAATATTGGCATCGAAGCAACTTTGGCAGGGCAATACGTAGGCATTATAAGAAGACTAAAGAAAATCATAAGAAAAATCTGTTTACAGGCTTACTGTGTATACACTTTTAGCCACCTTTCATGTACAAGCTTTTCATGTGCAAGCGTACCGCAACTAACACAAGAAAACTAGCCTGCCTAGTACAACGTACAGGCCAAACACCAATTTTCACTGTCAAACCATTTCAAAAAAGCCAAATTTCTGTGAAAAGGCGAACCTGGCAACCCTGCTCCAGATCCTACTTTTGCTGTTGCGCGTAACTTCTAGCTTGATGAAAAAAATGTTTCTACGTTAGTGATGTCACAATCATTTGTGGCCTGCCGTGGCGCGGTGGTTTGGAGAGTCGTTTTTGCGACGACCATCATCGCAAGGTTAATGGTTCAATTCCCAATCAAATCAAATCTTCATTATACTCGTCGTATTACGCCGAAGCGTGTAACGAGTGGCGGGGCACATCTCGGCAACTTAGCGCCTGGGCAACACAGCTTCGAAAAAACATCGCAACGGTGGCAAGTCGATGAAGACACTGTACCGGTTTGACCGTCCCAGAAATCGAACCCCAGGCCTCCCGCACCGATAGCGTGCGCATAGCAATTAACTGAGCTAACGGCCGGTGTGGAGAATAATGTTGAAGAAATCAAATCAATCAATCATGTTGAATAATTAGCATAGAGCGAAGAAAGCTACGCGAATTTTCTGTGCGAAAACGTCATAAAAACCAGAAGCAACAAGAGGTGTAGGAAAATAAATGACCCCAAAATAGCTGGCGTCAACAGATATTTCAAGGGCAGAGGTGGGCACGGTACTTTATTAAAGTATCGGCAGTACCGGTACTCGGTACTTCGTTAAAAGTACCGGCCGGTACCAGTACTTGAAATTAAAAGTACCGCGGTACTTTTGTCGGTAGCCTACTTGTTAAAAAAAGTTCCAAAAAGAAAGTACTACCCTATATTTTGTTGAATTTTAATTAAAACTGCACGGTTTCATAATAATTAGGCCTATAGCTATTAGCTAGCAAAATATCTAATTACTCATGGTACGGTAGTGTTACCGGTAGTATATTTGGTAGGATTTACGGACTATGCTAAGGCACAATTCACGAATTACAAACTTCGCACCAACCATCAAAACACGGTACAAAATAAGCTATAGGCCTGGTTAGTGCAACAAAAATCTGAAGAATGATGCTTTATTGTCGCCTATAGCTATCCTGTATCTCAACACGCTGTTTGTCTTTCCACTTGTTTACTGGAATGGATCAGAAAATAGAAATACCGCATGCGAGTAAAACATACGCGCTTATGACGTCACAGAAAAGGATTGTTCGCTTTGATGATTATATACAGCGGCAGTTAAATGTGAATGAAGAGAGCTGCTACACTGCTCCCCCCCAAAAGCGAACAAGACGAAAAATTAAGCAAAGCAAACAAAAATATACAAATGACAAAGTATATTGGCGAGGAGGTCGTCCTCGTCGTTTGCCTGGCGCCACGGTTACAGGCTGTGTGATATCGATATGAGCGGGCTTGAGTCTATCGACAGATACTGTCTCTGTTCCTCCTCCGATGTCGGTTTGAAATGATTTAGCACCACGTTGTAAAACCTTGAAAGGTCCTTCATAAGGTGCTGCCAAGGGACGTCGATGCGAGTCTTGTCTGAGGAATACGTAGAGGCAGTTGGTCAATTCAGGAGGCATCTTAGTTGATGTGGAACCATGCCGTGACATGGGGATGGGATTTTGCTTTTGAACTACTCCTCGAAGCCAAGGAAGAAATGCAGAATCAGGAGACTGAGAAGGAGCTGCTGTAGAAGGCCAAAAATCACCTGGGACAGAAAGAGGGGTTCCATAGACAAGTTCGACCGAAGAACAGTTGAGATCCTCCTTAGGAGCAGTGCGAACAGGGCCGGATTAAGGCGGGGGCTGATGGGGCTGCAGCCCCAGGCCCACAACCAAAAATAGGCCCACCACTAATCTAAGTCAATGAAGTGATAAAAGAACTAAGGTAGCGTAGGCTACTAGAAATCTCCCACCTACTATGGAACTCGCTGTTCAATCTGTGTTCATGCACTGACTCTGTAAAATCCTACTTGCTCACTATAACGCAGCAATCTTTTTTCGCTGCTGCTTGGCCAGTTATACCAATACCATCGATAGTCGATTCTAGTTCTAGCATGTAGCTTGAAAGGTAGGAGATTCCATATTATGTCGGCTAGAGTAATTTGAAAATAAAAATAAGGAAGCATAAAAGCGGTTCGGAGAAGGAAAAATCTAGAGGAGAAGCAGAAGATAAACTGAAAAAAGTTGCCGCAAAATCGAAAAAAGTGACTGACTTTTTTGATGTAAGCGAATCGAAAAGCAACAGCGTAAAAACGACGTCCAGTAGGCCAAATGCAACTGCTTTGCGCGTTCTAATCCTTGGTCTGTACTTTGTCTGATGAATGCTTTTTAGCAAACTTGCTGCCATATTGCGGCAAATATTTTCGCAGCAAGCATGCAGTGGTCAACTCTGCATCGAAAACGAACTTTTGGAAAGAATAGACGCTGATGACGTTATTAAGAGCTTTGCATTGATTAAATCCAGAAAATGTGTCATTTGAATGTGTGCATATAAAATAAAGACTTTGTTCATGTATTTGTGCTTTGCTTCCATTGTGGATAATTTTTTTTACTTCAAAAAATAAGAGGAAAAATAGGCCTCTGACTATCATATAGCCCTAGGCCCACAAAAAGCTTAATCCGGCCCTGAGTGCGAATACCAAGCAACACCCAAGGTAACTCAGCAACCCAGTCGGGGCCTGTTAAGCGAGCCATGAGTGCACTTTTTAGGTGATTGTGAAACCGTTCCACAATGCAATCATTTCCCTCGCCTATAGAAATGGGCTGCAACGCATAACGCGAAAACGTTTTTTATTGGAGACCACTTTCAGCGCAGAATACGACAAAAAAATTGTGAGATTTTGAATGAATGGGACCCCAGAACTAGAAATAGCCTACGCTGGAGTTTTCAATGGAAAGAGTTCGTCATAAATCGTAATGACGTCAACCTTTTAGGGAAGTCATTAAAATGAAAACAGGTTTTTAACATCGAAGTGTGTAGAGCGGGGTATCCAATTATTTTGTTAGAGGTGCCAGATTTAATTACGTAAAAGTGCTCGAGGAGTCGAGGGCCAATAACATTTAATGGCATGCTTCGCTGTTTTTTGAAATTTGTTGCGCTCCGGATAATCGCAGACACGAAAATTAAGCGCCATGAAAAAGTTCGCTTAATTTTCGTGTCTGCGATTATCAGAAAGCACTCAAAGCTGTAAATTAGATTCATGTGATCATAATAATTGACAATACTTTGTGCGACCACGGACGAAGACAATATGAAAACTCATCGCGAGACTGGAGACCCTGGGTGTAGAGCAGTGATCCTCAAACATCTTTGTTCGACCGCTTCGTTTCGGAAGTTGGAGACTTTCATCACCTCCTCATCACGAAACAAGTTTTAATTAAGAGGGGCGTTAAATACCGTACGTATAGACATTTTTTAAAAATGGGGTTGCGTAAATGCGAAGACACGTTTTGCTTTGTGAGATAGCATGCCTTTAAGTCAATCAATCAATCAATTTTCTGGACCCGCTTATCCTTGGGGGTCGCGGGGGCAGCAGCTCAAGTTGGAGCCTCCAAGCATCTCGATCCTCTGCAACAAACGATAAATGATCTGCTGGGATGCCTAGGCGAGACCAACTAAGATCTTCTACGTAATCTCGCCATCGAGTTCTGGGACGGCCTCTAGGCCTTCGACCAATCGGTGTTGAACAGAGCAGTTTTTTGGCTGTTCTTTCCTGGGACATTCGTGTCACATGTCCATACCAACGCAGTTGCGGTCTTTCTAGTCGGAGAAGCAGCGATTCGATGTTTAGAGATTCACGAATATCTGCACTTTTAACCTTGTCCAACAAGGTCAAACCGCTAATTCTTCGCAAGAATCCCATTTCGGCTGCTTGAACTCGAGACCTCACTTTCTCATTCATGATCCAACACTCATGGCCATAAGTCAAAATAGGAACATAGACCGATTTGAAAATGGATAGCTTTGCCTTGGTGCAAAGCTCCCGTTTCAGTACCACAGATCGGTGGAGCAGGCGCATTACTGCACTTGCTTTTCCGATGCGGATATCCAATTCGCTATTTTGTCTGCCGTCACTTGTGAATGAGACGCCGAGGTACTTGAATTTCTCTGACTGTTTTAGTGGTACGAGCAAAAATGCAAATGCGCGTTAGGAGTGAGGATTATTAAATCTCACAACGGAGCTAACAGAAAGCGAATAAGCTTCAAAGTAAGACGGGAAGAGCTGCTGCAATAGACGGTCATAATCAGCAACGATTATTTTGAAACATTATAAATACTCATCGAGTTGACACGAGTAGGCCCTAAATGCAATACCAGTATCGAAAGAGTAGCTTGCTGTTAAAGTAGGCCTCAGGCCGGTAATGTTTAGGATATAGGCCTATAAGGCCTTTAAAAAATGAAATTGATTTCCTCTTGCTAACATTAAGGTCTACATCGATGGGATTTTCAAAAAAAACTACACAATTATTTTGTATTTTTGCATCTTTTTAAGGAGATTTATTAAAGAAACAAGCTGTATTAAAGAGAGATGTAAGTTGGTGGAATATCTAAAAAAAGCATATTTGCGAGTCAAAGTCGAAAAAATTACTTTTGAAATCTGCAAAAAAACGTGTTAAAACTACTTTAAATTTTTTGTCGTCCTTATTCTCATAGTTAAGTTTAGGTTTTGAGTTGCATTGAAATACGTAAAAATCAACCAATCAAATCCGTGCGCCTACAGAGATAAAGTAAACATTCCTGAACCGTAGGCCTATTGAACAAGAAGAAAAACATTTCGGAGGGCGCATCCATTTCCCTAGGGCTACGCATTGCGCAACTCTGTTTAACATTAGCCTACTTAAACCATGTTGTACGCAGGCTATTAAAAAATCTACCCAGATTTTCAAACTTTCTTTTACAGTTACTACTTTATCAACGGACAGTGACGCAAAAAAAAGACGACAAAATTAACGAAAAATTTATATTCTGAATTGCCTTTAAAGCATTTGGAAATGTTCGTCTGAAAGACCGCTCCTCTTCTGCTTCGAAATATCTTTTCCTGGAAAAAGAATCTTTCTATTGCCGCGCTTTAACAGCTCAGATGGCCGAGTGGTATGGAGCGTCTGTCTCTTGAGCTGTAGACTTGGGTTTGATTCCGAGTCGGGTCAAACCAATGATTTTAAAATTGATATTCACAGCTTCCCTGCTTGACGCTCAGCATTGCAGGGACAGTGCGGAGAACAAGCCGGCAAGTTTATTTGTTGTGCCGTTGGGAAAGGCACTCAGCGGGATTCCCCCGTCTTCGTGTGGTAGACAGATGGCTGGCAACTCCTAAGCGAGTTCGTATAGCGCATTGATCGTTTTCTCGTGATAGGAGGATAAATATGCAACTAAGTGAAAATGAATGAATTGACGGGTTGGCAGTATTGTATTCTGAAAAAAATCTTTCAAACGATTGCTGTGGAAGGTGTACACGTGCAATTGTGCAGACTTCACTTTTATTATTATTATTTTTATTACAGAAGATTTTGCAAAAGTACCGAGTACCGCCAAAAAATTGAGAAACAAAAGTACCGGCACTGCGGTACCGGTACTTTTTTCCAAACTACCGACGCTACCGGTACTAAAAAAGTACCGCGGTTCTTTAGTATGTTCTTTTGCCCGCCTATGTTCAAGGGATAAGACATAACTACTTAAAACAAAATAATTTGGTTTTTACACATAAATTAATTATTTATTATAGGCTACACATAAATTAACTGCAATAAAATTATTGTTGCTTCGCAACATTTTTTAAATAGGTGAGGCAGTGCCTCCCCTGACCGCATGTCCCAGCCTGAACCTCTACTAGCGCAAAATTTGAAGCAATTTGATACTCTGCGTTTTACAGGCACTTTTCACAAAATTTTCGCAGAATAAAATTCCCAAATAAAATCCGCAAATCCTAAAAATAGGCTTGCCGTAATGCAGAGTTGTCCATGGATAGGAATGGAAACTTGTTCCGGCAGGATTACACAAATTTTTTAGGAATATGAGCCGGAATGGAACTTTTTGGGGGCTTACCGGAACAGGAATTCCGGTTGACTGTTTACAAAATGTTACAGAACTCTTGCCTTGATTGTTTGTTTCAATTTTCATCTTTTTGCTGAAAAAGTCATAAGGGTTGGTAACGTTACCTGAGAAATACGTTGTTTTGCCTGAGAAATACGTTGCAGGGCTGGTAACGTTACCTGAGAAATATGTTGTTTTGCCTGAGAAATACGTTGCAGGGCTGGTAACGTTACCTGAGAAATATGTTGTTTTGCCTGAGAAATACGTTGCAGGGCTGGTAACGTTACCTGAGAAATATGTTGTTTTGTCCGAGAAATACGTTGCAGGTCTCGTTTGGCAAAGGACTAAGGGGCGCCCTATTTTGGGGACTTGGGATATGACAATGACTAATGCAAAATGATATGTAGCACCCTCTAGTGGCCGAATATATCAAATTATTGTTTTTGAAGAGGAATGAAAAACATGCAAATGTTTATGAATCCATGTAAGCTCTATGATTTCATGTGGGGTACGACTATGCATAGGGGCACACGTACTACAATTCTAGCACCCCCTAGCGGCAGAAACCATTACTGTTTTGACTTGGGTTAGGAATGCAAAATAAATGGGCACAGGGACAAATGGTCACTTAGCTATTTGGCGCAAATGGGCACTTGAAAAAAATGGGCACCAGGAAAAATGAGCGCAATTGTATGGGCAACTGGTCACCGGGGCAAATGGGTATTTGGGGCATTTAATTGGACAAACAAGAACTTTTGAGGCAAATGGGCACAGGGACGAGTAGGCATTGGGAGCTAATGGGCACTTGGGGAAAATGGGCGCCAGGAAACATGAGCACCAGAGCAAACAGGTATTTGCGGCAAATGGGCACTTTGGAGCAGAATGGGCACCTTGGGACCGATCGATGGACATTAGGGCTAGTGAGCATTGGGAAAAATGGGCATTTGGGGCAAATGCACACCAGGAAAAATGAGCACCAGGGCAAATCAGCAATTGGGGCAAATGGGTATTTTGGGACCGATGGACATTGTTGGGATCGGGGGTTTTAGGGTCGGAGGGGTTGGGATGGGGGGCTGGAGTCGGGAGGTTGGGGTTTGGGTCGGAGGAGTTGGGGACGGGGGGAGAGTTGGGGTCAGGGGGGTTGGGGTCGGGGGGTTGGGGACGAGATGTTGGGGACGGGGCGGTGGGGGTTTTGGGTCGGGGATGTTGGGGTCAGAGGGGGTTAGGGGGGGTTGGGGTCGAAGGGGGTTGGGATCGGGGAGTTTGGGATCGAGAAGTTGGGGTCGGAGGGGTTGGAGACGGGGGGGTTGGGGTCAGAGGGGGTTAGGGTTGGGGGGGTTAGGGTCGGAGGGGGTTGGGGTCGATGGGGTTGGGATTGGGGGGTTGGAATTGGGGGGTGGGGGTTGGAGGGGTTGGGAACGGGGGTGTTGGGGTCAGAGAGGGTTAGGGTTGGGGGGGTTAGGGTCGGAGGGGGTTGGGGTCGGGGGAGGTGGGATCGAGGACGACCAGGGTTGGGGTCGGGGGGTTGAAAATATTGGGGTCGGGGTGTTGGGCTCGGAGGAATTGGGGACGGGGGGATTGGGGCCAGAAAGGGTTAGGGTTGGGGGGGTTAGGGTCGGAGGGGGTTGCGTTCGGGGGTTGGGGTCGAAAGGGTTGGGGTCGGAGGGGTTGGGGATTGGGGACGACCGAGGTTGGGGTCGGGGGGATTGGGGATGGGGGATTGGGCCAGAGGGGGTTAGGGTTGGGGGGGTTAGGGTCGGAGGGGGTTGGGGTCGGGGGGTTGGGGTCGAAAGGGTTGGGGTCGGAGGGGTTGGGGATCGGGGACGACTGAGGTTGGGGTCGGGGGGATTGGGGATGGGGGTTGGGGCCAGAGGGGGTTAGGGTTGGGGGGTTAGGGTTGGGGGGTTAAGGTCGGGGGGTTAAGGTCGGGGGGGTTGGGGACGGGGGAGGTTGGGGACGGGGGAATGGGGTCAGAAAGGGTTAGGGTCGGGGGGTTGGGGTCGGGGGATTGGGATCGGGAGGTTGGGGTCGGAGGGGGTTAGGGTTGGGGTCGGAGGGGGTTAGGGTTGGGGGAGTTGGGGACGGGGTCAAGGGTGTTGGGGTCGGAGGGGGTTAAGGGGGTTGGGGTCGAAGGGGGTTGGGATCGGGGAGTTTGGGATCGAGAAGTTGGGGTCGGAGGGGTTGGAGACGGGGGGGTTGGGGTCAGAAGGGGTTAGGGTTGGGGGGGTTAGGGTCGGAGGGGGTTGGGGTCGATGGGGTTGGATCGGGGGGGTTGGAATCAGGGGTGTTGGGGTCGGAGGGATTGGGAACGGGGTGTTGGGTCAGAAGGGGTTAGGGTTGGAGGGGTTAGGGTCAGAGGGGGTTGGGGTCGGGGGGGTGGGATCGGGGACAACCGGGGTTGGGGTCGGGGGTTGAAAATGTTGGGGTCGGGGTGTTGGGCTTGGAGGAATTGGGGACGGGGGGGTTGGGGCCAGAGGGGG